>CP136069.1:212157538-212757538 GCA_032622095.1 Siphonodentalium dalli
TGCTACTATATGGTGCGTGTCTCCAGCTATCGCTACTATATGGTGCGTGTCTCCAGCTATCGCTACTATATGGTGCGTGTCTCCAGCTATCGCTACTATATGGTGCGTGTCTCCAGCTATCGCTACTATATGGTGCGTGTCTCCAGCTATCGCTACTATATGGTGCGTGTCTCCAGCTATCGCTACTATATGGTGCGTGTCTCCAGCTATCGCTACTATACGGTGCGTGTCTCCAGCTATCGCTACTATACGGTGCGTGTCTCCAGCTATCGCTACTATATGGTGCGTGTCTCCAGCTATCGCTACTATATGGTGCGTGTCTCCAGCTATCGCTACTATATGGTGCGTGTCTCCAGCTATCGCTACTATATGGTGCGTGTCTCCAGCTATCGCTACTATATGGTGCGTGTCTCCAGCTATCGCTACTATATGGTGCGTGTCTCCAGCTATCGCTACTATATGGTGCGTGTCTCCAGCTATCGCTACTATATGGTGCGTGTCTCCAGCTATCGCTACTATATGGTGCGTGTCTCCAGCTATCGCTACTATATGGTGCGTGTCTCCAGCTATCGCTACTATATGGTGCGTGTCTCCAGCTATCGCTACTATATGGTGCGTGTCTCCAGCTATCGCTACTATATGGTGCGTGTCTCCAGCTATCGCTACTATATGGTGCGTGTCTCCAGCTATCGCTACTATATGGGTGCGTGTCTCCAGCTATCGCTACTATATGGTGCGTGTCTCCAGCTATCGCTACTATATGGTGCGTGTCTCCAGCTATCGCTACTATATGGTGCGTGTCTCCAGCTATCGCTACTATATGGTGCGTGGTCTCCAGCTATCGCTACTATATGGTGCGTGTCCTCCAGCTATCGCTACTATATGGTGCGTGTCTCCAGCTATCGCTACTATATGGTGCGTGTCTCCAGCTATCGCTACTATATGGTGCGTGTCTCCAGCTATCGCTACTATATGGTGCGTGTCTCCAGCTATCGCTACTATATGGTGCGTGTCTCCAGCTATCGCTACTATATGGTGCGTGTCTCCAGCTATCGCTACTATATGGTGCGTGTCTCCAGCTATCGCTACTATATGGTGCGTGTCTCCAGCTATCGCTACTATATGGTGCGTGTCTCCAGCTATCGCTACTATATGGTGCGTGTCTCCAGCTATCGCTACTATATGGTGCGTGTCTCCAGCTATCGCTACTATATGGTGCGTGTCTCCAGCTATCGCTACTATATGGTGCGTGTCTCCAGCTATCGCTACTATATGGTGCTTGTCTCCAGCTATCGCTACTATATGGTGCGTGTCTCCAGCTATCGCTACTATATGGTGCGTGTCTCCAGCTATCGCTACTATATGGTGCGTGTCTCCAGCTATCGCTACTATATGGTGCGTGTCTCCAGCTATCGCTACTATATGGTGCGTGACTCCAGCTATCGCTACTATATGGTGCGTGGACTCCAGCTATCGCTACTATATGGTGCGTGTCTCCAGCTATCGCTACTATATGGTGCGTGTCTCCAGCTATCGCTACTATATGGTGCGTGTCTCCAGCTATCGCTACTATATGGTGCGTGTCTCCAGCTATCGCTACTATATGGTGCGTGTCTCCAGCTATCGCTACTATATGGTGCGTGTCTCCAGCTATCGCTACTATATGGTGCGTGTCTCCAGCTATCGCTACTATATGGTGCGTGTCTCCAGCTATCGCTACTATATGGTGCGTGTCTCCAGCTATCGCTACTATATGGTGCGTGTCTCCAGCTATCGCTACTATATGGTGCGTGTCTCCAGCTATCGCTACTATATGGTGCGTGTCTCCAGCTATCGCTACTATATGGTGCGTGTCTCCAGCTATCGCTACTATATGGTGCGTGTCTCAGCTATCGCTACTATATGGTGCGTGTCTCCAGCTATCGCTACTATATGGTGCGTGTCTCCAGCTATCGCTACTATATGGTGCGTGTCTCCAGCTATCGCTACTATATGGTGAGTGTCTCCAGCTATCGCTACTATATGGTGCGTGTCTCCAGCTATCGCTACTATATGGTGCGTGTCTCCAGCTATCGCTACTATATGGTTGCGTGTCTCCAGCTATCGCTACTATATGGTGCGTGTCTCCAGCTATCGCTACTATATGGTGCGTGTCTCCAGCTATCGCTACTATATGGTGCGTGTCTCCAGCTATCGCTACTATATGGTGCGTGTCTCAGCTATCGCTACTATATGGTGCGTGTCTCCAGCTATCGCTACTATATGGTGCGTGTCTCCAGCTATCGCTTACTATATGGTGCGTGTCTCCAGCTATCGCTACTATATGGTGCGTGTCTCCAGCTATCGCTACTATATGGTGCGTGTCTCCAGCTATCGCTACTATATGGTGCGTGTCTCCAGCTATCGCTACTATATGGTGCGTGTCTCCAGCTATCGCTACTATATGGTGCGTGACCTCCAGCTATCGCTACTATATGGTGCGTGACTCCAGCTATCGCTACTATATGGTGGTGTCTCAGCTATCGCTACTATATGGTGCGTGTCTCCAGCTATCGCTACTATATGGTGCGTGTCTCCAGCTATCGCTACTATATGGTGCGTGTCTCCAGCTATCGCTACTATATGGTGCGTGTCTCCAGCTATCGCTACTATATGGTGCGTGTCTCCAGCTATCGCTACTATATGGTGCGTGTCTCCAGCTATCGATACTATATAGGTGCGTGTCTCCAGCTATCGCTACTATATGGTGCGTGTCTCCAGCTATCGCTACTATATGGTGCGTGTCTCCAGCTATCGCTACTATATGGTGCGTGTCTCCAGCTATCGCTACTATATGGTGCGTGTCTCCAGCTATCGCTACTATATGGTGCTTGTCTCCAGCTATCGCTACTATATGGTGCTGGTCTCCAGCTATCGCCTACCTATATGGTGCGTGTCTCCAGCTATCGCTACTATATGGTGCGTGTCTCCAGCTATCGCTACTATATGGTGCGTGTCTCCAGCTATCGCTACTATATGGTGCGTGTCTCCAGCTATCGCTACTATATGGTGCGTGTCTCCAGCTATCGCTACTATATGGTGCGTGTCTCCAGCTATCGCTACTATATGGTGCGTGTCTCCAGCTATCGCTACTATATGGTGCGTGTCTCCAGCTATCGCTACTATATGGTGCGTGTCTCCAGCTATCGCTACTATATGGTGCGTGTCTCCAGCTATCGCTACTATATGGTGCGTGTCTCCAGCTATCGCTACTATATGGTGCGTGTCTCCAGCTATCGCTACTATATGGTGCGTGTCTCCAGCTATCGCTACTATATGGTGCGTGTCTCCAGCTATCGCTACTATATGGTGCGTGTCTCCAGCTATCGCTACTATATGGTGCGTGTCTCCAGCTATCGCTACTATATGGTGCGTGTCTCCAGCTATCGCTACTATATGGTGCGTGTCTCCAGCTATCGCTACTATATGGTGCGTGTCTCCAGCTATCGCTACTATATGGTGCGTGTCTCCAGCTATCGCTACTATATGGTGCGTGTCTCCAGCTATCGCTACTAGATGGTCTTGCGTGTCTCCAGCTATCGCTACTATATGGTGCGTGTCTCCAGCTATCGCTACTATATGGTGCGTGTCTCCAGCTATCGCTACTATATGGTGCGTGTCTCCAGCTATCGCTACTATATGGTGCCGTTGGTCTCCAGCAATCGCTACTATATGGTGCGTGTCTCCAGCTATCGCTACTATATGGTGCGTGTCTCCAGCTATCGCTACTATATGGTGCGTGTCTCCAGCTATCGCTACTATATGGCGCGTGTCTCAGCTATCGCTACTATATGGTGCGTGTCTCCAGCTATCGCTACTATATGGTGCGCGTCTCTCCATCATCGCTACTATATGGTGCCGCGTCTCTCCATCCATCGCTACTATTATGGTACGTGTATCTACAGTCGTCGTTACTATGGTGCGTGTCTCCAGCTATCGCTACTATATGGTACGTGTATCTCCAGCTATCGCTACTATATGGTGCGTGTCTCCAGCTATCGCTACTATATGGTGCGTGTCTCCAGCTATCGCTACTATATGGTGCGTGTCTCCAGCTATCGCTACTATATGGTGCGTGTCTCCAGCTATCGCTACTATATGGTGCGTGTCTCCAGCTATCGCTACTATATAGGGCGCGTCTCTCCATCCATCGCTACTATGGTGCGTGTCTCCAGCTATCGCTCCTATATGGTGCGCGTCTCTCCATCCATCGCTACTATAATGGTGCGCGTCTCTCCATCCATCGCTACTATATGGTACGTGTATCTACAGTCGTCGTTACTATGGTGCGTTGTCTCCAGCTATCGCTACTATATGGTACGTGTATCTCCAGCTATCGCTACTATATGGTACGCGTATCTCCAGTCTTCGTTACTATCGTGTCTCCAGCTATCGCTACTATATGGTACGTGTATCTCCAGTCGTCGTTACTATCGTGTCTCCAGCTATCGCTACTATATGGTACGTGTATCTCCAGTCGTCGTTACTATGGTGCGTGTCTCCAGCTATCGCTACTATATGGTACGTGTATATCCATCCATCGGTACTATGGTACGCGAGTCTCCAGCTATCGCTACTATATGGTACGTGTGGTCTCCATCCATCGGTACTATGGTACGCGAGTCTCCAGCTATCGCTACTATATGGTACGTGTATCTCCAGTCGTCGTTACTATGGTGCGCGGTGTCTCCAGCTATCGCTACTATATGGTACGTGTATCTCCAGTCGTCGTTACTATGGTACGCGAGTCTCAGCTATCGCTACTATATGGTACGTGTATCTCCAGTCGTCGTTACTATGGTGCGTGTCTCCAGCTATCGCTACTATATGGTACGTGTATCTCCAGTCGTCGTTACTATGGTGCGCGTGTCTCCAGCTATCGCTACTATATGGTACGTGTATCTCCAGTCGTCGTTACTATGGTGCGCGTGTCTCCAGCTATCGCTACTATTTGGTACGTGTATCTCAGGTCGTCGTTTCTATATGGTACGTGTCTCCAGCTATCGCTACTATATGGTACGTGTATCTCCAGTCGTCGTTACTATGGTGCGTGTCTCCAGCTATCGCTACTATGTGGTACGTGTATCTCCAGTCGTCGTTACTATGTGCGTGTCTCCAGCTATCGCTACTATATGGTACGTGTATCTCCAGTCGTCGTTACTATGGTGCGCGTGTCTCCAGCTATCGCTACTATATGGTACGTGTATCTCCAGTCGTCGTTACTATGGTGCGCGTGTCTCCAGCTATCGCTACTATATGGTACGTGTATCTCCAGTCGTCGTTACTATGGGGTGCGTGTCTCCAGCTATCGCTACTATGGTACGTGTATCTCCAGCTATCGCTACTATATGGTACGTGTATCTCCAGTCGTCGTTACTATGGTGCGTGTCGCCAGCTATCGCTACTATATGGTACGTGTATCTCCAGCTATCGCTACTATATGGTACGTGTATCTCCAGTCGTCGTTACTATGGTGCGTGTCTCCAGCTATCGCTACTATATGGTACGTGTATCTCCAGTCGTCGTTACTATGGTACGCGAGTCTCCAGCTATCGCTACTATATGGTACGTGTATCTCCAGTCGTCGTTACTATGGTGCGTGTCTCCAGCTATCGCTACTATATGGTACGTGTATCTCCAGTCGTCGTTACTATGGTGCGTGTCTCCAGCTATCGCTACAATATGGTACGTGTATATCCAGCTATCGCTACTATATGGTACGTGTATCTCCAGTCGTCGTTACTATGGTGCGTGTCTCCAGCTATCGCTACTATATGGTACGTGTATCTCCAGTCGTCGTTACTATGGTGCGCGTGTCTCCAGCTATCGCTACTATATGGTACGTGTATCTCCAGTCGTCGTTACTATGGTGCGTGTCTCCAGCTATCGCTACTATATGGTACGTGTATCTCCAGTCGTCGTTACTATGGTGCGCGTGTCTCCAGCTATCGCTACTATATGGTACGTGTATCTCCAGTCGTCGTTACTATGGTGCGTGTCTCCAGCTATCGCTACTATATGGTACGTGTATCTCCAGTCGTCGTTACTATGGTGCGCGTGTCTCCAGCTATCGCTACTATATGGTACGTGTATCTCCAGTCGTCGTTACTATGGTGCGCGTGTCTCCAGCTATCGCTACTATATGGTACGTGTATCTCCAGTCGTCGTTACTATAGTGCGTGTCTCCAGCTATCGCTACTATATGGTACGTGTATCTCCAGTCGTCGTTACTATGGGGTGCGCGTCTCCAGCTATCGCTACTATATGGTACGTGTATCTCCAGCTATCGCTACTATATGATACGTGTATCTTCAGTCGTCGTTACTATGGTGCGTATCTCCAGCTATCGCTACTATATGGTACGTGTATCTCCAGTCAGTCGTCGTTACTACGGTGCGTGTCTCCAGCTATCGCTACTATATGGTACGTGTATCTCCAGTCGTCGTTACTATGGTGCGCGTGTCTCCAGCTATCGCTACTATATGGTACGTGTATCTCCAGTCGTCGTTACTATGGTGCGTGTCTCCAGCTATCGCTACTATATGGTACGTGTATCTCCAGTCAGTCGTCGTTACTATGGTGCGTGTCTCCAGCTATCGCTACTATATGGTACGTGTATCTCCAGTCGTCGTTACTATGGTGCGTGTCTCCAGCTATCGCTACTATATCGTACGTGTATCTCCAGTCGTCGTTACTATGGTGCGTGTCTCCAGCTATCGCTACTATATGGTACGTGTATCTCCAGTCGTCGTTATTATGGTGCGTGTCTCCAGCTATCGCTACTATATGGTACGTGTATCTCCAGTCGTCGTTACTATGGTGCGTGTCTCCAGCTATCGCTACTATATGGTACGTGTATCTCCAGTCGTCGTTACTATGGGGTGCGTGTCTCCAGCTATCGCTACTACATGGTACGTGTCTCTCCATCCATCGCTACTATGGTGCGCGTGTCTCCATCTATCGCTACTATCGCTATTATATGGTACGTGTATCTCCAGCTATCGCTACTATATGGTACGTGTATCTCCAGCTATCGCTACTATATGGTACGTGTCTCTCCAGCTATCGCTACTATATGGTACGTGTTGCTCCATCCATCGTTACTATGGTGCGCGTGTCTCCAGCTATCGCTACTATATGGTACGTGTATCTCCAGCTATCGCTACTATATGGTACGTGTCTCTCCATCCATCGTTACTATGGTGCGCGTGTCTCCATCGATCGTTACTATGGTGCGCGTGTCTCCAGCTATCGCTACTATATGGTACGTGTATCTCCAGCTATCGCTACTATATGGTACGTGTATCTCCATCCATCGCTACTATATGGTACGTGTCTCTCCATCCATCGTTACTATATGGTACGTGTCTCTCCATCCATCGTTACTATATGGTACGTGTCTCTCCATCCATCGTTACTATATGGTACGTGTATCTCCAGTCGTCGTTACTATGGTGCGCGTGTTTCCAGCTATCGCTACTATATGGTAAGTGTATCTCCAGCCACTGTTAACACAAAAAGAACAAAACTGTGTCCATTATTACGTGCGCTCGCGCAACAGTATGGCGATCAGACAGATTCGTAGGTTGGTGTCACCCTACTCCGTTTCACTCCATGACGTCACCAAAAACGACGTAAAACCTCGTGGCGTTCTGACATTTTTACCGTGCCGCGTTTTTGCTATGTTTATTTTATGTGTTGTTATCGATTATTTATTTGTCGCCGATATCGCCATTTGTCGGGATTCCATGTTTCTATCTTTAAAACTGGCATGCTCGTAGTGAGCCTCGATTTCGATTTTTTTCCCCCAGGTCAAAATACGTCAGAGTTATGACAAAAATAGATCGACCTACATTTTCTCCATCAGAACTCTACATCAAAGAGTCTATAGACTCCTTCGGGACCTACATAGACTCCTTCATTTGGGCATTTTTACTTATAATTGGGAAGTTTTATCATTTTTGGTTCGTGCGAAGACCTCTTTTTATCGTGCGCGAAAAGAGAGACATTAAAAACCAGATTTCGTAATTCGACGCAATATGCTGAATAGCCTAACCTTCAGCCGAGTTCCGGGTCAAATACGACGAATGACGTAACACAAAGCAAAACGCATTTGTTGACACATACACCGTTTGAAGAGTTTATTATTACATAAAATGATCGTTATTGATTAATTATTGATATTTATTGTTGCATATTGACTGCTATCAATATTTACACAAATAATATTAATTATTTCTTATAATTGCTCCTTTGGTCAACTTTGACTATCGGAAAATGAAAATCAAAATATGCCGCTGAAAAAAAAAATGTAATCGATATTAAAGTCTCATCCTTTCGGCAACATGGAATTGGTTTTAATTACTTAAATGATTAATATAGTAATTTGCCTTTTATCTGTGATGAAATGAGAAATGGTAATTGTCTTTTTTTGCTAACATTAAATTAAATTAAATAAATTAAGTAAAATACAGTAAAATTATTTTTTAAATAATTGTTCATTACATTTTTTCGCACGTTGGCATCTCTCTGAGTGCATTCTAGTTTATTTTAAGGTAACTCAATTTTAAATATACCACTACTTGCATCATGTATATACGAAATAAGGTATACATTAAATTTTGTTACATACAGACTGTGAGTATAATTGTCATTAGCACGCCCGCGTGTATACTGTTGGCCAAATATTAGAATGATGTGGTCCGATGGCGCGGTTTCATAAATAGAAAATTGTTTTTTCCGGTTTATTTAAAAGTCGAACTGCGCGACCAGGAGGCCGAGTCCGGTAAAAGGTGTAGTTGGGAATTTCAATTTCGTTTATTGTCCTTTACATTATTATGTCAATAATGTTGATTTTTGGTTTGTGACAAGCTATGTCAATTACCAATAAAACAAATTTAAAAGATAATTTGTAAGTCTTATATATATTTCAACTTTTATAGATATTATTCGTTCTGCAGCCCACCGATGGTTGTGGTCGGAGACGGCCGAGTTGGCCGCCGGTTCGTTAATTAGGTGCGGGTTGTTATTGTTATTTTAACGGAATTCTGAGTTGGTCATTCGCGAAACCAATATATTTTATATTCTATAATTAAAATCATGGGTATATAATATATGATCTTGTATATGGATATTGTATGAAGGCTAATCTGGCCGTGTCAAATTGAGCTATAACGATGGGATTTCTCGCAAGACAACACATTTCGATTTTTCGTGGGGTGTGTATCCGCTGGATGTCTTATAGTTGCAGTATGTAACGATTATGACCGCGTTTCGATGTTTAGGTATGAACAATGGCTGGGCCATGAACTCTTGGCGGGAACGCAATACCTCCGATTTTTGATCCGCATTTAGAAGCTTTCTGGTGTGGTGAATGAGAAACCTGCAGCAATAAGCCGTAGTTTTTTGTAATAATTTGAAGGATTAGTTGTTTTAAAGAAATTCGGATATTTTATATTATAATTTATATTTATGGCTAATAATATGATCTTGAGGGCGTTACCATTTCTGATTATGGTTTTCTTGTACAGACTGAGTATAATTGTCATACAGACTGTGAGTATAATTGTTCATTCGAAATCCGTTTCGAATTTCCAGTCCGCAAAGTGACATTCTTTAAGTTCTTTCAAGTCCGCAAAGTGACATTCTTTAAGTTCTGTCAAATCCTTCAAGGATTCTGATTCGATTCTATCGTCCTTATTATATCAATGGGTCGCGCAGTGACATTAATTATACATTTTTCCTATAAACTCAAGTATATGATGGGATGATTAGGGGTCAATGCTATATTAAGCCACGTTACAGTCTTGACAAAATGAGTTGTTGCATTTAACTTTTGTCGCATATTGGTTTGAACAGTTACCCTGCTCGTTCCGTGATGGAGTTGCATGGGCGTGCAGTGGAGATAATGGTCACGTGACGGGGGTTGCATGTACGTGCAGTGGGGATAACAGTTATGCCCTGCTCGTTCCGTGATGTGGTTGTATGGACGTGCAGTGGGGATAATAGTTAATCTTTGGCATTGATATTAAGCATATACACAACAATTCAGCCAATACTTATATTTATATTTGGTAACTGACAGAAAATAATAAACCTTTCTAAGAAATTTCCCCTAATGTTTCCTTGGACTAACAATGTCAGCGATGTTAAGCTGGTTAATCCTTTACCCAACAAAACGGCCAAAACCGGCCAAATAAAGCTTCAACAGCCTAAAATATCTTCGGTCTGTCTCAATAGAACCATACAAATATGGATATCATTGGAACCGGCTCCTTGACCACATTGTGATAGTTACAGTTATACCCTGTGCCAATGCATTCTCTTATATATGCGAGTCGACCATAGGTCGCCTCGCATATATAAGAGAATGCAGTGGCCTAAAAAAAATCTTTTTTTAACACTTTTTACCATTTTTTCTTACATTCTTTAACAATTTTATAATTTTTAATGTGTTAACCCAATGCATTCTCTTATATATGCGAGGCGACCTATGGTCGACTCGCATATATAAGAGAATGCATTGGCACAGGGCCCTTCTGTTGGGTAAAGGGTTAAGGATAGGAGAGGGGATCTCAATTCAAATCAATTCAATTGGCTGCGGACACACGTACCACAGTAGCGATGGCATAGTAGGTGTGACAATTTATTATGGTGGAGTTTGGTAACAATTGGTTGTCATAATTAATATGCCATAGCAAGCCATGTCGCCCTCTGAAAATTCGCACAATGAGTCTACCAAGCTCTACCAGCGACGGTCGATCTCTCAAGGATGTATCTACCCGAATGTCTTGTCGATGTTGATCTTTACTCAACACGCAGTGTTATATTTTGCATGCTAACACACAAGTCCACTTGATAACTCAACAGCCATGATTGTTCTTACTAATGAAATTAATATAAGCAGATGAACATGCATGCATTGAGATCATATAAAAAAAACGTACCACAATAATGATATATATGTGAGTCAATGAGGAATTTCCACCAGGCCACGGTCATACACAATTCTGGACGATCTATCGTGCAATTATATATATGTCGTGAATACAATTTAGCAAAACGTAATTAGTAGAGATCAACATTGGTGAAAAGAAATGGTTAATTGGTCCAGTCGACTCATTGTGCGGAAAATCAGCGGGCGACATGGATAGCAATGGCACAGAATTATGACGGACCAATTGTCACCAAACTCCACCATAATAAATTGTCACACCTACTATGTCATCGCTAATGTGGTACGTGTGTCCGCAGCCATTATTGTATAACTCATTGTCCTGTATTGACATACAGAGTAATATAATTAATACAGTGCAATTATTCTAAATTATTGCATGGCACATGCTATAGGTGTACATTTAGAAATATTAGTATAGAGTATTTTACCAAATATATGTATACATGTGTGTGCATATAATAATTATATGAGTGCGACAAAGATAGTCATTTAAATTTGTTTGTTAGTTTTAAATCGGGTGAGGGGTCAGGATAAAGAAACAAATAATAATGGGTGTGATGATTTATGAGTCTCAGGAGTTGGATGTTATACTTTGGGCTTTTTTAATATACAAAGCGAGGTTTACGAGTGTTCGTCTATTGCCACAATTAAAGGTACTAAATCCGATAAAACTCCTCTCAATTACTATTTCAATGGCTTCGGGGGTCAAAATTATTTTATTCGAGTCGAGGAAGTCACCCATCAAAGCTCAGATTTGTTAGATATCGATTTTAGAAATCTATTATTTTTCATTATCGGGAATACTTTCTGGCCCAGATCTCAGGCAAAATTGCGTTATTATTACCACTTGATTTTAGAGTTAGCCATCCTTGTCTGTTTGAATAGAGTTTTGGTGTACAAATCTCGAGCAGGATTCGAAATTGACGGCAATTATTAGTTCTCATCTCGAGAACATAACAAATTTCAAAAATCAATATCTAATAACTCTGAGCTTTGTTTGATGGGTTCCTCGACTCGAATCAAATATTTATTACCCCCAAAGCCAAAGAAATAGTAATATAGGACCCTCTGATCGGATTGTTGTTGTTGGAATATGTTGAGATGGGGACCCTCTGTTCGGAATGAGTACCTTTGAACAATTCAAGCAACACAGATCATATCTTGTTAGCGCTGGCATGGCCTAACGTTTTAAACGGGTTTCCCCCAGTAGCGCATAACATGGTAAGGATCGAGTGTTAGCGCTGGCACGGCATAATATTTAAACGGGTTTCCATTGTAGTGCATAACATTGTAAGGATCGCGTGTTACATGTACATGTAGTACCACAGATAACTACGCATGTGAGAAGTAAAAACCATACATGTACATGTAGTACCACAGCTAATTACGCATGTCAGAAGTAAAAACCATACATGTACATGTGGTACCACAACTAACTACGCATGTGAGAAGTAAAAAACATACATGTACATGTAGTACCACATCTAGCGATACTACCGCCATTTGCATGTAAATAGCATGCGATTATATCGCAAGGATCAATCATACAGGCATTTAAGGTAAATGTTAGTAGCACCGATGTATGAATGGTAAATGTTAGTAGCACCGATGTATGAATGGTAAATGTTAGTAGCACCGATGTATGAATGGTAAATGTTAGTAGCACCGATGTATGAATGGTAAATGTTAGTAGCACCGATGTATGAATGGTAAATGTTAGTAGCACCGATGTATGAATGGTAAATGTTAGTAGCACCGATGTATGAACCCCCCCCCCCCCGATGTATGAACCCCCCCCCCCCCCGATGTATGAACCCCCCCCCCCCCCCGATGTATGACCCCCCCACCCCGATGTATGACCCCCCCCCCCCCGATGTATGTGTAAAGGATGTTGCCGTGCATATTTTGGCACAACATATAGTTTTATATGACGAAAGGACTGTAGAACAAATACCGTGCGAATTTATTTTCTTATTTTTAAATTGGAGGACAAGTTCTTGAAACTTAGACGAACCTCCTCTCCCCACAAACGGAATGTATATAACAACGTTTTACAACAAGAGTAATGAAATACAATAAATTTGGCATGTCGGGTGAATGCATACTATGAATAATATGATGACTATATATAGTACTAGCAGGGTGACCCGACTTCGTCCGGGCTAAATAACATCGAAATCCGTCGAAAGGCGCGATTTGACCTTGAATTTACCATTTTGAAGGTCAAGCTCAGGTCGGGTCACGATTTGACCCGTCCAAATCACTCCCCGGACAAAAGTCCCCCTAGATACCAAATTTCGTCGAAAATCCGTCCGGCAGTTAGAAGTCCCAAATATATATAGTAGATAGCATGGTGTTAATAGTACATGCATTTGTATTTGGAAAAGGTTGGGATGTGTGTAGTCGAGATGAAGGGATAATATAGTGCAGATTCAGGGTGATTTCTTTGTTCGGGTTATCTTTATTAAAAGTGTGTTTACTTCATCTTTGGTTCTGATAAGAAAATCAATGTTAAATTAATTTAACCCCAGCCATTTCGAGATCGTTTTTCCTTGCTAAAATGTGATTATGTTATCTCAAATTCGTCGCAATTCTATACAAAATTTATTAACCTCGTCCACTAAATCGATTCGAGCCTCGATAAAGCTCGAATCGAGTTTAGTTTCCTCAGTTAATATACATTTCATATAAAATTGCGACTCATTAGAGTCGGGATTATTTTACCCTGTGCCAATGCATTCTCTTATATATGCGAGTCGACCATAGGTCGCCTCGCATATATAAGAGAATGCATTGGCCTAACAATTTTTTATCATTTTTTCAAAATAAATGTTTCTTACAATTTTTAGGACATAAAATAAAAAACATCCATTACCCTACAGGGAGCCCCACACATATATAGAAGCATATAGAAGAGTGTCGTCTGCTCATGTTTGTATGGGGCTCTGCAAATTTATCAGAGACCGTGAGCGTTCCCTGAGCAAAAATAATATCGAGTTGTCGATTTTTCTAGCGAACAAATCGGAGAGAACGTGACCACACCAAGAGAAAAAGATGATGCGAATGAGAACGGCACTGTGTACCAGGATCACACACCGGAACATGGTTATTACAAGGAGCGGTGCTGGAAATCGACAGATTTCGACGTAACACAGGCCCATGGTTATTACAAGGAGCGGAGCTGGAAATCGACCGATTTCGACGTATGTGCTGTGACATTTATTTAAAGGCTCACTTAATTTTCGAACCATCAGATCACATTATATAAAATATATACCATATTATATACCATGAACCCCCACATCACATTATATAAAATATATACCATATTATATACCATGAATCCCCAGATCACATTATATAAAATATATACCATATTATATACCATGAACCCCCGGATCACATTATATAAAATATATATCATATTATATACCATCGAACCCCCAGATCACATTATATAAAATATATACCATATTATATACCATGAACCCCCCGATCACATTATATAAAACTAGCCGATGAGCCCGACGTTGTCCGGGCTATTCAAAAACCAAATTTCAAGTCGATAGCTCCACCCGTTTCCTAGATCTGGTCTGCGCATGCGCGAAGCTTGCGTCGCATGGGCTCGGCGACCCGATAAAAATCGTATCCGGGGCAAGATACATTCACATAGCAAATTTCAAGTCGATAGCTCCACCCGTTTCCGAGATCTCGTCTGCGCATGCGCTGCACGGGCGTAGCACGGACTCGCCAATACGACAACGACCGTGTCCGTGGAATTTTACCCCTAGATAGGAAGTTTGGTCTCGATCGGTGGAGAATCGTAGATTTGTATAAATGACAGACAGACAAACAGATAGATTGTATCAACATATATAAGAGAGATATGTAAATTAGATAGATTGTATCAAAATATATAAGAGAGATATGTAAATTATCTACACACCATTACTGGTGTTTGTCAAAGTTTAGTGGGGTATATCAATACTCATTCACGATCATATCATTGAGGTCCGGAGGATGTGGGTTATCTCTCGAATACAGGTTGTATCAAAATATATAGGAGAGATATATACCATATTATATACCATGAACTCCCACGTCACATTATATAAAATATATGCCATGAACCCCCACGTCACATTATATAACATATATACCATATTATAAACCATGAACCCCCAGATCACATTAAATAAAATATATACCATATTATATACCATGAACCCCCACATCACATTATATAAAATATATACCATATGATATACCATTTAAAAGAGCAAGCTCCAAAACATGTTCAACTTATTCGATGTAATAAACTGTGAACATTTGAGTTTATTGAGTTACCGACGTCAGTTCTATGCTCAAGTGTCTGCACAAATCTATTATTTTATTATTTAGATATACAGCTTTCCATTGAAAATCAAACTATATTTTGAATTATGTTGCATTCTGGGAGCCATAACGGGGGAAATTATTTTATGATGTCAGCTATTTTAAATATTGGCTTTGACCTGTGTGTCACCATAATCATGATGCGACAGTTCCATTTAATCACTGCTTGAGAATGTTAATTTTACACCGGTTCAATGAAGTTGTCCGACACCAATTGCAAATTTAGTCAGAAACCAGTACATGTCAGATCAGAGTTGAACTTCTGATGGTTTGTGCGACATTAAAGCAGCTTGTAGAGCTGAAGTATCTGACACTGAAAATAGAAATAAAACACTTTAAGTATACAATACAACATCAATCTAGTCATGAATTTACAAGTCTGGTTGAACAACTGATCAATGGTATGCTGCATTATAAGTCTAATAAGTAATATGGCTTCTTTTCGAGGAGATTGAACTGTTAAATAAAAGGAATGACTAAAAGTACTTCCTGCTTAGCTGACCGGTTTGAACTATTGGTACATGTAAATGACTCAGGTAAGTGAAATTTTTTTAACATGAAAAATTAATAGTATTGCTGTCATCATTAAAAATAACATTGGAATAATTACTAGCTGGGTACCGGGAGTTAACATTGGAACCATTACTAGCTGGGTACCGGGAGTTAACATTGGAATCATTACTAGCTGGTTACCGGGAGTTAACATTGGAATCATTACTAGCTGGGTACCGGGAGTTAACATTGGAATCATTACTAGCTGGGTACCGGGAGTTACATTGGAATCACTACTAGCTGGGTACCGGGAGTTAACATTGGAATCATTACTAGCTGGGTACCGGGAGTTACATTGGAATCATTACTAGCTGGGTACCGGGAGTTACATTGGAATCACTACTAGCTGGGTACCGGGAGTTACATTGGAATCACTACTAGCTGGGTACCGGGAGTTAACATTGGAATCATTACTAGCTGGGTACCGGGAGTTACATTGGAATCATTACTAGCTGGTTACCGGGAGTTACATTGGAATCATTACTAGCTGGGTACCGGGAGTTAACATTGGAATCATTACTAGCTGGGTACCGGGAGTTAACATTGGAATCATTACTAGCTGGGTACCGGGAGTTACATTGGAATCACTACTAGCTGGGTACCGGGAGTTAACATTGGAATCATTACTAGCTGGGTACCGGGAGTTACATTGGAATCATTACTAGCTGGGTACCGGGAGTTAACATTGGAATCATTACTAGCTGGGTACCGGGAGTTAACATTGGAATCATTACTAGCTGGGTACCGGGAGTTAACATTGGAATCATTACTAGCTGGGTACCGGGAGTTAACATTGGAATCACTACTAGCTGGGTACCGGGAGTCACATTGGAATCACTACTAGCTGGGTACCGGGAGTTGACATTGGAATCATTACTAGCTGGGTACCGGGAGTTACATTGGAATCATTACTAGCTGGGTACCGGGAGTTACATTGGAATCACTACTAGCTGGGTACCGGGAGTTACATTGGAATCACTACTAGCTGGGTACCGGGAGTTAACATTGGAATCATTACTAGCTGGGTACCGGGAGTTACATTGGAACCATTACTAGTTGGGTACCGGGAGTTAACATTGGAATCATTACTAGCTGGGTACCGGGAGTTAACATTGGAATCATTACTAGCTGGGTACCGGGAGTTAACATTGGAATCATTACTAGCTGGGTACCGGGAGTTACATTGGAATCATTACTAGCTGGGTACCGGGAGTTAACATTGGAATCATTACTAGCTGGGTACCGGGAGTTAACATTGGAATCATTACTAGCTGGGTACCGGGAGTTAACATTGGAATCATTACTAGCTGGGTACCGGGAGTTAACATTGGAATCATTACTAGCTGGGTACCGGGAGTTAACATTGGAATCATTACTAGCTGGGTACCGGGAGTTAACATTGGAATCATTACTAGCTGGGTACCGGGAGTTAACATTGGAATCATTACTAGCTGGGTACCGGGAGTTAACATTGGAATCATTACTAGCTGGGTACCGGGAGTTACATTGGAATCATTACTAGCTGGGTACCGGCAGTTAACATTGGAATCATTACTAGCTGGGTACCGGGAGTTAACATTGGAATCATTACTAGCTGGGTACCGGGAGTTAACATTGGAATCATTACTAGCTGGGTACCGGGAGTTAACATTGGAATTCATTACTAGCTGGGTACCGGGAGTTAACATTGGAATCATTACTAGCTGGGTACCGGGAGTTTACATTGGAATCATTACTAGCTGGGTACCGGGAGTTACATTGGAATCATTACTAGTTGGGTACCGGGAGTTACATTGGAATCATTACTAGCTGGGTACCGGGAGTTAACATTGGAATCATTACTAGCTGGGTACCGGGAGTTACATTGGAATCACTACTAGCTGGGTACCGGGAGTTAACATTGGAATCATTACTAGCTGGGTACCGGGAGTTAACATTGGAATCATTACTAGCTGGGTACCGGGAGTTACATTGGAATCACTACTAGCTGGGTACCGGGAGTTAACATTGGAATCATTACTAGCTGGGTACCGGGAGTTAACATTGGAATCATTACTAGCTGGGTACCGGGAGTTAACATTGGAATCATTACTAGCTGGGTACCGGGAGTTAACATTGGAATCATTACTAGCTGGGTACCGGGAGTTACATTGGAATCACTATTAGCTGGGTATCGGGAGTTACATTGGAATCAATACTAGCTGGGTACCGGGAGTTAACATTGGAATCATTACCAGCTGGGTACCGGGAGTTAACATTGGAATCATTACTAGCTGGGTACCGGGAGTTAACATTGGAATCATTACTAGCTGGGTACCGGGAGTTACATTGGAATCACTACTAGCTGGGTACCGGGAGTTAACATTGGAATCATTACTAGCTGGGTACCGGGAGTTAACATTGGAATCATTACTAGCTGGGTACCGGGAGTTACATTGGAATCACTACTAGCTGGGTACCGGGAGTTAACATTGGAATCATTACTAGCTGGGTACCGGGAGTTACATTGGAATCACTACTAGCTGGGTACCGGGAGTTACATTGGAATCATTACTAGCTGGGTACCGGGAGTTAACATTGGAATCATTACTAGCTGGGTACCGGGAGTTACATTGGAATCACTACTAGCTGGGTACCGGGAGTTAACATTGGAATCATTACTAGCTGGGTACCGGGAGTTAACATTGGAATCATTACTAGCTGGGTACCGGGAGTTAACATTGGAATCATTACTAGCTGGGTACCGGGAGTTAACATTGGAATCATTACTAGCTGGGTACCGGGAGTTACATTGGAATCACTATTAGCTGGGTATCGGGAGTTACATTGGAATCAATACTAGCTGGGTACCGGGAGTTAACATTGGAATCATTACCAGCTGGGTACCGGGAGTTAACATTGGAATCATTACTAGCTGGGTACCGGGAGTTAACATTGGAATCATTACTAGCTGGGTACCGGGAGTTACATTGGAATCACTACTAGCTGGGTACCGGGAGTTAACATTGGAATCATTACTAGCTGGGTACCGGGAGTTAACATTGGAATCATTACTAGCTGGGTACCGGGAGTTACATTGGAATCACTACTAGCTGGGTACCGGGAGTTAACATTGGAATCATTACTAGCTGGGTACCGGGAGTTACATTGGAATCACTACTAGCTGGGTACCGGGAGTTACATTGGAATCATTACTAGCTGGGTACCGGGAGTTAACATTGGAATCATTACTAGCTGGGTACCGGGAGTTAACATTGGAATCATTACTAGCTGGGTACCGGGAGTTAACATTGGAATCATTACTAGCTGGGTACCGGGGGTTAACATTGGAATCATTACTAGCTGGGTACCGGGAGTTAACATTGGAATCACTACTAGCTGGGTACCGGGAGTTACATTGGAATCACTACTAGCTGGGTACCGGGAGTTAACATTGGAATCATTACTAGCTGGGTACCGGGAGTTACATTGGAATCATTACTAGCTGGGTACCGGGAGTTACATTGGAATCACTACTAGCTGGGTACCGGGAGTTACATTGGAATCACTACTAGCTGGGTACCGGGAGTTAACATTGGAATCATTACTAGCTGGGTACCGGGAGTTACATTGGAACCATTACTAGCTGGTTACCGGGAGTTACATTGGAATCATTACTAGTTGGGTACCGGGAGTTAACATTGGAATCATTACTAGCTGGGTACCGGGAGTTAACATTGGAATCATTACTAGCTGGGTACCGGGAGTTAACATTGGAATCATTACTAGCTGGGTACCGGGAGTTACATTGGAATCATTACTAGCTGGGTACCGGGAGTTAACATTGGAATCATTACTAGCTGGGTACCGGGAGTTAACATTGGAATCATTACTAGCTGGGTACCGGGAGTTAACATTGGAATCATTACTAGCTGGGTACCGGGAGTTAACATTGGAATCATTACTAGCTGGGTACCGGGAGTTAACATTGGAATCATTACTAGCTGGGTACCGGGAGTTAACATTGGAATCATTACTAGCTGGGTACCGGGAGTTAACATTGGAATCATTACTAGCTGGGTACCGGGAGTTAACATTGGAATCATTACTAGCTGGGTACCGGGAGTTAACATTGGAGTCATTACTAGCTGGTTACCGGGAGTTACATTGGAATCATTACTAGTTGGGTACCGGCAGTTAACATTGGAATCATTACTAGCTGGGTACCGGGAGTTAACATTGGAATCATTACTAGCTGGGTACCGGGAGTTACATTGGAATCATTACTAGTTGGGTACCGGCAGTTAACATTGGAATCATTACTAGCTGGGTACCGGGAGTTAACATTGGAATCATTACTAGCTGGGTACCGGGAGTTACATTGGAATCATTACTAGCTGGGTACCGGGAGTTACATTGGAATCATTACTAGTTGGGTACCGGCAGTTAACATTGGAATCATTACTAGCTGGGTACCGGGAGTTAACATTGTAATCATTACTAGCTGGGTACCGGGAGTTACATTGGAATCATTACTAGTTGGGTACCGGCAGTTAACATTGGAATCATTACTAGCTGGGTACCGGGAGTTAACATTGGAATCATTACTAGCTGGGTACCGGGAGTTAACATTGGAATCATTACTAGCTGGGTACCGGGAGTTAACATTGGAATTCATTACCAGCTGGGTACCGGGAGTTAACATTGGAATCATTACTAGCTGGGTACCGGGAGTTAACATTGGAATCATTACTAGCTGGGTACCGGGAGTTACATTGGAATCACTACTAGCTGGGTACCGGGAGTTACATTGGAATCATTACTAGCTGGGTACCGGGAGTTAACATTGGAATCATTACTAGCTGGGTACCGGGAGTTACATTGGAATCACTACTAGCTGGGTACCGGGAGTTAACATTGGAATCATTACTAGCTGGGTACCGGGAGTTAACATTGGAATCATTACTAGCTGGGTACCGGGAGTTACATTGGAATCACTACTAGCTGGGTACCGGGAGTTAACATTGGAATCATTACTAGCTGGGTACCGGGAGTTAACATTGGAATCATTACTAGCTGGGTACCGGGAGTTAACATTGGAATCATTACTAGCTGGGTACCGGGAGTTAACATTGGAATCATTACTATCTGGGTACCGGGAGTTACATTGGAATCACTACTAGCTGGGTACCGGGAGTTACATTGGAATCAATACTAGCTGGGTACCGGGAGTTAACATTGGAATAATTACCAGCTGGGTACCGGGAGTTAACATTGGAATCATTACTAGCTGGGTACCGGGAGTTAACATTGGAATCATTACTAGCTGGGTACCGGGAGTTACATTGGAATCACTACTAGCTGGGTACCGGGAGTTAACATTGGAATCATTACTAGCTGGGTACCGGGAGTTACATTGGAATCACTACTAGCTGGGTACCGAGAGTTAACATTGGAATCATTACTAGCTGGGTACCGGGAGTTACATTGGAATCACTACTAGCTGGGTACCGGGAGTTACATTGGAATCACTACTAGCTGGGTACCGGGAGTTACATTGGAATCACTACTAGCTGGGTACCGGGAGTTAACATTGGAATCATTACCAGCTGGGTACCGGGAGTTAACATTGGAATCATTACTAGCTGGGTACCGGGAGTTAACATTGGAATCATTACTAGCTGGGTACCGGGAGTTACATTGGAATCACTACTAGCTGGGTACCGGGAGTTAACATTGGAATCATTACTAGCTGGGTACCGGGAGTTAACATTGGAATCATTACTAGCTGGGTACCGGGAGTTAACATTGGAATCATTACTAGCTGGGTACCGGGAGTTAACATTGGAATCATTACTAGCTGGGTACCGGGTGGAATCATTACTAGCTGGGTACCGGGTGGAATCATTACTAGCTGGGTACCGGGTGGAATCATTACTAGCTGGGTACCGGGTGGAATCATTACTAGCTGGGTACCGGGAGTTAACATTGGAATCATTACTAGCTGGGTACCGGGTGGAATCATTACTAGCTGGGTACCGGGTGGAATCATTACTAGCTGGGTACCGGGTGGAATCATTACTAGCTGGGTACCGGGTGGAATCATTACTAGCTGGGTACCGGGTGGAATCATTACTAGCTGGGTACCGGGTGGAATCATTACTAGCTGGGTACCGGGTGGAATCATTACTAGCTGGGTACCGGGAGTTAACATTGGAATCATTACTAGCTGGGTACCGGGTGGAATCATTACTAGCTGGGTACCGGTGGAATCATTACTAGCTGGGTACCGGTGGAATCATTACTAGCTGGGTACCGGTGGAATCATTACTAGCTGGGTACCGGTGGAATCATTACTAGCTGGGTACCGGTGGAATCATTACTAGCTGGGTACCGGGTGGAATCATTACTAGCTGGGTACCGGGAGTTGCTCAGTTAAAGATCGATTATCTCTTTAAATAACATAATTGAAATAGTTGCGTGGGTATAATAATAAATATGAACTGAAGACCCCTGTCCGGAAAGGTTTCTATCAATTAATATTGATTTTATTTAAAAACTCGGCTGATGTAATTTTTACGTTAATAATGTGCACCATAAACCACCGATAATGACTAATGATCACAATGTATTCAATACCAGCACATTTCTCGGCGATGTCATGGTTATAATAATTGTGAGCTCATTATAACGAACATAGCCATTAATTTCAGTGTTATGAATAGCCAAACATACAAACAATATAAAAGTAGGAATGCATGACGGACCACCGGTGGTTCCTAAAAAAAGGAATCTAATGTTACGGAAACTATAACTTTCAGCAATCTTCCAAAGTGTGGATAACAATCACAAAGGTGCCCCCCACCCAGAAATTTCAGGACTCAGAACAAGTTACTCATGTTGTCAGAATCTCTCTGATGCACGATCAAAGGTTGTGAAATCTTCGGCTGTAGATTAAACTGTGTAAAACAAACACGGTATTCAATAATACCCGGCACTTTTCGACGTCCGAAATAAATAAAGAAGATTAATCGACGACGGAAATGGTAATCGATTATCGGCTTTATCAACGGTTCATCCGTGGCACCCCTACATTGAGTAAATCCCCCCGCTATCTAATGGTAGATGTACTACTTAGATATGCTATATACTAGTAGATACCCGGTACATCATTACTCACCACCTTGTTTGGGGGGAGGTGTATATAAATACCCAGGTACATCTTTACTCATCACTCTATAAATACAATTTGTTGAGAGTGACCTCTTTAGCTCTTCAGGCAATATAGAATTTCATGCAATTTTAAAGTAATGCCGTAGAAGAGAAACGTCAATTTTGAAAAGGACAATTTGGCTGTCCACTGGATTGCGCAATCCCACACTTTCCACAGTGACAGGGAAATAGTGTATTTGTATTCAACTATAATAGATAGTAATATACGTCATCAACATAGATTTGGGAATTTGCAAACAATATCCATATCTAATATACTACGATGACCTTTAACTATATTTATCGGGAGCTACATGTATATATTCTCATCCAATGCACACTACGATGACCTTTAACTATATTTATCGGGAACTACAGGTATATATACTCATCCAATGCATGCTACGGTGACCTTTATCTATATTTGTGTAACTATGGTGTGTAACTTCTCTGTATACTCAATATATACATGTATATGCCTTATACTATTATCGCATAATTAAAACTTCACATAACCGATGAATAATTAACCGTTCTACTATCCTAACTGTTTTTGTTGACTTTTAGATAGCCGTGGGTTCACGCCTTCCGGTTACCAGTCGATGCATCACGCGGGTTTTTATCTGCCTGCTCGGTGTGTCGGTGTGGTGCTTGCGGACCTTGCCAATAAGTTATCATTCCTGACATCCCCTTTGGCATA
The DNA here is from genome assembly GCA_032622095.1 of Siphonodentalium dalli. NCBI lineage: Eukaryota > Metazoa > Mollusca > Scaphopoda > Gadilida > Siphonodentaliidae > Siphonodentalium > Siphonodentalium dalli. The sequence continues at coordinate 212,181,373 of CP136069.1, forward strand.
ATTGCCATAAACCATAAAACAACAACTATAATAGATAGGCCTAAATATACCTACAATAATTATGTAAAACCGTCACAATGTGTTGCGCATGTTCTCTTCAAACCCGCCATCCCAGGTGACAGGTATATGGGTGGAAATGGCGATTTGAGTATGGCATTCAACATGTACGTAACCAGAGGTTAGTGTCCTGCAAATATTTGATAAACAATTTGATTTATAAATCACTGATGTAATTGGGTGTTTATTGAAATTTCAAGCACAAATAATAAAATGAAAAATATATATACTAATAACAACTGTACCCTGTTCCACCCAACCAACACCTAATCAACCCCCACCCCGGCTCCTAGCTTCAGTTTTAGCCAAACTTTACAAAAGTGATATTTTGTTTTTCAATTTTCTGGTAAAAATACATGGCTGCTAACAGCTAAAACAGCTAACAGCTGCTACAAACACTAAATCCTTTGGCACACCCTTCAGTCAAGATCCCTCATCCGATCGTCACCAAACATAATGTGGATATTCCCGGAGTGACATCTAAATGAGAGATTACCATCCCCCCCCCCCGAAATTCTGGTAAAAAAACATGGCTGATAACGGTCATCTTGTTTTTACTCTTTGTTTGACTAAATCCTTTAGCACACCCTACATGTAATTATTGTAACATCTCTCATCTGATTGACACCAAACTTCATATGAATCTTTGGGGTGACATCTTTATGGGAGCTAACCATTTTTTCCTAATTATGTTAAAAAACATGGCTACCAGCGGCCATATTGGATTTCAAATTTGAATCAATCGGCACACCATGAAGCTCACAATTATTAGTGAAATGTTTTGAAAATTTACGGGTACATGTATATGTTTTGGGATCACCTCTAGATGGGAACTATTGAACGATTTTCGATGAAAAACATGGCCACTGGCAGGCATCTTGTATTTTACTCTTTGCATCACTAAATTCTTTGGCACAGACCACAACCCTCATTCGATTGTCACCAAACTTAATATGGATCCTCGAGGTGACCTCTAGATGCGAGATTACCATTTTAGTTTTTATTGTTGGTATACAAACATCCTCGTGGTTGTGGGGTTCCACACAGAGGTACCACTATAATCAAAGTAATTGACTTGAAAAACGGGTGATACCCCGGTAACGGCCATGGTATTACTGGTAGTATATGGTATCCACAGCGGTATCACGATAGTCACTGCGGTGGAGTTACGGTACCGTTTGGTCAGGGACGTGGTCAGTGGGTCTCCATGGGGGGGGGGGGGACGATTTTCGATGGACCTCAATGCTCAGGCTTAATAGCCTAGATATGTTCATAAACCATGGTTCTATATACCCAGTATCAGAACATTCAGATATCTGAACCTGAAAATTCCATAAATGCACAGAACGAAACGATGTGTAAATGGGTTTGTCGATACGACACGAGTGCTGGCGCGGAAGGATAGAACGAGAGTAAGCGCCTCGAGTTCTATCCTTCCACGACAGCACGAGTGCCGTAATGCTAAACCCATTCACACATCGTGTCGTTCTGTGTTTATTACACGCTTCGCGTCCTAGAATCCGTGCATTAAAAATACAGGCTTAGAAGGTTTATTTAGGCCAGTCCTTTCCAGGAGGAAAACACAACAAGAGTGCCCACTCGCTCCCGCATTTCATAAGACGGGTGTGTAACCGCACCCTGTAATATAATCACAAGTTGGGTGTTTCTCAAACAAAATATCATAATGGGACATACATGTACACCTACAATACTACATACATGTCTGTCTACACGTGGCCACACTTTCACATGCCCATAATTGAATTGAAACAGAAAAGGATCAAAATAAACCTTCAAATAGTTCAATATTGAATCAATAATTACAGTCATCATAATCATTTTGACAACAGGGACGAGTGCACATTGTAGCACCCGTGAATATAAAATTGCGAGTGTGAACGGGTGCGAGAGCAATCGCTCCCATCTCCTGGGAAGGACTGGATTAGGTACAAGAGGGCGTGTTTTGTCATGTGTGATGATGCTTTTAGTTTATAGTTCCGGTTTCATTAATATTTAGTGGTCCATCTCCAGACAAATGCACACGGCTATGGACAAGAGACCAGGACACACCGGGTCGATCATGGTGCAAATTTCAAACCGCAAACCCTTAGGTTGGAAAAAATCTCCAACAGATGACCATTTCAGTCCACAATTTTGACCAAATGTAGTAAAATATTGTTTTCTTGAACTAATTAGCAGTTTTCTATTGGCCAGGGGGAGGGACCATGACACACCGGCCGACTATGCGGTGAGATACCCCATCAAACACCCCCCCCCCCCATCGCCACATCTCTGCATTTGGTTATGATACCACGGTCTATTAGTGGGTCGTCATAATTGTTAAAATAGTCACATCCGTTAATAAACAGCCATAAACAGAAATAATATTATATTCAAGCCAAATTCTGTGATACCAATCATAAATATCGCATAAATTGAAGCATGTTATTGTCATGTTAGTATGCTGTGTTATATAAACAAATTCCATGTTATGTAAAAAACAAACAGTACGTAAAGAGTATGGCATAAGCAAAACACTCAACACTGAGGAGACCCCACCACTAATTGAACTTTTGTTAGAAATGCCACCAAGTTGTTTACAACATACCGGCATAGCTATCGCTAATCTTCACCTCTCAAGATTTCGGTGTTGAATGGGTCACCATGAATCACTCTCCCAAATAAACGCCATCGTGTTGACTGTTGAGTTTTTTGATTATCACTCACTATTTACATGCTGTATATAAACAAACACTCAACTCACACAAAGTGTGTTTTGTAGATAACTAGCAGATTAGCCCGCCACTCGCGGGATTGGTCCCATGGCTTTGGTCGATCCATTAATTTTTGTTTTTCAAGGTAACCTCGTACAGCCACGCCGACAGCATGCTATCATTTGCGTTTCAAGGTCATATTGGGTGAACAAAATAACCGAAATTTCATCTCGATATCCCCAGTTTCCGAAACGGTCGATTGAGCCGTATTTATACTCGTGTATATAAACGCTCTTTAAAAACGGCACCGCAGATACGAACGCTCCTTAATCATTAACCCATCAATTCCAACGACGATGGCAGGGCGAATGGTGAAGGAGTGCTCGAACGTTGTCAGAAGCAGTGCGATGGCACTTCTCGTGGCTGTTTACCCGTAGATAGCAAGTTTGGGCTCAATCGGTCGAGCCGTTTTCGAGTCTATAAAGGATATATACATATAAGGAAGTCTCAAAATATATAGTAGACTAGCAGGTTAGCCCGCCACTGGCGGCATTTGTCGCATGGCTTTGTCAGAAACATGACTTTCAATGAGTGAATTTTTTAATAAATTTTTTTAAGTAATTTTTTAATTTAATTTTTAGTTTTTCAAGGTCAGGTCGGGGTCACAATTTAACCCGTCCATGACACTTCCCGTAGGTATATAGCAAGTTTGAGCTCAATCGGTTCGAGTCTATAAAGGACACACATTCACCACGGCAATCGGCATTGCCGTGGCAATCGCCGTAGGCTTCAATATTCGCCACGGCAATTGACTGCCGTGGCCCACGGACTGTCGTAACAGTTGATAACATGTTCACATCCGGCGGATCGGGCACTGCGGTCAGTCAAAAAAACATAACGCGCACGCTATAACTCCGGTATCACTAACGTACGCGGCATCGGAAGGGTCAGGTTAACTTCCGCCTGGATCCACGTGGCGTGACGTAATTCGCAACCACGTGTATTTACCTCGACCGCGACACACACAATGGCCCGATAATGGACACGCATTCCCTGGAATTTCCCAGAAGGTATTCATGGTGAAGTCAAGTGACCAATTTTGAAATTTGCGGGTCGCATTCGTCTGTAGGTCTGAGGAATTCTCGGCTAGATATTTTTACCAACATGACATATTTAAATTAATCCCGCCGTGCCCCCCAGCACTGGTACCATGTGTTGCGTTCCACAAATAGGTCGATTGCAGTGGATTAGAAATATGAGTGCGACAGATAATATTGTTTGATCGAAAGCATTTGAATTAATACGTTACAAGACTCGCCTTGGTGCTGGCTAAGAGATATTTGTCCCTGCTATAGGTGTTGGGAATGTGAATTAAAATTGCCGTGGGGATGCCGTGGGGGTATAATTTTTCCACGGCAATACACAAAATACGTCACACAACACGCTCATGTCTGGATACAGTCTTACAGGCACACGCCCAGACCCAGACGTAAGAATTACATTACACACATACGCTCTTTATCAACGACTCTGCGGATATGAACGCTCTTTAACTATCAACGCGATTAACCCCCGCCGTGCACTGGCTGTGATTTTGGGAGTGGGGAAAGGGTGCTCAGAGCTTCTCCAAAACGCGACAACTACGGTGTTCGTGGGATTTTACCCTTAGATGGGAAGTTTGAACTCAATCGAGCCAGCCGTTTTCGATTCTATGAAGTACACACACACATATATACGAAGTCTCAAAATATATAGTCGATAGCTCCACCCGTTTCCGAGATCTCGTCTGCGCATGCGCGAAGCGGGCGCCACACGGGCTCGCCAATACGACGACGACGACCGCCTGGTCAAACTACACACACCTACCAAGTTTCGTCCCGATCGGTCGAGAATCGTAGATTTGTATCAATGACAGACAGACATAGAGACACACAGACAAACAGAGGTCTTCAAAATATATATGAGACTAGCCGATGAGCCCGACGTTGTCCGGGCTATTAAAAAACCAAATTTCAAGTCGATAGCTCTACCCAGCCCGACGTTGTCCGGGCTATTCAAACACCAAATTTCAAGTCGATAGCTCTACCCGTTTCCGAGATCTGGTCTGCGCGTGCGCGAAGCTGGCGTCGCACGGGCTCGCCGACCAGATAAAATTCGTATCCGGGGCAAGATATCTGGTCTGCGCATGCGCGAAGCTGGTGTCGCAAGCGACCCGATAAAATTCGTTTCCGGGGCAAGATACATTCACATAGCAAATTTCAAGTCGATAGCTCGACCCGTTTCCGAGATATCGTCTGCGCATGCGTGAAGCTGGCGTCGCACGGGCTCGGCGACCAGATAAAATTCGTATCCGGGGCAAGATACGTTCACATAGCAAATTTCAAGTCGATAGCTCCACCCGTTTCCGAGATCTCGTGTGCGCATGCTCGAAGCTGGCGTCGCACGGGCTCGGCGACCCGATAAAATTCGTATCCGGGGCAAGATACATTCACATAGCAAATTTCAAGTCGATAGCTCCACCCGCTTCCGAGATCTCGTCTGCGCATGCGCGAAGCGGGCGCCACACGGGCTCGCCAATACGACAACGACGACCGCCTGGTCAAACTACACACACGTACCAAGTTTCGTCCCGATCGGTCAAGAATCGTAGATTTGTATCAATGACAGACAGACATAGAGACAGACAGACAAACAGAGGTCTTCAAAATATATATGAGACTAGCCGATGAGCCCGACGTTGTCCGGGCTATTAAAAAACCAAATTTCAAGTCGATAGCTCTACCCAGCCCGACGTTGTCCGGGCTATTCAAAAACCAAATTTCAAGTCGATAGCTCTACCCGTTTCCGAGAACTGGTCTGCGCATGCGCGAAGCTGGCGTCGCACGGGCTCGCCGACCCGATAAAATTCGTATCCGGGGCAAGATATCTGGTCTGCGCATGCGCGAAGCTGGCGTCGCAAGCGACCCGATAAAATTCGTTTCCGGGGCAAGATACGTTCACATAGCAAATTTCAAGTCGATAGCTCCACCCGTTTCCGAGATCTCGTCTGCGCATGCGCGAAGCTGGCGTCGCACGGGCTCGGCGACCCGATAAAATTCGTATCCGGGGCAAGATACATTCACATAGCAAATTTCAAGTCGATAGCTCCGCCCGTTTCCGAGATCTCGTCTGCGCATGCGCGAAGCGGGCGCCGCACGGGCTCGCCAATACGACAACGTCCACCGCCTGGTCAAACTACACACACGTACCAAGTTTTGTCCCGATCGTCGAGAATCGTAGATTTGTATAAATGACAAACAAACATACATACAGACAGACAGACAGACAAACACTCAAACAGAGGTCTTCGAAATATATATGAGTCTAGCCGATGAGCCCGACGTTGTCCGGGCTATTCAAAAACCAAATTTCAAGTCGATAGCTCTACCCAGCCCGACGTTGTCCGGGCTATTCAAAAACCAAATTTCAAGTCGATAGCTCTACCCGTTTCCGAGATCTTGTCTGCGCATGCGCGAAGCGGGCGCCGCACGGGCTCGGCGACCCGATAAAATTCGTATCCGGGGCAAGATACATTCACATACCAAATTTCAAGTCGATAACTCCACCCGTTTCCTAGATCTCGTCTGCGCATGCGCGAAGCGGGCGCCGCACGGGCTCGCCAATACGACAACGTCCACCGCCTGGTCAAACTACACACACGTACCAAGTTTGGTCCCGATCGGTCGAGAATCGTAGATTTGTATAAATGACAAACATACAGACAAACATACAAACATACAGACAAACAAACAGACAGAGGTCTTCAAAATATATATGAGACTAGCAGATTAGCCCGCCACTGGCGGGATTGGTCCCATGGCTTTGGTCTCGATATCCCCAGTTTCTGAGACGGTCGATTGAGCCGTATTTATACTCGTGTATATAAACGCTCTTTAACAACGACAATGGCCTAACAATATTTACCAGGAAAATATATAAAACTTGTTATAGGAAGAGATAGGATATCTTGGATCGTAAACGAAAAGGAAGAAGTTTTATATTGCCTGCTGGGAATTAAAATGGCGTTCATCAATTAACTGATCGGCAAAGTATCCCACTTCATGCGATGCATATATTTGATTGTTCCTGCGATGCATATATTTGATTGTTCCTGCGATGCATATATTTGATTGTTCCTGCGATGCATATATTTGATTGTTAGCCCAGGAGGGGGTAGTAAAACATTTGCAGGAACGTTTGCCGGGGTGGCGGGTGGCCCAAGGGGCAAAAAAAACGCGTTTTTTACAACCTCATGCAATTTTTTTTACTAAAGACCTTTTGTGCCCTTATTTGACATTTGTAACAGTTTAAAACATATTATAAGAATTTATAACTGCAAAGACACCATATTTATGATACTGGGACCTCATATGGGCCTTAGTGGAGCCTGTTTCAGCTAGTTTAGTATAATAGAAGTAAGTTGCTCAAGTAGACCAACATAAGTGGTATGGAATATGTTAGATAATGGACTGGTTGACATACTAATCAGGAAATAGTTAGAAATTATGAAATGTTGTGCATTCTGCACAATGACCTAGGTTTACAGATGATCAGCAATTTATAAAAAAAACATTTCAATTAAAACAGCATCTGAAACAGGTTAAACTGTTATTTGAACTAATTATGATAATTCCCACTCATATGTGTGATATCAGTAGAGTTTTATGCGATTTAGACCAATTTTTGTGATATTTGGGGGGTGGGTGTCAAGAAATTGGGACTAACATTATTTTTTTTGCAGGTTTGGGGGTGGTGGGTCCCCGAAAATGCCAGATGCAAAAATACGGCATACGTTCCTGCAAATTATTTACTACCCCCCCCCCCCCCCCCGTGTTAGCCAATAAAAAAAATTCTGCAATTGACAAACAGCAACATGTTGTGTCATTGGAACAAGAATACTGAAGAGTGTTTATCTTTTTGCGCAGTAGCTGTAAATATTTTAAAGAGCAGTATGTACCTGAATCTATTTCCCCAGTGTACTTAAAACTGACTAGTCTATTTTTTTTCCAAACAGCTTTAACTTATACCAGGGACAGGGGAGGGGGTGTCTACTTTGATCAACATTTTAAAATCAACAAGTCCTTCCATTTTCATAACTATTTTGGAGATTTTACTATCCTGGTTACAGGACTGGAAAATCCTTCATTTTCCTCTAGTATTTAAAATATTAGCAATAGTCCTGTGAAATGAAGGCTCCGAAATTATATAAAATCCCAATTTTAGAGGCATATATAACTAAAAAATGCTTAACTTATACATCTGGAAAAAGGTTTTCTGTTCTGTAATCAGGATAGTAAAATTTACAAAACAGATATGACAATGGAAGGACTTTTGATATGGAATTTCTTATCCATGTATGATAAACATCCTTGAAAAGCCATAAATTTAGTATTTTACCTCATTTTCACAAATTTATTTCACAATATTCACCAATTTCCCCATTTGTATGTCCTTTTTATTTTTAATATGTTGTTTATCATGGGTTACCACTGGAAAAACATAATTTTGCCACAGTATATTAGCCATGTACCTTTCCGAAATCACAAAACACCACACCGTTATCCCCTAAGTATAATACTCTAGACCAGCCCACCCTGGATAAAAATAGTCAAGCATATATTCTGAGCGCCACTTAATTAATTCGGAGCCTTCCGTCGCCTAGTATCTGTAATAAATGGTCCACCCTCCAGCTAGAAATCCAGACCACCAACTGTACGTACCGACACCCATTATTTAATGATTGCACTTTGGTAGAATAGCCGAATCTAGTGCCGGTGAATTCGTGTCTCCTGTGACAAACACATCGTCTGCAGAGAGATGTTTCTTAACCCATGCTTTGTCGTTTGAAGCCACTATTATTATTATTATTATATCTTTATTTCCTCCAAAACGATGAAGATTTTTATAAAGAATATAACATATAACACATACTATCACAAGTTGACAAAATACAATGAGAATAAATAAGTAACTACATATATGTACAATTGTGGATATACACTATGATGATGAAAATGGTTATGATGAAGATGATGATGATGCTGATGTCAATTACGATGACGATGATGATGATGATGATGGTGTTGATGACGATGATGAAGATAATGACGATAATGATGATGGTGATGATAATGAAGAAGATGCTGATGACGACGAGGATATGGTGGTGATGTTGAAAATGATGACGATCATGACGTTCGGTGATGATGATGGTGATGGTGATGATGATGGTGATGATGATGATGATGGTGATGATGATGATGATGGTGATGGTGATGATGATGATGATGGTGATGGTGATGATGATGGTGATGGTGATGATGATGGTGATGGTGATGATGATGGTGATGATGATGATGATGATGATGATGATGGTGATGGTGATGATGATGGTGATGATGATGATGATGGTGATGATGATGATGATGGTGATGGTGATGATGATGATGATGGTGATGGTGATGATGATGATGGTGATGGTGATGATGATGGTGATGATGATGATGATGATGATGGTGATGGTGATGATGATGGTGATGGTGATGATGATGGTGATGATGGTGATGATGGTGATGGTGATGATGATGATGATGATGATGATGATGGTGATGATGATGATGATGGTGATGGTGATGATGATGATGATGATGATGATGGTGATGGTGATGATGATGGTGATGGTGATGATGATGGTGATGGTGATGATGATGGTGATGATGATGATGATGATGATGATGATGGTGATGGTGATGATGATGGTGATGATGATGATGATGGTGATGATGATGATGATGGTGATGGTGATGATGATGATGATGGTGATGGTGATGATGATGATGGTGATGGTGATGATGATGGTGATGATGATGATGATGATGATGGTGATGGTGATGATGATGGTGATGGTGATGATGATGGTGATGATGGTGATGATGGTGATGGTGATGATGATGATGATGATGATGATGATGGTGATGATGATGATGATGGTGATGATGATGGTGATGATGGTGATGGTGATGATGATGGTGATGATGATGATGATGATGATGGTGATGGTGATGGCGTCGACATCGAAGATGATGGTGACGATCATGATGACGATTATGATGACTGTGCTGGTGACACTTATGAAGATTTCTATGGTGGTGATGATAATGATGATGATGATAATGATGATGATGATAATGATGATGATGATAATGATGATGATGATAATGACGACGATGAAGATGAAGACGGTTCTGGTGGTGCCACAAATTATCTTTTAAATTTCTTTTATTGGTAATTGACATAGCTTGTCACAAACCAAAAATCAACATTATTGACATAATAATGTAAAGGACAATAAACGAAATTGAAATTCACAAATACACATTTTACCGGTGGCCGGCCTCCTGATCGCACAGTTCGACTTTTAAATAAACCGGAAAAACCCATTTTCTATTTATAAAAGTCCCATCGGCCCACATGTTTCTAATATTTGGCCTACAGTATACACGCGGCGTGCTAATAAGGAAGATCAGATGACAAGACAGTCAATGACTGTGGGGTCGCTCAACCCTTCCACCATTGTATTGTTCGGGGATTGGCTTATTGTTGTATGATAAACCACAATAGAGATGCGAGTATAACTAATTATTAAATAACTGCTTTTCTATCGATATCAAAAGTGGTTCAAACCGCGATTGTCAAAACATAAGACTTAAGGTTGCAGATAGTAATTGGCAATTGCTAAAATAATTTGGCAAAAAATATTTTCATTTGGCAAAATATTTGGCAAAAGTAAATTTCGGTCCAGCGCGAACCCTGGATGGTGGTGTGATGCTAATGATGACGGTGGTGATGGTGGTGATGATGATGATGATGATGGTGATGATGATGTTAATGATGATGGTGACGGTGGTGATGATGGTCGACGGCATGATGAGGTAAGTGTAGGGATGTTAATACACCAAATATGACATTTAATAGATACACTCATACCATGACAACGAAAGTGCTCAGTAGCTGCAATATGATACGTCTCATACATGTACATTGATGCATATATTTCATAAGAAATGTCGACTTTCAAGTTTGCACCCACTTGATAGAATGTGTCATGGCGGTGTAAAGGCCTCTTGCTATTAGTTTGGGGTGTCGTCAGATTGAATAGTTCTCATTCCGTTCGCCTGTGAGAGGGCGTTAAATGATAACCACAGTTGTGCCGTGTAGCTGACTATGTAGTTAAGCAAGCAATCGATATCATCAACATCATACTGCACGTGGCCAGTAACATCCGTAAGGTGAAGGGATATCATATCATCGTCAGTTAGTTCGTCAGCGGCAATGAAGCAAGGTATAACGTATTTGTCGATTAAGCCAAAGAACATGTTATTTCGTATGGGAGTTAATGCCCTACATGAGAATGTGTTTGACCCTATCAATATAAGTGCGTTCACAAATTGGACATTGTCCCTCTTCAAATAAGGTTGTTGCATTGATTACTAGTGCTGTGGTCATGTAAAACCACTTGTTTTGTGGGAATTATCGACACAAACGCCAGAGTTTAGACATACTGAGAGTATGGTGCACTTTCAGGAAGCGATTGCAAGATAAGTCCGACATCACTCTCGGGTTCCATTCTGCCTCGATTACAATTTGCATATTAGATTTACACGAGATTTCCATAATTCTTTTGATGGGAAGGATCCAGAACGCATATATTCATTAACAATATCCGTAAGGTTATATTTGTCTACGATAGCGATAGCATCGCCTATGAACGAGATTTTCTTAGATTTTGAGTCAAAATACTGATGTAATCTTGTTTCAAAATTGTTCTTGCATGCTTTACCGGGCGTCAAGCGACACAGAGCTCCAAACAATGAAAGTTTCCGCGCGTCTATTATGGATTATAATAGGTAGGTACCGAGCAAACTAAGTACTATATCAGTCCTACAACCCACAGGTAGACCCTGTATACGTTTAAGCCAAAAGCGATGCATGCGTTCGAGCTTAATCATGTTTGTCGCAGAAGCATCACAAAGAAATTCCGAGCCATAGAGTCCGCATGAGAATACAACAGATTTATAGATTATCATAGAGCTTTGGGTGTTATACCACCGGCATATAGGCCAGCATTACTGAGCATCAAGTAAGTAGAACGTAATTTTGATCAAATGCTTTCGGTAAGAGCATTTTGGAAATTAGTTTTATTTAAAGGAATTCCTAGATGTGTTATCGCGTCCGTTTCAGATATTAGGCGTTCGTTCATCAGCAATGTCCGTGTAGAATGGATGCGTCTTGAGTTTTCGTTAAATACGATCACTTTACATTTGTGTTGATTGTATAGAAAATGCCACTTTCTGCTGTAATTGCTGCATATGTTACAGAGTTTCTGTAGGCCAATTGACGATAGTGAAAATAGTGTCATATAATCTGCCTGAGTTGGAGAACTGCAGTTTAATCCATGCAACCTAAGTCCAAATTTGACAGCTCAAGCTCTTTCAGTAAATCATCGATGTAGATTGCGTAAAATATGGGAGACAAGGTGCCATCTTGCCCTTTACCCTGATTTGTTGTAATTTCGCGAGAATTAAGATTTCATATCGTACAGTACATGAGACTCCGTGGAGAAATTGACTAAATATTTTTACAATCTTCCCATTTGCGCCACGTTTATGTAATTTAAACAGGAGGCCGTTGATCCAGACGGTATCAAATGCTTTGTGAACATCAAGAAAACATGAAAAAGAGACGAGAATTATTTTCTGAGGTGTAAAATATGCTTTCTTGAATTATATATGAAAACCATGTTGTAGAGCATGTGTTTTTATAAGAGTTGGAAAATTTTCTTTCTATTCGGTTTAGAAGAAACTCTTTCAAAAATTTTGTAGAAAACAGGGACCAGAGTGATTGCTCTGTAGCTATCGAATTTTGATTTAGGCTTGCCACCCCCTTGTATAATGAAACCATAATTCCCAACTTTGCTTCGGATGGTATGTATGAGTCAGCAAGCATAAGTGATAAGAGTTTAGCTACGTGAGCATAAAGGTGAGTACCACCGTATACAATATGTTCATAACACAAACATATCGGAACCTGCAGCCTTTCCCATTTTCACGGATCTGACCGCAGAGACCATCTCTTCCACTGCCACTGTGTACGTAAGGATACAATCGTACACAAAAAGGGCACTTTACTACACTTAAAAGTGTAGTAGAATTTGTGTGAATAAATATATCCATATATGTGTAAATTAGGGAAGTACACTTAATGCGTAGTGAACTACACTTAGTGTGTACATCAATTTCTATACATTTGTGTACCCCATTTCTACACAATATTGTGTGGTAAAGTGTAAAATTATACACAACGAAAGTGTAGTCACACTTACACAAATAGAGTAATTTTTACTCTTACTCAATTTCTACTCTTTAATGGATTTGATCAACTTTAAGCAATATAGTAGCCATGCTACTCTTTTGTGTAGATTTTCCACACTTATGTTTTTTCAGTGTAGCGCATTAAATTTAAAATAAAAAGTCGTGAATTGGCTGAGTGTTTTCTATGGCCGCATATTTCGTTGATAATTACGAGGCATTTGTGTGTCTAAACAACGTTTTTAAGTTCGAAGAACATTAGAATGGGGATAACAGTGTGGTGTTTTGTGATTTCGGAAAGGTACATGGCGAATATACTGTGGCAAATACCCGTTAATGGGCACCGGCTCCGCCGTCGCCCATTAACTAAATTTGCCACAGTATATTAGCCATGTACCTGTCCGAAATCACAAAACACCACACCGTTATCCCCTAAGTATAACTACTCTAGACCAGCCCACCCTGGATAAAAATAGTCAAGCATATTTTCTGAGCGCCACTTCATTAATTCGGAGCCTTCCTTCGCCTGGTATCTGTAATAAATGGTCCACCCTCCAGCTAGAAATGCAGACCACCAACCGTACGTACCAACACCGATTATTGAATGATTGCACTTTGATAGAATAGCCAAATCTAGTTCCGGTGAATTCCTGTCTCCTGTGACAAACACATCGTTTGCAGTTAAATGTTTCTTAACCCATGCTTTGTCGTTTGAAGCCACTATGAATCGTATTGACTTGAACACTCGTTTCATCATACCGAATGCTTTGTTGTAGTAAGCAACACCTGGAGTTAGATAACCTTTTTTTACCTCACGTTTGGACAATATATCCCCTCGGCGGATATGAACACCAACAAACGTGATGTTATTAATACTTGATGCTACAGTATTTATAAATGATTGAGCCATGTTGTCTATTTCGTTACTGAAACGGAATTCCTTGCGGAGTTCGTTTTCGAAACCATCGAAATATCTCCACGAATGTAAATACGTGGAAATACGATAGTTGACTGTTTCATTTAGTGTCATAAGTCTTGGATAGAATTGTCTGCTTCTGTGTTCACTGGCTGATATGAACTGTCCGCACAATTTGAAGTTCTTGTTCCGTTCCCCAGTTCTGAATGGAAACACTTTTTCTATGGAGTCACTTTTATCCAGTAATAATGTGTGGTTCGTTTTTTTGCTGATTCCATATGCGGCAGCGAATATGAACATCTTGTTCCCTAAGCGGCCTGTGTTATAGGCACATATATAACTTGTTTTGTTTTTGTTGTTGATAGGTGAGTTAGTGTGTGCTCGATTCATGTCGGTTATATAACTTATTTTGTTGTTGTTGATAGACGAGTCAGTGTATGCTCGATTCCTGTTGGTTAACTTTGTCTCATCCAGTGTAATGGAGTTTCCTACAGATAGATAGAAAGTGAATTTATTACACAATTAGCCCTAAACCCGGCCTCCTCTTTTTAGTAAGACACACGTCGGCGTTTTGACGTAAGAGCTTAACGCAATGATATCGATCTCAATATTATTACGTTAGAATATAATTATGATATTCGTGTTGGGTTATTTAGTGTTGACTGTGAGATAAACATGGGCGATAAGGGTGGTTGAACACTTGTGTCAACATGTAAAGACATGTGAACATCTAAAATGGAACTATGGTATAAGGCACATTATTGACCAAATTATTTTGCATATTTATATTAATTTTGGACTAGTGTTTCATTGTATATCTATATTTGTTTATGCAACCCTTTAAATCAGTAGGACCGTGTCGGAGTTTGTTTAACCCTTTAAATCAATCAGACCATGTCGGGGTTTGTTTATCCCTTTAAATCGGTCGGACCATGTCGGGGTTTGTTTAACCCTTTAAATCAATCGGACCGTGTCGGAGTTTGTTAACCCTTTAAATCAGTCGGACCGCGTCGGGGTTTGTTTAACCCTTTAAATCAATCAGACCATGTCGGGGTTTGTTTATCCCTTTAAATCGGTCGGACCATGTCGGGGTTTGTTTAACCCTTTAAATCAGTCGGACCGCGTCGGGGTTTGTTTAACCCTTTAAATCAGTCGGACCGTGTCGGGGTTTGTTTATCATTTCAAATCAGTCGGACCGTGTCGGAGTTTGTTTATCCCTTTAAATCAGTCGGATCATGTCGGAGATTGTTTAACCTTTAAATCAGTCGGACATTGTCGTAGTTTTGTTTAAGCATTTAAATCAGCCGGCCAGTGTCGGGGTTTGTTTAACCATTTAATTTGCCGGGACCGTGTCGGAGTTTGTTTAGCCCATTTAAATCAGCCGGGCCGCGTCGGGGTTTGTTTAACCCATTAAATAAGGCGGACCATGTCGGGGTTTGTTTAACCCTTTAGATCAGCCGGGACCGTGTCTGGGTTTGTTTAACCCATTAAATCAGGCGGACAATGTTGGGGTTTGTTCAACCTTTTAAATCAGCCGGACCATGTCGGAGTTAGTTTAACCCGTTAAATCAGACCGAACCGTATCGGAGTTTGTTTAACCCATTAAATCAGTCGGACCGTGTCGGGGTTTGTTTAACCAGTTATATCAGCCGGACGGTGTCGGAGTTTGTATCTCCCCACTTACCTGTGTAGCGGTTACTTCTGTTCGCAATGCTTTTGATCAAAGAGTCACCATTGAGTAGAACTTGTTGAAATACGACGGAAATAGCTACTGCTGCAGATAATAATATAATAACTGCCACAACCTTCTTCGGCATCATTCTGTTTATGCTGAAAAGAAGGATGAAAGCCGTAATGTATGTAAATGTGCAATGTCTCATTTTACACCAAATTAGTCAGATGATTTCATGAGTAGCTCGCCTGGTAAAAACACAGAGTCTGAACAAAAAATATCGAACTTTCAAGAGCAGCTGCACGAGTGTGATATTTCAGATATTCAAACAAAACATATTTGTTATTTTATTAATGCTTAAAGTTTCTAAATTTTGCAGCATTTTCATTGTTAATAACAGAACAAATTAAACAATACACGGAAAGTAACACCTGGTTGACCCAAATTTCTGACACCGACAAGCTGATACAGCCTGATAGGTAACAAACCGCTTTCAAGCGATGACATCATGACGTCATTCGCCAAGCTATACAGTGGTATAACAATCTACAATGAAATAACAAAATCGTACTTCACTGTAGCTTCTAAGAGATACATACGACGATTTACGTTTTTGTCATGTTCCACTATTTTTTACCGCGCCCGAAACGAGACCCCGTGAGCGATAAGCATATATGTGTACGCGAGATCTACCCTGTACTATTAGAAGTTTTGGCGGGAAATTATAAATAGATTATAGCGTCCGGTCTCCCGAATCTGAGCACTGAAGTTTAACAAAAAGTGAAATTGCATGAACAACTATTTTGTTGACATATTTCATAAAAATATTAAAAAATATTTGCCCCGAAAGAGGATTCTAGAGGCCTCACTTGGCGTTTATATATTTTCCTCAATTTTCTATCGGTGTTTCCGCCTAAAAGTTTGATGGAATATTCTCAAATTTCAAAGCCAACACACGGAAACTATAAGTTACGATTGAACGATCGCAGAGTCCTTTTAAATTTATCGAACAAGTTACAACTTTAGTGTGTCCCAAATATTGGGTGATGCACTGATGAGAAATCTTCCCAAATGGAGAACTCTTAATATAATTAATAGATTTTATATATATATGTATTTGCCTGTAAATATTGGGGAGCGTAACTACTAGCTCCCCAATATAATTATATACATATATACGATTATACTAACATTTTACAAATTCTCAATCATATTGATACTATAATATTTCTGTTAATTGAATTATCAAGAGTCAAGATAGTATCAAGATTCAAAATAGGAGAATACAATAGAAGAGAATTCGAAAAGTATGACATGTACATTCAACTGATCTATTAAATTTTTGGCTAAACACGCCAAACCGAAGGTCGGCCAAAAATAAGAGAAGAGAAGTCTTAATTGTATACATATGAGACCCACCATATCAAATCCAGTCGTAAGTCGGGATTTTTTTACCCTGTGCCAATGCATTCTCTTATATATGCGAGTCGACCATAGGTCGCCTCGCATATATAAGAGAATGCATTGGCCTAACAATTTTTTATCATTTTTTTTAAATAAATGTTTCTTACAATTTTTAGGACATAAAATAAAAAACATCCATTACCCTGCAGGGAGCCCCACACATATATAGAAGCATATAGAAGAGTGTCGTCTGCTCATGTTTTTCTGGGGCTCTGTATGGGTGAAATTATAAAATTGTTAAAGAATACAAGAAACAATTATTAAAATTGTAAAAAATTGTTACGCCAATGCATTCTCTTATATATGCGAGGCGACCTATGGTCGACTCGCATATATAAGAGAATGCATTGGCACAGGGTAAAAAAATCCCGACTTACGACTGGATTTGATATGGCGGGTCACATATGCCCGCCATGCCTCAAATTACAGCCCCCTCGTGGTTATTTATAAAACATGCGTGTGTCTGTGTTAAGCTCAGTTATTATATAGCGAGACCTAGATATAGACACTAAATTACAATAATACCATTTCGCCGAGAATATGTAATCGGTGTGACAAAGGCACATACATTGAATACATGTATGTGTTATATGTATTGACATAGGTAATTTCTGAAAACATATTTCAGTTTCGAACATTAAAATTGTATTTCTTGGTTACTCATGCGATAATTGTAGTTATTCTCAAGCACAGTAGGCTATATTCCGTTATGCATTAACAATTTCTAAATTCTCTATTATATACAAATAATTACATACTAATACTTGTAGAGAGTGACAGAAATAAATGTGTGAACAGCTCAGAATAGACCCCCAAGTCTCATCGCAAGGAATATATGGCCCATGGTGACTAAACAAGGGAAGCAAACCCAACAATGTGAGTAAGTCATCCCCGATCACAAAAGTATTGTCATAACGAACTACAATAGCTCCCAATTGAACTACTAGACGGTAACTGAACGAGTATTATACCGAATAATAAATGCAGCAAACTCTACAAATGAGGGTAAATTAATTTCATTGGATAATGGTACGTTCATAGACTGGCAAGTTTGCACGGTATGGTTTTCAGGCATTTTGTCGAAGAAAACGAAATGGTGCCATAATATGAACGGAAACAAGCACATACAGTGCATCTGTACCACAGCTAACTACGTGCGAAGTAAAATCTATGTAGTTCCACTAGTAATGATGCTACCGGAATTTGCCTGTAAATATCATGAAATTATCTCGCAAGAATAAATCATACAGGTATTTGAAGGCAAATTCCAATAGCATTGTTACAAGTAGTGTTCGGTCCGAATATTCGAATATTCGAATATTCGCTCTTAAAAATAAATATTCGAATATTCGAATAATTATTTGACTATTCGAATATTCGAGAATAATCTCCGGGTAGTAATTGTTTCCTGTTTTGTTATTAGTCTGAGGGTCTGTTAAAAGTATAGTCTATTTTCCACTGACCATAAACGAATTAATATGACGTATCAGTAACGTTCTGATTTGATTGGAGTCATGACGTCGAAATATATTTATTGGCTATAGGTGTAAACCAGACCGTGCTTGCATGTGGTCATAGGAAGCGGACCTATAAGGCATCGTTTTGTTTTGTTTGCGCGTTGTCACTTTTATAATGTTACACTTCTTGAACAAGAACCTTTAAGCCATGCATGGAACATTGACTACTTGAACTTCATAAACAGATAACCTCTTGCTATTAAGCCAAAAGACTTTCTCTCTCTCTCTCTCTCTCTCTCTCTCTCTCTCTCTCTCTACCTCTCTCTCTCTCTCTCTCTCTCTCTCTCTCTCTCCCTCTCTCTCTCTCTCTCTCTCTTTTTGCGTATAGAATGTGCATGGATAAATATGCTATTTCATTAAATAATAAATTGGTTCCAAAATATGTAATCTATATAATTTTATAATTTATCTAAATATTCGAATACTATTCGCTCGTTATTCGAACTGAATATTCGAATACCGAAATCCGTCGAATACCGAACACTAACTTACAAGTGGAATTAGATAATTTTTACTTCCCATGTCGTTAACTTTGGTTAAGATGCATGTTATGTGCACGGTTCCGTTCATATTCTGACACCATGTGGTTTTCTATGACGAAATGCCCGCAAAAACATACCGTGTAAACTTGCCAGCGTATGAACGTAGCCTAACTAACATTGGTTTAAACATATTTATTCGCCATATATGCATATAAATACATACATTTGGCAACGGGATTGAAGAACAAGTGCGGGCCACTTATATGCTACTTCTCTCCCGATCACCAGACAATCAAGTGAAAGAAAAAAAATGTACATGGCATTGAACAATTATATAAAGTGTATAATGTTAAAATTTGATTGGTTGCTAGTCTCTCCCAACTTGTTCGAAAGTATCTGGTTACTGTATAGTGAACTAACATTGTAAAATGGAAATATCATTGCAGTGGATACAAAATCCAACATTTAAACCAGCATATATTACATCCATAAATGTATACACACATGATGTATGAACGCCAAAATTATGTCATCAACACAATTATCTATGTCCAAATAGTTTAATTGCTATATATTTTACAGTCACGTGAATTTATAAAACTCTGCTCGTATACTATTATTGATCTCTGTAAATGATTGATCTCAAAAGTTCAACAAATTATTCCAGACAGAGACGACTTGTAACCATTTTTTTTCAACTATAATTATCGTAATTATAATGCCCTCTCATAAGATAACTATACTAAACTATTCGAATAACGTTTTGAATATGGTCTCGTTACTTGAAAATCAAATATATTGTGTCGACAACACGGCGACGTCGTGTACAGATGTAACATAAAGCTCCAAGTTAAATGTTATGTATTTCGCAAAGGACTTTCGAATTATGGAGGGTAATTAGACCTGGACCTGTGTCCTATAACATGTATTATATATATATATATGAAATAATTAACATTAAATGTCCAATTGTTATTCAGAATAAGTTTCTATAATGAGTTAAATTAACATCAAATTGGATTATTTTGATATATAGGGTTGTCATATGTTATATCGCTAAAATGCGGTACATTGTCAAATAACGTTGTTAAAGGCGTCAAGATATAAACCTGTGACCACGCCCATCAAAACGTGACTAGTTGCACACTTTTAAGACATTGAGTTTTCTGGTTAATACATGTAGGTGGTCAATATTCTACCTGACAAAGGAATATCAAATTTGTCACAGATACATACAAACATATATAAAATGAGTCAAATTATCATGCCTTAATTAGAGTTACAGATTACATCGAATGATTTCTGTCAAATCTATTTCATTATAGAGATAGCGTCAAGTTTTTGGCGAAATGACACGAAAATTAGTTGAATGGCGCCATTGACGTAAACAAACAGAATGGTATCAGAATTGCCAGAGTTGCATCAAAATTGTAGAATGATGTCGAAATTGCCCGAGTGGCGTCAAAAGTGTTTGAATAACGTCGAAATTGATTT
Source organism: Siphonodentalium dalli (assembly GCA_032622095.1). Taxonomy (NCBI): domain Eukaryota; kingdom Metazoa; phylum Mollusca; class Scaphopoda; order Gadilida; family Siphonodentaliidae; genus Siphonodentalium; species Siphonodentalium dalli. Next base: position 212,202,095 of record CP136069.1, read on the forward strand.
GTTCCGATCATGCCGTGTACCATTATGTTCCAAAAAGATAGATCTAAACGAATGTGTAAAAATATGTGCTGATTTGTACAAAGTCGTTCCGAGAAATGTAGCCAAAATCATAGTTATTCGGCAGCGAATTGCACCTAGTAATCAATATTCTTATAAGACGCCGACTCGGATAGCGGTAGCTAACAGCACTCATACTTTTCATATGCTATACGCATTTGATACATGCCATGCACACACAGACTTATTGAAGAAAAACAGTCGGGTCCCGACTTTCGACAGCATGGCACAGATAAAGAGCGTCCCTTAACCCTTTACCCAACAAACCGGCCAAAACCGGCCAAATAAAGCTTCAACAGCCTAAAATATCTTCGGTCTGTCTCAATAGAACCATACAAATATGGATATCATTGGAACCGGCTCCTTGACCACATTGTGATAGTTACAGTTATGCCCTGTGCCAATGCATTCTCTTATATATGCGAGTCGACCATAGGTCGCCTCGCATATATAAGAGAATGCATTGGCCTAAAAAAAATCTTTTTTTACCATTTTTTCTTACATTCTTTAACAATTTTATAATTTTTAATGTGTTAAGCCAATGCATTCTCTTGTATATGCGAGGCGACCTATGGTCGACTCGCATATATAAGAGAATGCATTGGCACAGGGCCCTTCTGTTGGGTAAAGAGTTAATTGTTGGTATATTCCTTGAATAAAGCTAGTTTGCACCACTTCTGTTAGATAAATTGATAACAGATGAAAAGTTGCGTTGCCTTTGGTAATTTATAAAATATCTAGATCGGTATTTCGTACTTTTATCAACCTATACATTGCCCGAACTAACAAATTACGTATATATAATTTTTGAGGTTCAAAAATCAGTGAGATTTCAAAAATTGACACAAACAACAAATTTACTGAGAGTATTAGTGTTATAATATGTGACCCGCCATATCAAATCCAGTCGTAAGTCGGGATTTTTTTTACCCTGTGCCTATGCATTCTCTTATATATGCGAGTCGACCATAGGTCTCCTCGCATATATAAGAGAATGCATTGGCCTAACAATTTTGTTTACAATTTTAATAATTTTTTCTTGTATTCTTTAACAATTTTATAATTTCACCCATACAGAGCCCCAGACAAACATGAGCAGACGACACTCTTCTATATGCTTCTATATATGTGTGGGGCTAAATGAAGGGTAATAATATAATTTCTTCTTATTTCGCTTTCGTAAGATAATACACTGATCCGGATATTCAACATATATCCAACATCATTTTATTCAACATATATCCAACATCATTTTACCCATCTCAGAAATCACCACTATGAGTATCTAACATTATACATTTATTGCATGGTTTCGAGGTTGACATGAGGATTTATCAACCCGATGAAGTTAATATTCACCGAGGCCACAGGCCGAGGTGAATATTAGCTTCCAAGGGTTGATAAATCCTCATGTCAACCTCGAAACCATGCAATAAGGGTGTTATTATATGATCCACCAATGGTATCAAGCCCATTAGGCCTGAACTACCTTACTGACCCATATATATAAATCCATAAAATGCACAACAATGTTTTTCAACAAGTCAAAAGTTAATAAACAATACATGTATGATGAAAAATATTACCAAACGTTACTACATTGTCATGAACATACTTCATATTAATAACTCATGACGTCGCGTGATCTTGTTATTAACTCATCTGGCCTATTTATAGAACAACCAGGTAGATATCGTGATTTATCAACTTCTTTTGCCCATCATTTAGTATGGGACTTTTAGAAGAAAGTTTATGATCATATAATAATGTCAATTATCTATGTTCTGATATTTGGGTCACAATAAATATGTTCCAAGCAATAATTTATTCTTAACTACTTTTATACTCACAGACTCATATCGCTAATGTTTGTCAGTTTTTTTTGTAATGCATATCCATTCCAACTACCCACAAATTAATTCCAGCAATGCGCGTTCTTAATATATGACGTATAATACACGGGCGCGTGGCATCTGATGAAGACGGCACATCGTTGAGTATATACGCCCGTGGCCAGATCAGAGAATCTGATAGTGGTATGGGTCATGGCCCGTGAATCAGATATGCTGAAGTATTCTCTACCCGCGGGCGAATTTCGTAATCGTGTACTGTCTCGGAATCGGGTATTATAAGTAACATTATACACATCCCCCGATGATATTGATAGATCCTGATACACCTATATGTTGAAACGACCATATCCCGTCCATGACCAGGGGAGAGTCGGAAAATAATTGCAGGCACGTATGCTGATTTTTTACTTTCGACCCTTGTTCGGACCCACCCACCCCCGCGTCCAAATATTTTTCCGTTTTCGGCAGTTTTTTACGACCATTTTTGGACACCCACCCCACCCCCCCTTTTAACACTAAAACAGAGATTTGCGGGGGGAATTCACTGTAAACAGCTGTATGTGATTTTCTGTGCATACTATTAGTCATGGATGTTAACATTGACATGTAAATAGGAACAAGTCATTTTTGGGCCATTCGGTCAAAAAAAAACATGGCAGCCAGCAGCCATCTTGGGTTTAAAAATTTAATCCATTAGCATGGGCTACAGGCTATACTGTTTGTCTGATCATCGTGAAATTTTTCATTTGTGTTAATATTGACATATAGATGTGTTTTAAGCTAAACTCATTGCAAAAACAGTCAAAAATACTTGCAGGAAAATATTTTTGAGTTGCGGAAAAATTGTTTGTTGGTCCTATCGACCACCCACCCACCCCGGCATACGTGCCCGGATTTTTTTTTATTATTTTCCACTCTCCTGCCATGACAGGAGCTTCCTGTAATTTTGCGAAAAAAATTGTAAAGATAACTGGAAATAGAGGTTTTATGGCATAAAACCAGAATCTATCCACCTGTACGAAACATTAATCAGGATTGGAATTTATTACAATGATTGGGTTAATAACATTGTATGATTACATTCAAAGGGATAGCACGTGTCTATGGAATGGGAGGGCAAGGTTAATATGGGATGGCAGGGTTAATGTGGGAGGGCAGTGTTAATATGGGAGGGCAGGGTTAATATGGTTATTGATGTGAAACCCATTGTTGGAACTGAAACATGCACGCTTATAGTTGAAATTATCTTTGAAATCTCGTCGGATGACCAAAATATTATGGTGAATGTGTTAACTTTTGTTGTGTGTCTTTGTATTATTGAAATTAAAGACTATAGCTATACTATATCATTCGACAATCACGATTTCTGATGTGTACACAAAAGAAGGCCGCGGACCCCCGGCATATATATCCTTTATTTTCCTCCGTTACACGTTACACGTTACACGCCCAAATTTTTTCATAGTTCACTCCGTTGAGATCACACCTCGCGGGAGTGGACTTTGGAGCAATTTGCACGATATACCATAACTATTCGGATAATTGGGGTCACCGCTGTGCCCACATTGCCCTTTAACCTTCCATCAATACAAGAGCGACGACGAAAAAATATTGTACGATTCATTTTATTAAAATATGCTGTTATACTTAGAATTGTATTTTGTTTGTATATATACCATGTGCTATTGGTGATACATTGTTTTGTTCGTATATCACGCATGTAATAAGAACAACAATAAAGATTTTTGAATCTTGAATCAGAATGCCTGGCTGAGTCCACGGGGAACTTGTGGGCAAAAACATATTGAAATATATACCTCATATACTACCACAGGGGGGGGGGGGGTCACTAATTCGGTACCGAATAGCGCCGAACGCCGTCAACGTTGATTTTCTGACTCACTGCACCGATTTTGGTCGGATAAACGGTATTGTCGCGTATATTGCTATTTACAAAAGTTATATAAACCCTCATTACCATGTAAAGTGCTGTAGAATGCCGATATAAACCTGTTTTGTACTTTCAAGTGGAAGAAATCTTTCTAATCGAACCATAAACATGGCCTGATTCGCCATTAATCATGGCAAAATATGCCCTCCTTCTGATTGGTCGATATTCACGTGGCTTTGTTTACGAAAACACGGTCAGAAAAAAAACGTTATGTATATTAAATATCGACCAATGAGAAAGAGTCACATTTGCTAATACGATAGGGGAACACCGTGTGCGTATAAAGTAACTATCACAAATATAACGTACTCTGATAACAACTTATCACCAATTTCACGCTTAAGACATTTTAAACATATCATCTTCGGTTTGTTTTATTTTATTTTTATGAAAAGGAATAACAAATGGGGTAATAACTATATATAACGACAAATAGAATCAAATTGGTCATTTTCTTGGTACAGGCAAACAAGGTACGAAAATTGGTTAAATCTGAGTATGAACGTCGGAGTGTTCCCCTATCGTATTGCGATAATCACCAACTGTTGAGTGCATGTTAATGATTTGATTTAAAGCAATTTTCTCACTTCAAAGTATACAAAAGTTGTTTTTAGACATTCCACTGCATTTGACAGTGTAAGGAGGTTTTTATTCACTTTTGAAAGAAGAAAAACAAGCGACAATACCGTTTACGCGGCCATAATCGGTTCGGTGAGTCAGAAATGCAACGTATTTCGGGAATGGGAAACCGAAAGATGTCTGGCCTTGTCTTATATATTATATATTATGTAAATAATGTTTTCTACAAAGTGCCTGTGGCTGAGTCGCGAGAGGTGACAAAAGAAACAAGTTAGAAAATATATCAGTAATGCAATCAATTTGAAACATAACAATTATTTATTATAAATGAAACAAGGAACATTTTTTTGATAACAGTATTATATTTGAAGCTGGTCTTTGACAGCCGATTATGCACCGAATAAAAACATATATGGCTTAGAATTTGCATCGAAATTAGGGAAGTTTATATGTGTCTATTATAAAGAATTATATCATATATCAATATTGCATTTTATGATTTGTCATTTACCCAGGTCTCAAAGAGCAGTGAATATCCGTAATTATTGATCAATTTATGTCAAAATTCACGCCATGTGCCGATTCGTTCTTTTTCGTTCTTCGTTGTGCTCTGATAAACTATTCAACCTTAAAACGGCGTACTGGCTAAAAAATACCAAGTCCACCAAGTTGCAACATGTATTTCTTGGACGTTAGCCTGTTAGACATTAGTTTGTCTAACCTAGCTCAGTTCAGCCCCGCAGTAAATGGGAGGCGTAGTTATCTTCGCTCTACCGTATAGGGTGAATTTCACATGGAGCAGGATGGATTCCCGCTAACATATAACGATGCACGGTACACCCATGCAAACAGCGAACATTAGCCACGTCCCTTGTTCATTTGCGGTTTAAGCCTAAGAATAGAGTTATCTCCCTCGCGATAAGAAAGCGAACATGAACACTTGTCCTTTCACACGGTTACATAGTCGGGTGTCGATCTTTATCTGGTGAGTTAGTATGTTCTAAGAGCGCGTATAACTCCCATGTGTTTACTTTCGTGTTGCTTGTTTTATTATGCCCCCCCGGCCCTCCGGAGGAGGATTCGGAGGATTCGGGTGGTATACAGTGGAGACCTTCGTCCGCCCGCCCTCCCGTCCTTCCGTTCGTCCTTCTGTCCGTAACAAACATATCACAACACAGTTCAAGTATCGATAGTCCAATTTGGATGTCATTTGGTTTGCCGATGGACCAGCATTGTGGAAAGGATCTCCACATAGTTCAAGTATTGTCCGCACTTTTTTCCAGAGTTATGGCCCTTTTCTGGACTTATTGTAAACGCGTCAACGCGTCCATGACAAACATTGCGCTGTGGGTGGCTTTATTAATGGATTTCGCTGTCCTTTTGACATTGTGATAGCACATGTTGGGGGAAAAGGATACCCACATTACGGGTTTAGTCCATTAATTTTTTTTACCAGAGTTACGGCCCTTGTTTGACTTGGAAATTTGTTTGTTTTTGTCCGAAAGAAGAGTTCAGCATGTGCCATGGGTACAAGCTCCATGTAGAATTAAGTCCCCTACGCAGGACATACAGCTGCCCGCACCTACACGGAATGTGAAGAAATGTCGCATTTATTTATTTGAGACTTGTGTAGGTTATAATTCATTCTCCATCATTCTGAGAAACTTAACTGTTTCATTTGAAAGTGGTCTAGGTCAAGCCAGAATGAATTGTAACTGGCAAAACAATTCAATAAAAAATGTTAGATTTAATTTAGAAACTACACGTGCCGGCAGCGTTCAGACATAGCGTAGCGAGGGGACTGAACTCTGTTTTGCAGCTTGCCTTGGGCATTGATCTTCTGATTGAGTTGTGCTTTGGTTTGTTAATAGTACAGCTCGGGGGAAATGATACCGACTTACTACACGTTTCGTTCTTTATTTGTTTTTACCAGATTTACAGGCCTTATTTGACTTGGGTTCTTGGATTTAGAAAAATAATCCACCCATTACCCACTATCTAAACTGAGTATCGGTGGCATATATCTAAACTGAGTATCGGTGGCATATGCGGTTCGACCGCAGCCCATATGATGAGGTTGTCAGTTTTATGGGTGGAAGAAAGACCGCGCATGTGGTTCATTTCACTAGAATCCATCAAACCCCGGAAAGCAACTGACGAACTGTCCTGATACACGAATCACGTTACCCCCCCCCCCTTTTTTTTTTCTCGCATCACAAATAGGTGAGCGACAAGGACCCCATATTTTTCGATTTAATGCACCAACCATATATTGTAATACAAAATTTTGAAGCTTTTTATGTAGCTCATCTGATAGTCCTTGCTGTGGTTACCAAACGTGGTGCGTTTATTGCGAAAAACCCCGTTGCCATGGCAACCACATTCAGTTTCATTGAATGTTAGGAATTATGCATTAATTCAGTAAAATTGAAACCATTGCTTATATTAACTATGTAGAATCATAGCATGGATAGTTCCGGACAAACTGATACTGATGTCGCCAAACTTTAATCACTTGTTAATTCAATGTCATTCCAAAACTGACTGTATTTTGTTATCAATAGTTGGTGTATGACCTTTCACCGTAATGTGTCAGAAGTATCTTAAGGCCTGTACCTGTCACTTGGGCAATCACTTTTTATGATTGATGATATGTGCATCCAGATATTAAACATCTAATTTCTTTAGGCGAAAAGTGAGTAAAAATGAACCAATTTCTTAAAGTAACTATGTAGGATCATAGCATGGATCAGTTTTCAGTATCTTAGAAAATTTCACCATTTGTGTGACGTCATGAAACCTGTCTAAATTTTAGCATTAACATCGGCGCTCGTCAGGATTAGAACAAGGTTCTACATCGCTGCTAAACCAGCCAGTGACATCGTAGAACCAGGTTCCACATCGCTGATGAACCAGCTAGTGACATCGTAGAACCAGGTTCTACATCGCTGCTAAACCAGCCAGTTACATCGTAGAACCAGGTTCTACATCGCTGCTAAACCAGCCAGTGACATCGTAGAACCAGGTTCCACATCGCTGGTGAACCAGCTAGTGACATCGTAGAACCAGGTTCTACATCGCTGGTGAACCAGCTAGTGACATCGTAGAACCAGGTTCTACATCGCTGGTGAACCAGCTAGTGACATCGTAGAACCAGGTTCTACATCGCTGCTAAACCAGCCAGTTACATCGTAGAACCAGGTTCTACATCGCTGCTAAACCAGCTAGTGACATCGTAGAACCAGGTTCTACATCGCTGGTGAACCAGCTAGTGACATCGTAGAACCAGGTTCTACATCGCTGGTGAACCAGATAGTGACATCGTGGAACCATGTTCCACATCGCTGGTGAACCAGCTAGTGACATCGTAGAACCAGGTTCTACATCGCTGCTAAACCAGCTAGTGACATCGTAGAACCAGGTTCTACATCGCTGGTGAACCAGCTAGTGACATCGTAGAACCAGGTTCTACATCGCTGGTGAACCAGATAGTGACATCGTAGAACCATGTTCCACATCGCTGGTGAACCAGCTAGTGACATCGTAGAACCAGGTTCTACATCGCTGCTAAACCAGCTAGTGACATCGTAGAACCAGGTTCTACATCGCTGGTGAACCAGCCAGTGACATCGTAGAACCAGGTTCTACATCGCTGCTAAACCAGATAGTGACATCGTAGAACCATGTTACACATCGCTGGTGAACCAGCTAGTGACATCGTAGAACCATGTTCCACATCGCTGGTGAACCAGCCAGTGACATCGTAGAACCATGTTCCACATCGCTGGTGAACCAGCCAGTGACATCGTAGAACCAGGTTCTACATCGCTGGCGAACCAGCTAGTGACACCGTAGAACCATGTTCTACATCGCTGGTGAACCAGCTAGTGACATCGTAGAACCATGTTCTACATCGCTGGTGAACCAGCCAGTGACATCGTTGAACCAGGTTCTACATCGCTGGCGAACCAGCTAGTGACATCGTAGAACCAGGTTCTACATCGCTGGTGAACCAGCTAGTGACATCGTAGAACCAGGTTCCACATCGCTGGTGAACCAGCTAGTGACATCGTAGAACCAGGTTCCACATCGCTGGTGAACCAGCTAGTGACATCGTAGAACCAGGTTCTACATCGCTGGTGAACCAGCTAGTGACATCGTAGGTTTGAATATTAGTGGTTTACGTCCAATTGTGTCCATATTGTCAACAACGGCAATATAAATCCTTCAGCCATATTAGGTGATATCCTAAACACACACACACACATATATATATATATATTTAGACATAGTGCCATTTACGGGGCATTCTTTTGTCTTTTTGATGACGTAATGCCCCACAATTTTCTAAAGAATGCCCCACAATTTCAAACAAAAGAAATTTCCCCTATAGCGACGAAATTTACATTTTTCATTATTTTTCAAGAATTTTTCGTCCGCACTTGGCGGAAATAACACTACGCATGACTGCTACTTTCATTTTACTCATTTCCGCGTTATTTCGTAATAATATCACTTTACGAAATAACGGGAATCTTCGAAATGCCCCGTAAATAGCATGATTTCTATATATACTCATGGACGTGTGGCCCTGTAATTTGTCATTGTATTTTCTCTCATTTATTCCGTTCCAGCAATGTGGCTCTTCGTAATTTGTCTCGGATTAATCTGCTCTTCTTTCTGGTATGTATGCATTTCATTAGAACAATAAGGTTGGCTTTACAATTAACCCGGGTAACATAATAAATTCGCTGTCGAGAAAGGTGGACACCATCACCCTATATTAGACAGGTGGACACCATCACCCTATATTAGACAGGTGGACACCATCACCCTATATTAGACAGGAATGTGGACACCATCACCCTATATTAGACAGGAATGTGGACACCATCACCCTATATTAGACAGGAATGTGGACACCATCACCCTATATTAGACAGGAATGTGGACACCATCACCCTATATTAGACACCATCACCCTATATTAGACACCATCACCCTATATTAGACACCATCACCCTATATTAGACAGGAAGATATTGTGCCTTAAGTGCACGACCGGTTCTACTATAGACGAAGGTGTCAATGACACTGTAGCTCAACTGGGAAGGGGGATAATTGCATGTGTTACGGCCAATGGAACGATTTGGATTGCGGAAAGTTGAAATGTCTGAATAATACTAGATGTCAACATGAAGATATATATATATAGAGCAAAATCCAAGATTGATGCTGGCGGCCATGTTTTCCAATGACATTTAAAAAAATTGATAGCTCCCATCTGGTGGTCATCCCGAAGATCAATATGATGGTTTGTGGCGATTGGATGATGGTGTGGTATGTAGCGTATGCCTAAGGATTTGGTCATGCAAAGAGTAAAATCCAAGATGGATGCCGGTAGCCATGTTTTTAATGAAATTCCGAAAAAGATTGATGACTCCCATCTAGTGGTCATCCCAATGATCAATTAGAAGCTTGGTGTCTATTCGACAAGAGATGTCGTCTATAGGGTATGCCAAAGGACGTAGTCAAACAAAGAATAAAATCCAAAATGATCGCTGGCGGAAATATTGGATGGCTCCAATCCAGTGATCACTCAAAAGAACCATATGAAGTTTGGTGACGATCGGATGAGGGATGTAGTCTGTAGGGTGTTCCAAAGGATTTAGTCATGCGAAGAGTAAAATCCAAGATGGCTGCCGGTAGCCATGTTTGTCATCGACAATTCGATAGCTCGCATCTAGAGGTGATCCTGAACATGCCTATAAATTTTCAAAAAACAATTTTCCAATAAACGGGCGCTGCAGGGTGTGCCGATGGATTTAAATTTGAAATCAAAGATGGCTGCTGGCGGCCATGTTTTTTAAGGAATTTCGGTAAAACTCGGAGACTATCATCTAGAGGTCACACCGAAGATCCACGTGAAGTATGGTGATGATCGGATGAGGTATATGGCCTGCATGGTGTGACGAAGGATTTAGTCATACAAAGATTATGGCGGCCATGTTTTTCAACGGTCACCCCGAATATCCATATGCAGTTTGGTGACGATCGGATGAGAGATGAGACCTGTAGGGTGTGCTAACGGAAATTGCTGACACACCGACGGACGACGGACACCAACCCATGGCAATAGCTCAAATGTGACTTCGTCAAATTGAGCTGAAAATGAGTATCATTTATTATGGCATGTCCACACTATTCAGAAATGAAATTTTCTAAATAATTTGTAGTTATCGCTGTAATGTAAAAAGATTAGAAATTTAATGTTATAATGGAAAATGGTATGACAATATATCCAATGAAAGTGGCTGATGTGACAATATGTCAATCGAATAAAGGTCATGAGATCAGACCCGCAAGTCAATTAATAGGAGGTTTTGATGACCACATATATACTTTCAAAAGAGGAAGTTTTAACAAGTTTTAAAAGATTTTATCAGCAAAAATTCCAATGACCGTCTACGCTCCCGTCGGTCAAAAAGCGGTAGATAACAAAGAGCGTTCATGATTCCGTCGGTCAAAAAGCGGTAGATAATAAAGAGCGTTAATGATTCCGTCGGTCAAAAAGCGGTAGATAATAAAGAGCGTCCATGATTCCGTCGATCCATAGCGGTAGATAATAAAGAGCGTTTACGATTGCGTCGATCCATATCGGTAGATAATAAAGAACGTTCGTGATTACGTCAATCAATATCGGTAGATAATAAAGAGCGTTCGTGATTACGTCAATCAATATCGGTAGATAATAAAGAGCGTTCATGATTCCGTCGATCAATAGTGGTAGATAATAAAGAGCGTCCATGATTCCGTCGATCCATAGCGGTAGATAATAAAGAGCGTTTACGATTCCGTCGATCAATATCGGTAGATAATAAAGAGCGTTCGTGATTACGTCAATCAATATCGGTAGATAATAAAGAGCGTTCGTGATTACGTCAATCAATATCGGTAGATAATAAAGAGCGTTCGTGATTACGTCGGTCAAAAAGTGGTAGATAATAAAGAGCGTTTACGATTCCGTCGATCCATAGCGGTAGATAATAAAGAGCGTCCATGATTCCGTCAATCAATATCGGTAGATAATAAAGAGCGTTCGTGATTACGTCGGTCAAAAGCGGTAGATAATAAAGAGTGTTCATGATTCCGTCGGTCAAAACGCGGTAGATAATAAAGAGCGTTCACGATTCCGTCAATCAATAGTGGTAGATAATAAAGAGCGTCCATGATTCCATCGATCAATAGCGGTAGATAATAAAGAGCGTTCACGATTCCGTCAATCAATAGCGGTAGACAATAAAGAGCGTCCATGATTCCGTCGATCAATAGCGGTAGATAATAAAGAGCGTTCATGATTCCGTCGATCAATAGCGGTAGATAATAAAGAGCGTTCATGATTCCGTCGGTCAAAAAGCGGTAGATAATAAAGAGTGTTCATGATTCCGTCGGTCAAAACGCAGTACCTAATAAAGAGCGTCCATGATTCCGTCGATCAATTGTGGTAGATAATAAAGAGCGTTCACGATTCCGTCGATCAATAGTGGTAGATGATAAAGAACGTTCATTATTCCGTCAATCAATAGCGGTAGATAATAAAGAGCGTTTACGATTCCGTCGATCCATAGCGGTAGATAATAAAGAGCGTTTACGATTCCGTCGATCCATAGCGGTAGATAATAAAGAGCGTTTACGATTCCGTCGATCCATAGCGGTAGATAATAAAGAGCGTTTACGATTCCGTCGATCCATAGCGGTAGATAATAAAGAGCGTTTACGATTCCGTCGATCCATATCGGTAGATAATAAAGAGCGTTTACGATTCCGTCGATCAATAGTGGTAGATAATAAAGAACGTTCATTATTCCGTCAATCAATAGCGGTAGATATTAAAGAGCGTCCATGATTCTGTCGATCAATTGTGGTATATAATAAAGAGCGTCTATGATTCCGTCGGTCAATTGTGGTAGATAATAAAGAGCGTTCATGATTCCGTCGATCAATTGTGGTAGATAATAAAGAGCGTTCGTGATTCCGTCGATCAATAGTGGTAGATAATAAAGAACGTTCATGATTCCGTCAATCAATAGCGGTAGATAATAAAGAGCGTTTACGATTCCGTCGATCCATATCGGTAGATAATAAAGAGCGTTCATGATTCCGTCGGTCAATTGTGGTAGATAATAAAGAGCGTTCACGATTCCGTCAATCAATAGCGGTAGATAATAAAGAGCGTTCGTGATTCCGTCGGTGAATTGTGGTAGATAATAAAGAGCGTTCATGATTCCGTCGATCCATAGCGGTAGATAATAAAGAACGTTCATGATTCCGTCGATCAATAGCGGTAGATAATAAAGAGCGTTTACGATTCCGTCGATCCATAGCGGTAGATAATAAAGAGCGTTCATGATTCCGTCGGTCAATTGTGGTAGATAATAAAGAGCGTTCACGATTCCGTCGATCAATAGTGGTAGATAATAAAGAACGTTCATGATTCCGTCGGTCCATTGTGGTAGATAATAAAGAGCGTTCACGATTCCGTCGATCAATAGTGGTAGATAATAAAGAACGTTCATGATTCCGTCGATCAATAGCGGTAGATAATAAAGAGCGTTTACGATTCCGTCGATCAATAGTGGTAGACAATAAAGAGCGTTCATTATTCCGTCAATCAATAGCGGTAGATAATAAAGAGCGTCCATGATTCCGTCGATCCATAGCGGTAGATAATAAAGAGCGTTTACGATTCAGTCGACCAATAGCGGTAGATAATAAAGAGCGTTCTCGGTTATTAGATAATGTGATCGTTTTCGGCGAATTACTGATGAATAGTTGTGATGATTTGCTCGATGTCTGTCTCATACGAATGATGTTAATTACAAGTAATTTTGTCCTCCCGACATTCATGATTATAGTAATGACCATCTAATATTTATTATAGCCATCTAATATTTATTACACTCATTAAACAGGGGGTGGCAGGAAGACAGTCTATATTGGACTAGGTCTCACTATACCACCGCTCTTTAAAAATACGCTCTTTAAAAAATCGTCAGTTGTGGGTTGCACCCCACAAGTTACTCAAACAAAAGATCGCATCCCACAAGTATTCATAGGTATGTGCGGTCACCCCACAAGTATACTCTGGCCAGTGCGTCTGTCCTGAACTTTGTCCGAGCCTTTATTCTGTCATTTTCCGGTAATTTTTTGTAAAACTTGGCAGATATACTAACCAGCATGGGAACCTGCGCACCTGATATTTTTGAGTTCAGTCGGGGTAATTTTGCCGGAGTTATCCGGAGTTATTTTGCCACTTTTTGATATAGAATCGTATGACGCATCTTGTGTCCGAGCCTTTATTCTGTAATGTTTTTTTTAACCCTTTACCCAACAGAACGGCCCTGTGCCAATGCATTTTCTTATATATGCGAGTCGACCATAGGTCGCCTCGCATATATAAGAGAATGCATTGGCTTAACACATATTAAAAATGATAAAATTGTCAAAGAATGTTGAAAAATATTATAAATATTGTTAAAAAATGTAAGAAAAAATCATAAAATTGTTAAAGAATGTAAGAAAAAATGGTAAAAAGTGTTAAAAAAAGAATATTTTTAGGCCAATGCATTCTCTTATATATGCGAGGCGACCTATGGTCGACTCGCATATATAAAAGAATGCATTGGCACAGGGCATAACTGTAACCATCACAATGTGGTCCAACGATATCCATATTTGTATGGTGTTATTGAGACAGACGGAAGATATTTTTGGCTGTTGAAGCTTTATTTGGCCGTTTTGTTGGGTAAAGGGTTAACTTGGCACATATGTTCATTGAATTGCTTTATTTCACTCAATCATAATTTTACGGTGGCTGGTTTAGGAAATGGGAAATTTTGTTTTATTTCGTGGCCACGAAATAACTAATTCGTGGCCACGAAAATACTACTTCGTGGCCACGAAATAACTAATTCGTGGCCACCAAATAACTAATTCGTGGCCACCAAATAACTAATTCATGGCCACCAAATAACCAATTGTTTCCGTTTCCAATTCACACTTTATGCATATTGTCTTGTCTATTACGATTCCGTCGATCAATATCGGTAGATAATAAAGAGCGTTCGTGATTACGTCAATCAATATCGGTAGATAATAAAGAGCGTTCGTGATTACGTCAATCAATATCGGTAGATAATAAAGAGCGTTCGTGATTACGTCGGTCAAAAAGTGGTAGATAATAAAGAGCGTTTACGATTCCGTCGATCCATAGCGGTAGATAATAAAGAGCGTCCATGATTCCGTCAATCAATATCGGTAGATAATAAAGAGCGTTCGTGATTACGTCGGTCAAAAGCGGTAGATAATAAAGAGTGTTCATGATTCCGTCGGTCAAAACGCGGTAGATAATAAAGAGCGTTCACGATTCCGTCAATCAATAGTGGTAGATAATAAAGAGCGTCCATGATTCCATCGATCAATAGCGGTAGATAATAAAGAGCGTTCACGATTCCGTCAATCAATAGCGGTAGACAATAAAGAGCGTCCATGATTCCGTCGATCAATAGCGGTAGATAATAAAGAGCGTTCATGATTCCGTCGATCAATAGCGGTAGATAATAAAGAGCGTTCATGATTCCGTCGGTCAAAAAGCGGTAGATAATAAAGAGTGTTCATGATTCCGTCGGTCAAAACGCAGTAGCTAATAAAGAGCGTCCATGATTCCGTCGATCAATTGTGGTAGATAATAAAGAGCGTTCACGATTCCGTCGATCAATAGTGGTAGATGATAAAGAACGTTCATTATTCCGTCAATCAATAGCGGTAGATAATAAAGAGCGTTTACGATTCCGTCGATCCATAGCGGTAGATAATAAAGAGCGTTTACGATTCCGTCGATCCATAGCGGTAGATAATAAAGAGCGTTTACGATTCCGTCGATCCATAGCGGTAGATAATAAAGAGCGTTTACGATTCCGTCGATCCATAGCGGTAGATAATAAAGAGCGTTTACGATTCCGTCGATCCATATCGGTAGATAATAAAGAGCGTTTACGATTCCGTCGATCAATAGTGGTAGATAATAAAGAACGTTCATTATTCCGTCAATCAATAGCGGTAGATATTAAAGAGCGTCCATGATTCCGTCGATCAATTGTGGTATATAATAAAGAGCGTCTATGATTCCGTCGGTCAATTGTGGTAGATAATAAAGAGCGTTCATGATTCCGTCGATCAATTGTGGTAGATAATAAAGAGCGTTCGTGATTCCGTCGATCAATAGTGGTAGATAATAAAGAACGTTCATGATTCCGTCAATCAATAGCGGTAGATAATAAAGAGCGTTTACGATTCCGTCGATCCATATCGGTAGATAATAAAGAGCGTTCATGATTCCGTCGGTCAATTGTGGTAGATAATAAAGAGCGTTCACGATTCCGTCAATCAATAGCGGTAGATAATAAAGAGCGTTCGTGATTCCGTCGGTGAATTGTGGTAGATAATAAAGAGCGTTCATGATTCCGTCGATCCATAGCGGTAGATAATAAAGAGCGTTTACGATTCCGTCGATCCATATCGGTAGATAATAAAGAGCGTTCATGATTCCGTCGGTCAATTGTGGTAGATAATAAAGAGCGTTCACGATTCCGTCGATCAATAGTGGTAGATAATAAAGAACGTTCATGATTCCGTCGGTCCATTGTGGTAGATAATAAAGAGCGTTCACGATTCCGTCGATCAATAGTGGTAGATAATAAAGAACGTTCATGATTCCGTCGATCAATAGCGGTAGATAATAAAGAGCGTTTACGATTCCGTCGATCAATAGTGGTAGACAATAAAGAGCGTTCATTATTCCGTCAATCAATAGCGGTAGATAATAAAGAGCGTCCATGATTCCGTCGATCCATAGCGGTAGATAATAAAGAGCGTTTACGATTCAGTCGACCAATAGCGGTAGATAATAAAGAGCGTTCTCGGTTATTAGATAATGTGATCGTTTTCGGCGAATTACTGATGAATAGTTGTGATGATTTGCTCGATGTCTGTCTCATACGAATGATGTTAATTACAAGTAATTTTGTCCTCCCGACATTCATGATTATAGTAATGACCATCTAATATTTATTATAGCCATCTAATATTTATTACACTCATTAAACAGGGGGTGGCAGGAAGACAGTCTATATTGGACTAGGTCTCACTATACCACCGCTCTTTAAAAATACGCTCTTTAAAAAATCGTCAGTTGTGGGTTGCACCCCACAAGTTACTCAAACAAAAGATCGCATCCCACAAGTATTCATAGGTATGTGCGGTCACCCCACAAGTATACTCTGGCCAGTGCGTCTGTCCTGAACTTTGTCCGAGCCTTTATTCTGTCATTTTCCGGTAATTTTTTGTAAAACTTGGCAGATATACTAACCAGCATGGGAACCTGCGCACCTGATATTTTTGAGTTCAGTCGGGGTAATTTTGCCGGAGTTATCCGGAGTTATTTTGCCACTTTTTGATATAGAATCGTATGACGCATCTTGTGTCCGAGCCTTTATTCTGTAATGTTTTTTTTAACCCTTTACCCAACAGAACGGCCCTGTGCCAATGCATTTTCTTATATATGCGAGTCGACCATAGGTCGCCTCGCATATATAAGAGAATGCATTGGCTTAACACATATTAAAAATGATAAAATTGTCAAAGAATGTTGAAAAATATTATAAATATTGTTAAAAAATGTAAGAAAAAATCATAAAATTGTTAAAGAATGTAAGAAAAAATGGTAAAAAGTGTTAAAAAAAGAATATTTTTAGGCCAATGCATTCTCTTATATATGCGAGGCGACCTATGGTCGACTCGCATATATAAAAGAATGCATTGGCACAGGGCATAACTGTAACCATCACAATGTGGTCCAACGATATCCATATTTGTATGGTGTTATTGAGACAGACGGAAGATATTTTTGGCTGTTGAAGCTTTATTTGGCCGTTTTGTTGGGTAAAGGGTTAACTTGGCACATATGTTCATTGAATTGCTTTATTTCACTCAATCATAATTTTACGGTGGCTGGTTTAGGAAATGGGAAATTTTGTTTTATTTCGTGGCCACGAAATAACTAATTCGTGGCCACGAAAATACTACTTCGTGGCCACGAAATAACTAATTCGTGGCCACCAAATAACTAATTCGTGGCCACCAAATAACTAATTCATGGCCACGAAATAACCAATTGTTTCCGTTTCCAATTCACACTTTATGCATATTGTCTTGTCTATTACGATTCCGTCGATCAATATCGGTAGATAATAAAGAGCGTTCGTGATTACGTCAATCAATATCGGTAGATAATAAAGAGCGTTCGTGATTACGTCAATCAATATCGGTAGATAATAAAGAGCGTTCGTGATTACGTCGGTCAAAAAGTGGTAGATAATAAAGAGCGTTTACGATTCCGTCGATCCATAGCGGTAGATAATAAAGAGCGTCCATGATTCCGTCAATCAATATCGGTAGATAATAAAGAGCGTTCGTGATTACGTCGGTCAAAAGCGGTAGATAATAAAGAGTGTTCATGATTCCGTCGGTCAAAACGCGGTAGATAATAAAGAGCGTTCACGATTCCGTCAATCAATAGTGGTAGATAATAAAGAGCGTCCATGATTCCATCGATCAATAGCGGTAGATAATAAAGAGCGTTCACGATTCCGTCAATCAATAGCGGTAGACAATAAAGAGCGTCCATGATTCCGTCGATCAATAGCGGTAGATAATAAAGAGCGTTCATGATTCCGTCGATCAATAGCGGTAGATAATAAAGAGCGTTCATGATTCCGTCGGTCAAAAAGCGGTAGATAATAAAGAGTGTTCATGATTCCGTTGGTCAAAACGCAGTAGCTAATAAAGAGCGTCCATGATTCCGTCGATCAATTGTGGTAGATAATAAAGAGCGTTCACGATTCCGTCGATCAATAGTGGTAGATGATAAAGAACGTTCATTATTCCGTCAATCAATAGCGGTAGATAATAAAGAGCGTTTACGATTCCGTCGATCCATAGCGGTAGATAATAAAGAGCGTTTACGATTCCGTCGATCCATAGCGGTAGATAATAAAGAGCGTTTACGATTCCGTCGATCCATAGCGGTAGATAATAAAGAGCGTTTACGATTCCGTCGATCCATAGCGGTAGATAATAAAGAGCGTTTACGATTCCGTCGATCCATATCGGTAGATAATAAAGAGCGTTTACGATTCCGTCGATCAATAGTGGTAGATAATAAAGAACGTTCATTATTCCGTCAATCAATAGCGGTAGATATTAAAGAGCGTCCATGATTCTGTCGATCAATTGTGGTATATAATAAAGAGCGTCTATGATTCCGTCGGTCAATTGTGGTAGATAATAAAGAGCGTTCATGATTCCGTCGATCAATTGTGGTAGATAATAAAGAGCGTTCGTGATTCCGTCGATCAATAGTGGTAGATAATAAAGAACGTTCATGATTCCGTCAATCAATAGCGGTAGATAATAAAGAGCGTTTACGATTCCGTCGATCCATATCGGTAGATAATAAAGAGCGTTCATGATTCCGTCGGTCAATTGTGGTAGATAATAAAGAGCGTTCACGATTCCGTCAATCAATAGCGGTAGATAATAAAGAGCGTTCGTGATTCCGTCGGTGAATTGTGGTAGATAATAAAGAGCGTTCATGATTCCGTCGATCCATAGCGGTAGATAATAAAGAACGTTCATGATTCCGTCGATCAATAGCGGTAGATAATAAAGAGCGTTTACGATTCCGTCGATCCATAGCGGTAGATAATAAAGAGCGTTCATGATTCCGTCGGTCAATTGTGGTAGATAATAAAGAGCGTTCACGATTCCGTCGATCAATAGTGGTAGATAATAAAGAACGTTCATGATTCCGTCGGTCCATTGTGGTAGATAATAAAGAGCGTTCACGATTCCGTCGATCAATAGTGGTAGATAATAAAGAACGTTCATGATTCCGTCGATCAATAGCGGTAGATAATAAAGAGCGTTTACGATTCCGTCGATCAATAGTGGTAGACAATAAAGAGCGTTCATTATTCCGTCGGTCAATTGTGGTAGATAATAAAGAGCGTTCACGATTCCGTCGATCAATAGTGGTAGATAATAAAGAACGTTCATGATTCCGTCGGTCCATTGTGGTAGATAATAAAGAGCGTTCACGATTCCGTCGATCAATAGTGGTAGATAATAAAGAACGTTCATGATTCCGTCGATCAATAGCGGTAGATAATAAAGAGCGTTTACGATTCCGTCGATCAATAGTGGTAGACAATAAAGAGCGTTCATTATTCCGTCAATCAATAGCGGTAGATAATAAAGAGCGTCCATGATTCCGTCGATCCATAGCGGTAGATAATAAAGAGCGTTTACGATTCAGTCGACCAATAGCGGTAGATAATAAAGAGCGTTCTCGGTTATTAGATAATGTGATCGTTTTCGGCGAATTACTGATGAATAGTTGTGATGATTTGCTCGATGTCTGTCTCATACGAATGATGTTAATTACAAGTAATTTTGTCCTCCCGACATTCATGATTATAGTAATGACCATCTAATATTTATTATAGCCATCTAATATTTATTACACTCATTAAACAGGGGGTGGCAGGAACACAGTCTATATTGGACTAGGTCTCACTATACCACCGCTCTTTAAAAATACGCTCTTTAAAAAATCGTCAGTTGTGGGTTGCACCCCACAAGTTACTCAAACAAAAGATCGCATCCCACAAGTATTCATAGGTATGTGCGGTCACCCCACAAGTATACTCTGGCCAGTGCGTCTGTCCTGAACTTTGTCCGAGCCTTTATTCTGTCATTTTCCGGTAATTTTTTGTAAAACTTGGCAGATATACTAACCAGCATGGGAACCTGCGCACCTGATATTTTTGAGTTCAGTCGGGGTAATTTTGCCGGAGTTATCCGGAGTTATTTTGCCACTTTTTGATATAGAATCGTATGACGCATCTTGTGTCCGAGCCTTTATTCTGTAATGTTTTTTTTAACCCTTTACCCAACAGAACGGCCCTGTGCCAATGCATTTTCTTATATATGCGAGTCGACCATAGGTCGCCTCGCATATATAAGAGAATGCATTGGCTTAACACATATTAAAAATGATAAAATTGTCAAAGAATGTTGAAAAATATTATAAATATTGTTAAAAAATGTAAGAAAAAATCATAAAATTGTTAAAGAATGTAAGAAAAAATGGTAAAAAGTGTTAAAAAAAGAATATTTTTAGGCCAATGCATTCCCTTATATATGCGAGGCGACCTATGGTCGACTCGCATATATAAAAGAATGCATTGGCACAGGGCATAACTGTAACCATCACAATGTGGTCCAACGATATCCATATTTGTATGGTGTTATTGAGACAGACGGAAGATATTTTTGGCTGTTGAAGCTTTATTTGGCCGTTTTGTTGGGTAAAGGGTTAACTTGGCACATATGTTCATTGAATTGCTTTATTTCACTCAATCATAATTTTACGGTGGCTGGTTTAGGAAATGGGAAATTTTGTTTTATTTCGTGGCCACGAAATAACTAATTCGTGGCCACGAAAATACTACTTCGTGGCCACGAAATAACTAATTCGTGGCCACCAAATAACTAATTCGTGGCCACCAAATAACTAATTCATGGCCACGAACTAACCAATTGTTTCCGTTTCCAATTCACACTTTATGCATATTGTCTTGTCTATTACGATTCCGTCGATCAATATCGGTAGATAATAAAGAGCGTTCGTGATTACGTCAATCAATATCGGTAGATAATAAAGAGCGTTCGTGATTACGTCAATCAATATCGGTAGATAATAAAGAGCGTTCGTGATTACGTCGGTCAAAAAGTGGTAGATAATAACGAGCGTTTACGATTCCGTCGATCCATAGCGGTAGATAATAAAGAGCGTCCATGATTCCGTCAATCAATATCGGTAGATAATAAAGAGCGTTCGTGATTACGTCGGTCAAAAGCGGTAGATAATAAAGAGTGTTCATGATTCCGTCGGTCAAAACGCGGTAGATAATAAAGAGCGTTCACGATTCCGTCAATCAATAGTGGTAGATAATAAAGAGCGTCCATGATTCCATCGATCAATAGCGGTAGATAATAAAGAGCGTTCACGATTCCGTCAATCAATAGCGGTAGACAATAAAGAGCGTCCATGATTCCGTCGATCAATAGCGGTAGATAATAAAGAGCGTTCATGATTCCGTCGATCAATAGCGGTAGATAATAAAGAGCGTTCATGATTCCGTCGGTCAAAAAGCGGTAGATAATAAAGAGTGTTCATGATTCCGTCGGTCAAAACGCAGTAGCTAATAAAGAGCGTCCATGATTCCGTCGATCAATTGTGGTAGATAATAAAGAGCGTTCACGATTCCGTCGATCAATAGTGGTAGATGATAAAGAACGTTCATTATTCCGTCAATCAATAGCGGTAGATAATAAAGAGCGTTTACGATTCCGTCGATCCATAGCGGTAGATAATAAAGAGCGTTTACGATTCCGTCGATCCATAGCGGTAGATAATAAAGAGCGTTTACGATTCCGTCGATCCATAGCGGTAGATAATAAAGAGCGTTTACGATTCCGTCGATCCATAGCGGTAGATAATAAAGAGCGTTTACGATTCCGTCGATCCATATCGGTAGATAATAAAGAGCGTTTACGATTCCGTCGATCAATAGTGGTAGATAATAAAGAACGTTCATTATTCCGTCAATCAATAGCGGTAGATATTAAAGAGCGTCCATGATTCTGTCGATCAATTGTGGTATATAATAAAGAGCGTCTATGATTCCGTCGGTCAATTGTGGTAGATAATAAAGAGCGTTCATGATTCCGTCGATCAATTGTGGTAGATAATAAAGAGCGTTCGTGATTCCGTCGATCAATAGTGGTAGATAATAAAGAACGTTCATGATTCCGTCAATCAATAGCGGTAGATAATAAAGAGCGTTTACGATTCCGTCGATCCATATCGGTAGATAATAAAGAGCGTTCATGATTCCGTCGGTCAATTGTGGTAGATAATAAAGAGCGTTCACGATTCCGTCAATCAATAGCGGTAGATAATAAAGAGCGTTCGTGATTCCGTCGGTGAATTGTGGTAGATAATAAAGAGCGTTCATGATTCCGTCGATCCATAGCGGTAGATAATAAAGAACGTTCATGATTCCGTCGATCAATAGCGGTAGATAATAAAGAGCGTTTACGATTCCGTCGATCCATAGCGGTAGATAATAAAGAGCGTTCATGATTCCGTCGGTCAATTGTGGTAGATAATAAAGAGCGTTCACGATTCCGTCGATCAATAGTGGTAGATAATAAAGAACGTTCATGATTCCGTCGGTCCATTGTGGTAGATAATAAAGAGCGTTCACGATTCCGTCGATCAATAGTGGTAGATAATAAAGAACGTTCATGATTCCGTCGATCAATAGCGGTAGATAATAAAGAGCGTTTACGATTCCGTCGATCAATAGTGGTAGACAATAAAGAGCGTTAATTATTCCGTCAATCAATAGCGGTAGATAATAAAGAGCGTCCATGATTCCGTCGATCCATAGCGGTAGATAATAAAGAGCGTTTACGATTCAGTCGACCAATAGCGGTAGATAATAAAGAGCGTTCTCGGTTATTAGATAATGTGATCGTTTTCGGCGAATTACTGATGAATAGTTGTGATGATTTGCTCGATGTCTGTCTCATACGAATGATGTTAATTACAAGTAATTTTGTCCTCCCGACATTCATGATTATAGTAATGACCATCTAATATTTATTATAGCCATCTAATATTTATTACACTCATTAAACAGGGGGTGGCAGGAAGACAGTCTATATTGGACTAGGTCTCACTATACCACCGCTCTTTAAAAATACGCTCTTTAAAAAATCGTCAGTTGTGGGTTGCACCCCACAAGTTACTCAAACAAAAGATCGCACCCACAAGTATTCATAGGTATGTGCGGTCACCCCACAAGTATACTCTGGCCAGTGCGTCTGTCCTGAACTTTGTCCGAGCCTTTATTCTGTCATTTTCCGGTAATTTTTTGTAAAACTTGGCAGATATACTAACCAGCATGGGAACCTGCGCACCTGATATTTTTGAGTTCAGTCGGGGTAATTTTGCCGGAGTTATCCGGAGTTATTTTGCCACTTTTTGATATAGAATCGTATGACGCATCTTGTGTCCGAGCCTTTATTCTGTAATGTTTTTTTTAACCCTTTACCCAACAGAACGGCCCTGTGCCAATGCATTTTCTTATATATGCGAGTCGACCATAGGTCGCCTCGCATATATAAGAGAATGCATTGGCTTAACACATATTAAAAATGATAAAATTGTCAAAGAATGTTGAAAAATATTATAAATATTGTTAAAAAATGTAAGAAAAAATCATAAAATTGTTAAAGAATGTAAGAAAAAATGGTAAAAAGTGTTAAAAAAAGAATATTTTTAGGCCAATGCATTCTCTTATATATGCGAGGCGACCTATGGTCGACTCGCATATATAAAAGAATGCATTGGCACAGGGCATAACTGTAACCATCACAATGTGGTCCAACGATATCCATATTTGTATGGTGTTATTGAGACAGACGGAAGATATTTTTGGCTGTTGAAGCTTTATTTGGCCGTTTTGTTGGGTAAAGGGTTAACTTGGCACATATGTTCATTGAATTGCTTTATTTCACTCAATCATAATTTTACGGTGGCTGGTTTAGGAAATGGGAAATTTTGTTTTATTTCGTGGCCACGAAATAACTAATTCGTGGCCACGAAAATACTACTTCGTGGCCACGAAATAACTAATTCGTGGCCACCAAATAACTAATTCGTGGCCACCAAATAACTAATTCATGGCCACCAAATAACCAATTGTTTCCGTTTCCAATTCACACTTTATGCATATTGTCTTGTCTATAGGAATCTTCGGTTGTTTATGGCGCCCTTTTTCAATTTCTAGAGTACGATTGCAAATCTGCTGAACATCCTTTTCACTTCGACATGTTTTATTATCTCCAAATAATCGGTAATCACTTATTATTTCTCTATACACCCTCAATGTGTTCTTACCTGATGGTTTTTCATCGTTATATATGTGACCCGCCATATCAAATCCAGTCGGAAGTCTGGATTGTTTTACCCTGTGTCAATGCATTCTCTTATATATGCGAGTCGACCATAGGCCTAACAATTTTTTACAATTTTAATAATGTTTTCTTGTATTCTTTAACAATTTTATAATTTCACCCATACAGAGCCCCAGACAAACATAAGCAGACGACACTCTTTATATGCTTCTATATATGTGTGGGGCTCCCTGCAGGGTAATGGATGTTTTTTTATTTTATGTCCTAAAACTTGTCAGAAACATTTATTTAAAAAAAATGATAAAAAATTGTTAGGTCAATGCATTCTCTTATATATGCGAGGCGACCTATGGTCGCTTCGCATATATAAGAGAATGCATTGGCACAGGGTAAAAAAAATCCCGACATCCGACTGAATTTGATATGGCGGGTCACATATGTCTCTTCTGAAACACGACACATGGTCAGCCTGAAAACGATCACAAATTGTATGTTGAATTTACTTCGAATATCGGTCAGTTTTATCAATAGATTATGCATCTTTAACAGCTCTAGTACGGATAGAGCGGTGGATAGAGCGGTGGATAAAGCGGTGGATAGAGCGGTGCCTGCAGCTTTTCAGCAGTTATCAGAACACGCTTTCAAGGCTCTGGACAACTTCCCGAAGAACGGAGTGATAGACGAGGGGGAAATGGTGGCGCTGTTCAACAACATATATGATCAGGATGGTAAGTACAACACATATGTGACCCGCCATATCAAATCCAGTCGGAAGTCGGGATTTTTTTTACCCTGTGCCAATGCATTCTCTTATATATGCGAGTCGACCATAGGTCGCCTCGCATATATAAGAGAATGCATTGGCCTAACAATTTGTTATCATTTCTTTTAAATAAATGTTTCTGACAATTTTTAGGACATAAATTAAAAAACATCCATTACCCTGCAGGGAGCCCCACACATACATAGAAGCACATAGAATAGTGTCGTCTGCTCATGTTTGTCTGGGGCTCTGCATGGGTGTACATATATGATCAGGATGGTAAGTAGAACATATATGATCAGGATGGTAAGTAAACTACCCATAGTTAAGTGATCCTGCTAATTTGCTATGATACTGGAGGGTTCTGTTGAAATGCTATGGTAAAGCGATGCTGGTAAGAAAAAGAACCGATATTTTGTTTAAGTTTTCATTTTTGTCGTGTTTATCATCATAGCAAATTATCAGGACCAATTTACGACGGCACTATTCAACAACATATTTCAGGAGATAGTAGCCAGGTTCAGCCAGTCGTCCTTATAATTTGTAAAGTGGGTTGTCATTGTCAATGGAAGTCACATGATTGAGGGTGACGACCCCCCTTTTCGTACGCCGGATGCGGGGTCTGTTATGGCGTATTCCGGATGCCAGACCACCGTACGCCGGATGACGTCGGGCACATATATCGGATGCCGGATGCTTCCATTGATAATTTTTCTAGACGTTAAACAGCCATTCTGAACTCCTCGACCTGTGACCTCTGCGGGCCAAGGATGACGGAATCTGACGAGGTTTGCCGAATGGTTAAACAGCAAAAACACAACGAAATTACGTCCGCTAACTTCAGACTTCAGAGTGATGGTAAATGGAGGAAAATTGTATCGACCCCCTTGTCCTTAAAGGTACTCAATCCGATAAAACTCCTCTCAATTACTATTTCAATGGCTTCGGGGGTCAACAATATTTGATTCGAGTCGATGAAGTCACCCATCAAAGCTCAGATTTGTTAGATATCGATTTTAGAAATCTATTATTTTTTATTATCGGGAATACTTTCTGGCCCAGAACTCAGTCAAAATTGCGTTATTATTACCACTTGATTTTAGAGTTATCCATCCTTGTCTGTTTGAATAGATTTTGGTGTACACATCCCGAGCAGATTACGGCAGTTGAAGGCAATTATTAGTAATCATCTCGAGCAAATAACAAATTTCAAAAATCAATATCTAATAACTCTGAGCTTTGTTTGATGGGTTCCTCGACTCGAATCAAATATTTTTACCCCCAAAGCCAAAGAAATAGTAATATAGGACCCTTTGATCGGATTGTTGTTGTTGGAATCTGTTGAGATGGGGACCCTCTGTTCGGATTGAGTACCTTTAAATGGGGTGATATCCACTATTAAAACATAACTTCGCAAAGCGGAATATCCCCTCAATGAGATAGCGACCACAGCTTGGTCTCACCCGATAACTTTAATAGAAATTCCGACTCATTTCCGCTTTTATCATAAATAGTAGACACATTCTGACGTTAGGTGGTTCGTTTGAACCATAATTATCAGTCGTAGATGGCGGATAATGTGTGTATCAATAGAAAAATATATGTTTAATTAACCATAAAATTGTCCAACCTGCAGAGCGGTTCGCAAAAATACTAGCTAAGTCCAAGTGTTGGTACCCATCATAACTTCGGGTATCAAAGCCGCAGATCGATCATGCGATGAAATGTCGCCAAACCAGAGCTGGGATGTCAAAGATGCGAATGATATGCTTCACATTTTGACCGTTTCTGCTTGAAAATATCCCAATTATAATTCGG
Source organism: Siphonodentalium dalli (assembly GCA_032622095.1). Classification (NCBI taxonomy): domain Eukaryota; kingdom Metazoa; phylum Mollusca; class Scaphopoda; order Gadilida; family Siphonodentaliidae; genus Siphonodentalium; species Siphonodentalium dalli. Next base: position 212,229,285 of record CP136069.1, read on the forward strand.
ACAGACCGGCACATGGATCATCTTTAGGGTGTGGGTGCATGCGCAAGAGTGAAAGCATGTATGTTTGTTTGTGTTTCATATATGTTCTGATGTCATTAATAGTATAGGCTATGATGTGTTAAATCAGTGTAACTCACGAGTTAGCAGGGACGTGGCTGGAGGTCCCTGTTAGGGGTGTTCACCTATAGTTTCTAAATGCACCCCTTCCAATAATTTCTATTTGCACCCCATGTTAGGTTCGAGTTTCCATCGAGTTTACAACGGGTTCTTCCAACATTCGCAAATATAGATATAGCGCGAGTATTTCAGCATCATACAATTAATAGCTACGTGGGGTTCATGATCGAGATTCCAACGTTTCAGCCCATAAACCACCTGCATGATAGATCGACATCTCGATGTTATGCATGAAACGGTCATTAAATCGCAATGTGTCATGTACTCGATTTGTTCTTTGTTGTGTATACGCATATATTACCTGCACCAACGAAACGTCATTTTCCCCTCCCTTAATTTCCATATGATAGAAACACTCGTCAAGCATGCACGGATAAGCATAATACCCTGTATATCCAGGTATATCATGGACATTACGCAATTCGAAGTATTTCCATGTGAGATGAATTATTTAGCCCTTTCTTTATACTAAATGGAATAATGATATTCAATTATAAAAAAAACTGGTGTAAGGGTGTATTATATTAATTCTGAGGGATTTTCATGTAATATGAGCAGAAGAAAGATACAAATATACACTATGACATTTTCATATAATGGGGAGGTTTAGATTGATAAACATTCTAACGTGGCCCTTCCAACATAACTGGCTATTAACCGAGAGCCTGCTGGGTTTTTTACACAGTCGCGTACGAAAGGTTTGATGCCTCAAATGTGTTACACCCCAGGAATGTTCAAATAAATCAGATTTTCTAGGTTCCGTATTCCTCCAGAGACCCCACGCCCCCCCCCCCCCCCATAATGACTATATTTGCACTTATGAGTACGAAGCTGATTTTTATAATATTAATAGTGATCCAGGAATCACTGATCAACAATACACAATTTCTGAAAAGCAAATCACTTCTATTTGCACAAAGCTATACTATAATTTATATATGCATCAGATGAGTGTAAAAAGCAACATAAATATTATCCAAATATATCCAATGAGTGTCCAATCCCACTTACCAAGGGTCCCAAACCACCCAAAGAGTGTAAATCCACGCAACGAGTGTCTCAATCCAACATCTTAGTTAATATGCTATACCAAACAAAAAGTTCATAGATTGGTGTCACAAATCAGCCAACTAGAGTCTCGAAACGCCCAATATGTATCCCAAATCAACCCCACTAGTGTCCCAAATCATCCAAATGGTGTCCAACCCCGCTCAAATGAGTATTCCAAAACATCCCAAACAACTCAACGAGCGTCTCAAACCATCAATTGAGAACCCCAAACCATCCACTGTGTGTCCCACGCCATTTAATGACTGTTCATAACCATCCAAATGGGTGTCCCATGTATCACGACGATTACCTCAAACCATCAGAATCAGAAGTGTCTAAAACAAAATTGTTTTCAAAGAAAAACTCGCATATTTAGATAATTTAAATAATTTCGGCCAAATTTATGGACTGAAATGGTCACCCACTGTGTAGGAACTGTTACATCGGAAGTCGTTCTATCGCCGATTTGTGATGGTTCTTGACTGATTTGTGACGGTTCCTGATGATCCAAATTATACATTTTCGTGAGTTTTTGACAGTTAAAACGCAATTTTTGAGCCATCTAGGTGATAATTCGATTCGTTTTTCCATTCCCCTCATAATCTATGGTCCCAAATAACGTAGTCATAATGAAAATCCTATTGTGCGAGTAATAACAACGACGAAAACTGCGAATTGTGATATCTCGATCGGTTCTCCGCCGATCGAGTCGGTTCTCTTCCAATTTAATCGGTTCTGTCCGGGAAATACGATGACTATTATTTGGAAGGATACGTGAAAATAACCAAGTGAAAACAACGAAATATCAATTATGTTGAATTTACACCACTTATGATCAATTTTGGTGAGTTACACTGCCTTCTTATACATGTAATTATGTATCAACGGTAGTAACAGAATCGTTCACTTTATTGTGACGCAAAGCATTCAATTTGACATGAATGGTCAAAGTGAACTGCGAAGACTGATTTTTCCCCCAACAAACCAATCATAATGGTCGACTGATTCAAAATGGCCGCCACTTTTTTTCAATATGGACGCCACTTTTTTTTTCAAAATGGCCGCCACTGTTTTTTTTCAAAAAGTCGCATTTTTCAGCTTTTATTAAACTTATACGAACCACGTGACTTCCATTCCTTATTCGAACATGGCAGCCGCCCACGCAGAGCGGTTCATGTAGGTGACCCATTCCATTTCTCGGTTCCTTTATATATTAAGGTCAAACAAAGGGTGCTGTAATTTAACCCCCCCCCCCCCCCAAGACGCATTAAACAGTCACCACAAACCCCATCAAAATTGACGGCGGTCAACTGAATTTGGATCGGGGGAGTGTTTATGGTGTCTTGTGGACACATGTTTTAATTTCATTTTGTCCACAGTTGTCATTTCACATTGATGCAATATGAACGATAAAGTGAGTCCTTGTCGATTTAGCCAGGCCGTGTACCGGTATATAGTTTGTAATTAAGTTCGTTTTAACTCTATCTTGGGCTTACTTGTGCAATTTGGGTCATTTATATAAATGCTTCGTATACAAATTAGCAGCTAAGCATATACGAGCGTATTAACATTTCACTCGATGATATTTTGGATTCGAGCGAAATGAAAACTATACTTAATAAAATTAAATAAATACACATAAAACATGGTCTATTCCCAATATGTTGGTGCACAACTCCATGACAAAACATCACAAATTAATTTAAAACGTTTATGTGCTTATTGCTTGGTTGTTTTATTTGTTCAGTCGTTCCTTGTTTACGTATTATATAGTTATTAAATAACATTTGATATTTTAATTTGATTTATTTCATTAGTTATTCCTATGGGATCAAAATGGTTGGAAACTAAACATTGTAATCAGATGTAATCCAAAGTAATCAGTTACATTTTACTAAAGTAATGTAATCGTAATCAATTACATTTGAAAAATATTTAATCAATAATCGTAATCATGTAAATCAAAAGTAATTGTAATCGTAATCAATTACATTGGAATGTAATCGCCCCAACCCTGGCTAGAATTGAACACACATCCCACCTAAAACTTTCAACAACAGACCTTCATTTATCAAATAAAGTCACTTGGTGGTTTGCGCTCCAAAATAGGCGTGAAAAAATCGTATATTTTAAACATACATGTATATAACGTAAGCTCAAAGCAGTATCTCACATGTGATCCGTGTATTTGTGGAATGCTCGGCAGCTTCAATAGACTTCGTGCCTGACAAGCTAGGAGTTGTTTATTCATTAGGAAATGCGTGTTGGTTGTTTCTTGGGAAGGGGTATATATACACGATTGCGTGGACTAGTCGATTGTGATCACTTGCTTTCATATTAAAGAGCACGGCTGATGTGTGCGTCAATGTACAATTATGTAACTGACTTCACAACGTTCATATATATCACGTCGAGACCCCATCCATACCACGCAGACGTCAGATTACGCAGTCACTGCATGCTTAATTGTTAATTGCATGCATATTTAACAGTATTAAACTTGTACATTTGACATGATATGGAATAAAATTGATTGTCTTAATGTCAAATGAGTATTTTATGTTTAATGTATAGCTTGTGAGCACTTAAGGTATAAGCGACAGAATACGTTACCACCGTGAACGAGACGCATGCTAATAGTAAAATCTTGATTTGAATAGACAGCCATCGCAGATAATATACTTCCAAATACATTAGTTTATAATATCATATAATCATATATCATTTTGAACATGCATGTCCGCCACAATACATGTTTGCTTAATTTCCAAGGATTGAGAAGAGAATGAATTATAGAGCACTAGTTTTGTGATCTTGAACGAGTTTCAGATCATTTTAATACTTTGCAAATCCGAATGCAATCTCGATGTGTTATACATAATGACGTTAGCCTAGTCGGCAGTGGTAACGTATGTAACGTATTCTGTCGCATGGGAAATTGGAGGCCCATATTTCCATCTGTTGTATGTCAAGTGATAATTTGTTAAAACGTCCGCCAATACAGATTTCAATTATATGGATACTCTACTTCAAGAAACTAACCGAATTGGCTCTTATGGTTAACTTCGATTTTTCGGTGAAACATCATGTCCATTGGGCCCACTTAGCTGAGAATGTGCTTACTATATTGCACATGTATAATGCTATACGTTTGTTAAAGGTACTCAATCCGAATAAACGCTCGCAAATTACTATTTCCTTTGCTTCGGGGGGGGGGGGGGGTAAAACATATTTGATTCGAGTCGAGGAACCCATCCATCACCGCTCAGAGTGATCAAATATCGATGTTTGAAATCTATTATTTTAGGTGGCCCAATAGACAGTCAACGAGAAGAATTTCATTGACCAAATTGCGGGTAAAATCAAGTGGCTTTTTGTGTTAGATATTTGACAAACCGGCAAAATTTCGTTGAACAAAATGTTGATAAATAACAGGTTTTGCAGGGTTTTGTGGAATTTTATACTATAGTTGATTGTGCTTTTCGTTATATTTGGGCAATTATTAGATTATGATAAATGAAGCGGCATTTCAAAACATGTTGTCGTTTTTGTTGGAATGTGATGATATGGAGACCCACTGATTGAGTACCTTTAATTTGAAATATTAAATATTAAAAAGATGTTAGTTTTCTATTTGCGTGTCCCTGGTGTTCAATACTACCGTGTACGACCATGAACGGTCACCCAAGATTGGCTATATAGGTGGTTTCCGCACGTATGCCACTTCAACTTCTCCTCATTCAGTATATTATACCACTCCTGTCATTTGGAACATGGTCTATGCCTTTCACCCCCACCCAATACGCCATATCATGTCATTAACTCGCGGCCATATTAGATCCACCATGCATGCAGGTCCGGTTCCATGGTATCAGATATTCTTCCATGCAGACCCGGTTGTTTTATTGCTACAGATCAAAGTTCTGGAGTAGCATTTCCATATATGGAGCTTTTGAATATTCATGACTTCCATTTATGTCAAATATGGAAATGCTACTCCAAAACTTTGAACTGTAGCACTAAAATCACGGAACCGGACCTGGTGGATCCAATATGGTCGCGAGTAAGTTAGACAGGGCGTATATATATATGTATGATATGAGATCATACATTTAGTAAAAAGTTTAATCTTTCCGTAAAGCTGCTAAATCAAATCATTACTAGTCAATACGGAGACTAATTCCAATACCTCATGCCAACGTTCACTTCGTTCCCGAGTCTGTTTTCAATAAATTTAATCAAATAGTATTCCGGATGCCGCCTCTCTGTTATGGCGTATTCCGGATGCCGGGGTCCATTTTAAGCCGGATGCCGGATGCCAGGGGGAGGGGGGTCGTCACCCTCATGATTCACTTGACCATTTCGCTAACACATACACCGTCAAACCGTTAGGATTGGATATGTGTCCAACGTCCAGCATACAAAACATGTAGCAAAAAGCAATACTCCAATCTGCTGATGACTGAACAAACAACAAACGTTGTGTAGAGGGTGTGATAATGGGATTTGCCACTGCGGAAAGATCATATTTTGATTTAAACAGTATTTATTCTATGAACTGTTACACTATGTGAGATATAAAAAATATACGTTGTTATCGAACGGATTCGACATCAAGCATTGTGCTTATGAAAGCCCTACCCGAGAAGATTACATAACACTCGATCGTGATGGAATGTATAACGTGAAGCCGACATATCAACTAGTTTTGCAAACCGCAGTCCACCCAACAGGAGGCGTCACGACAGTCATAACAGTGGTGCGATTGTTAGCTAGTTCTGTCCTTCTAACTATTTGTTTTATGAATAGTTGATTAGAAATTCCTGCACCAAGCAATGATTATTTAATTATCGTATGTTTGTTGTTCTGGTTTCTCGCGAGAAACATAATACTATTTGAGTTACTATAATAATTGAAAGTGACGCATGTTACAAGTTATACAATTCCGTTAAGCAGAACCTGGCTAATAACGAAACTGTGTGACTATCTAGGTTTATCACAACCCTCACAACCCTCAACTTTTAAACAATTTATAACAGTTGTGAATGTCGCACTAGAGACAACAGCGTTTGGAAATTGTTGACGTTTCAGACCGAGAAAATGTTGATGTTGTTCTTATAATCTAAATGTTTCTAAGGCACCCACATTGCATGCTTCCATTCTATGTGAGGCTCCCGGTGGGTAAATGTGCAAATAATATATAAATCTTCTTTTTTTTTTAAACATCGTCATGCACCGAGAGGAGCATGGGTAAATATATATAAACTTTGTACTTATATTCATTATTAATTCTCCAATAACGAAATGTCGTGTCTTGAATCCATTGTTAACCCTTTACCCAACAGAAGGGCCCTGTACCAATGCATTCTCTTATATATGCGAGTCGACCATAGGTCGCCTCGCATATATAAGAGAATGCATTGGCTTAACACATTAAAAATTATAAAATTGTTAAAGAATGTATGAAAAAATGGTAAAAAGTGTTTTAGGCCAATGCATTCTCTTATATATGCGAGGCGACCTATGGTCGACTCGCATATATAAGAGAATGCATTGGCACAGGGCATAACTGTAACTATCACAATGTGGTCAAGGAGCCGGTTCCAATGATATCCATATTTGTATGGTTCTATTGAGACAGACCGAAGATATTTTAGGCTGTTGAAGCTTTATTTGGCCGGTTTGTTGGGTAAAGGGTTATGTAAACAAAACTGTTAGAGTGATTTGTCAACAAACATCGCTTATCGTGTAGTAAGTTAAAATATTTTAGTCTGAATATGATTTTGAGAATATTTTACAATGCGCTGACCTGTTCCAATACTCACTGTCAAGTTGTTATTAAAGCCGGTTTGCGCTCAAAAATACACTTAATAATATTTATTTTTAAATTGTCCCGGTATCAAAATAGGTCACTACTCACTAAATACTGGAAATACATCTATACGAGCATTATATGTCCCAGAGAGACGCATTGAAGTGATAAAAAATACAGCTTTAAACAGTATGTTTGGGTCCGAAAAAAAATATAACAACTGCCATGTGGATGACATGGAACAAAAAAGAGCGTATCCGTGTTAGTCTGTTACTGGAATAGTAGACATAAAGAGCGTTTGTTTCACTTCTGTGCGATCCATTGAAAACACAGCTTGGAATATGGCTGTGACCATGGAAAGTATTTTTCAGAGCATATGAAGCTGGTATATAAATAGTTCGTGTATTTTTCAGAGCATATGAAGCTGGTATATAAATAGTTCGTGTATTTTTCAGAGCATATGAAGCTGGTATATCAATAGTTCGTGTATTTTTCAGAGCATATGAAGCTGGTATATAAATAGTTCGTGTATTTTTCAATCTGTCTTATATCTCCTTCTAAATTACGTAGACATAATAATGTCCGTTTAAACTTTGGTATCTTCTTGTGTTTAACTGGACTTTTCTGTATTCTGAACTAATCGAACAACATCAATCTTTATACATGTGTCGAAATCAGTCAAAACATATTTATACATGTGTCGAAATCAGTATGTGTAGAAATCAGTCAAAACATATTTATACATGTGTCGAAATCAGTCAAAACATATTTATACATGTGTAGAAATCAGTCAAAACATATTCATACATGTGTCGAAATCAGTCAAAACATATGTATACATGTGTCGAAATCAGTCAAAACATATTTATACATGTGACGAAATCAGTCAAAACATATTTATACATGTGTCGAAATCAGTCAAAACATATGTTCAGCATTTGTTTGCACCACCAGCATCATAGCCAGGATCAAAGTCGTTGCTAAAATAAATTTAGTCCTAAAAATTAGCATGTTGATGGTGGACTGTAATCGGAAGAAGAAAATTTAACAGAGCCAATCAACATCATAGCAAGTTAGCAGGACCACTTAACCAGGGGTGTCAGATGGGTTTACCATCGTGTTTGTATTTACAGGCGATGGTATGGTCACGTTAACTCAGTTCGCACAGACCCATACGGTGCCATTTGCCTCGTTCGTATTCCGCATGATGGACGAAGACGGAGATGACATCATTCGCAAACAAGATGTGCATGGAATATACCAAGCATTCGACTCAAACCGTACGTCAATTCCAAACTCCATGCATGGAATATACCAAGCATTCTACTCAAACCGTACGTCAAATCCAAACTCCATGGAATATACCAAGCATTCGACTCAAACCGTACGTCAAATCCAAAATCCATAGAATATACCAAGTATTCGACTCAAACCGTACGTCAAATCTAAAATACATGCATAAAATATACCAATCATTCTACTCAAACCGTACGTCAAATCCATAAAATATACCAAGCATTTGACTCAAACCGTACGTCAAATCTAAAATACATGGAATATACCAAGCATTCGACTCAAACCGTACGTCAAATCCAAAATCATGCATAAAATATACCAAGCATTTGACTCAAACCGTACGTCAAATCTAAAATCCATGGAATATACCAAGCATTCGACTCAAACTGTACGTCAAATCTAAAATCCATGCATAAAATATACCATGCATTCGACTCAAACCGTACGTCAAATCCAAAATCCATGAAATTTACCAAGCATTCGGCTCAAACCGTACGTCAAATCCAAAATCCATGGAATATACCAAGCATTCGACTCAAACCGTACGTCAAATCGAAAATACATGCAGGGTTTATCTCCCTTGGTGACTCGATAAGAACGCGATCACCGGTGACATTTTACCCACAATATGGTGGACTTCCGCGCGATAGTAATATATATATATACTAAAGGTCAATCCACACTGGACGCGAGCGCGCGATTATAACGGACGTTTTATGTCGTCCGTATAGTTCAAAGCGCGCGATTTTTATATTCACACCGCAAGCGAATGCATCGATGACCACGAGGCGATCACAGCAGTGATTTATTCTTCATGGATCTTTGTGCCAAACTAGCGGGATAATTGGGTAGCTGTCAAATAGGATATACGCACGTATTCCTCCTATTTGAAGGCGACACATTCATTCGTCGTCGCGATAACAAAGGTGGTGGATGACTTTAGCGCCATGCTGATAACTGAATTGCAAGAATAAATGAGAAGAGAAAATGCATGCATGGCAAGAGCTCGACGTAATAACAGCATCGTCTGGTTAATGTTTGGTCCCAATCCATTCCAAGCTTGTGATGTCACTTTGCCCACAATTTATCCCCCTTCCTCGATAAAAAAAACCCTCATAAACTGGAATTATAGAATGAAATTCTTGACATACTTTATTTGACAGATATGTTTAGCAACTTCTGATTAAAATGCCCATATACATTGTATTTGTGACCTGCCTGTAAATGGTGCACTCAAACGATTATCAACCCAACCCATCGCGCGCGACGAAGCGATCCAGTAGCTTTCGGTGTGAATATAAAAATCGCGGGCTTTGAACTGCTACGGACAAAATGGCACTAAATTGAGATGTCCAATGGTGTACATCACAATATTCAGCATTTGGGAACTTGCGCAAAAGATTGTTTGTGTATGGTACCCCACAGGGGCCTGTAACGCGCTCCGCTGCCCGCCCCCATATACGCCGCTTATATATACGCGCCTGCTTCACGTTAATGGTAGTATTATAGAGACAAGGGGAACTGTAGATATTTACCAGTTTACCATCGCTCGGCAATCGGACAAATTTAGCCCATTCACACCAGTAATGCTAACGATATAGCCACGGATGTATCGGCGAATAATTCATCTTTCAATCAATACCACAAACTCCCATCAGAACCATTCATATACATAGGATTTGATAAATTTTTAACCACCGAATATTGTCTCCGTAGAGCGTAAATTTGGTGCATGGGGACCGGAGTGGCTGGCATTCGGATATGAGTGGTGTAACGTATACACAATGCGATTGCCAACACACCATTGAAAGTAATGACACAAAGCAACTAACAGTTACATGTAGGAACCCAGAATGGTCCTTATGTTATCGATTTACCACGTGGGTATATACATACTATATACATACAACATACTTACTGCTATTGGTAATAAACACTTTACTGTGGAACATGTTTATACTGTCATGATTGTTATGTACACATGTAAATTACACTATAGTTTATAACTTTAATAATTTAGCCCTAGGACCACATATATACTTAGTGGGCATAATACTGACATAAGACTTCACTATGTTATCATATAGGTTGCATATACTGCGTGAAAACGTGTCTACTATTTATGATAAAATCGGAAATGAGTAGGAATTTCTATTAAATTTATCAGAGTGAGATCAAGCTATGTTCGCTATCCCATTGAGGGAATAATCCGTTTTGCGAAATTATGTTTTGAATAGTGGATATCACCATTTTTAACTGGGAGATATATAGCTTCATCTGAGGAAGATACGTTCATTTATCAAAACCGCATGGTCTGGTTTGATTTTGTTTAACCATGGTGGTGTAGCTTGGTAGGCTGAATACATGTGCTACATAGACACAATAAAGAGGCACATCGACCAACAGATGAGAAGGCACCCACGAGTTCCACACATAATACATTGTGATCGGATGTTTACGGATGTTTAGGGTTAACATAGAATCGTTACAATATTATCTGATGACTCTTAAAAAAGCCATAATTGCATAATTTGTAGCTCTACGATATATGCATATTCGATAAGATGATTCGGTTTCATTGTCGCGTAACATCTACTCAAGTGGGGACGAGTCATAAAGTCTGTAAAATAAACATGATATTAACAAATCGTTGATACGCCGTAGCGTGTCGTCCCGCGTGTGTGATCTATATACAAACCCCAAATCTCAATTCTGAGATGGATGTTCAATTAATTTCAATTGAAATACATTCATAATAGATATGTACACAATATTTCGAATATGTTATGGATTCACATTTCAGATGACATTCGCAGTCCAATTGATCAGTCTCAGATACACATAAAAATACTCGAAAATTCATCAAAACTCCTTAATAAGTGATACGCATATTTACTGCATAGATGCTCGGCGTTTGGTAACATCTTCATCTGTGGCGTTAACATCTTTCTGGGCCGACAGTGATCCATCCATATCGCGCGTATATTGAGAACGACACTGATTTTTAAAATTCTGTTCAATCCTATGCTTCATTGACAGATTCAACTATATACCGGCATGTGTGTTGGCAGCGTGGACGTCCAGGAACTACACTAGTGTGTGGATGTTCTTGAAAATTTGAGTGAGCAAAAGCAAAAACACTATTGAAAAAATTCGCCAAAAAATATTAAATGGTTTGATCTGGGAAAACTGATTGACAGCCGGTGGATAAATACTCCTGCTTCATGTGGACAGACGCATGCGTTGTTCGTTGTCTGTTTTACGATGAGAAACAAACATATCCCCATATCATATACGTGAAAATGACTTTCCCATATTCTCGGTTTTGGCGATACCCTCGGTTTCTAACTTCAGATTTTGTATTGACCAGATATTTGTGATATTTAAAGATATATTATGGACTTGTTCGGGTGGGTACAATTGATAAGTTAGTACTCATGTGCTATGCCAACCTGGGGAATGTAGCATTCCACTAACATCCCCAAAAAAAATCAAACAAAGCGACCATACCACGCCGTCGAAATCATCGTCTGAACTACGCCCAATTGTAAATATTTACATCTCGATTAGGGACGCAATTGTCGGCTATAATCTAACACAAATGATTTCGCCAAGCATTTAATTAATATATAATAATGACGGTGTGTGTGTGTGGTCAATTTGGATTACTATTCTTAACTACTTTGAGCAAGATTATTCTCAATTTCTATTTGGTCACCCTATCGGAGTGTTTAACATCACTTTAATGAATCTGACGTGAGCATTTATCAGTGCGTCAAGTTGAGAGTCTTGACTTGAAACGTATTTTATTTGCATATAATACAAAAGGGATTTGGGCACAAGTTTTTTCAACTTATGAAGCCCCTCTCCCAATACAGTCGATTGAGATACAAAATGTTTACAAGATGACAGCTGAACATATTTACATGCATGATTTTGTTATTTTATGGTCACTGACGTAGTGCCTTTCAGAGCATATTGCTATATGGGTTATGACTAGTTTGGTAGCAATAACAGTTGGTGGGGTTTGTGTGATTTTTGTTCGTTTTAACAAATGTTGAGAGTCAGGTGGGTGATGCAGAATGTCATCTTTAACCCAACCATGCAGCAGCTTCAATCCACAAATACTGTTTGTCAAGATAAGGGCGGCGTCGGCGGTGGGTATGCTGTTAAAATATTCACCTCCGTCAAAAAACGCCATAAACAGAAATAATAGTAAAATATAGACAGACCTTGTTCTTATACCATTCAGAAATATGGCATAAAAGTATGTTATTGTCAAATATTTATCCTTTGTTATGTAAACAAAAGCAAAAAACATTACAGAACCTGGCTTTTGTTTAGATCCGGATATGGTAAACATAAAGAGCGTTATTTGTTAGTGTTTTCCTGATATGGAAATAATAAAGAGCGTTTATATCATCTGTGTGTGATTACCCAATATAATTGCGCTGTTATGTAAACAGAAGCACAACTTCTGCAGCATGAACAGCTCTTGTTTACGTACACCATCGTACGTCTTGACGAAACATACTATTTACGGGCTGAATATGTTTGGCATATGAAGAAAACAATATATATTTTAATATTCCTTCTGTTAATGGCAATTTGAACAAATATGAATATTTCTGCAACGAACGCCGCCCGTGCCATTCAAGCCTCGCGTCAAACTTTGCAAGCTCAAATAATAACCTCAAATAATAAACTCAATAATAACCTCCGTTTCAGGCAGGTGGGGGGGGGGGGGTCGGGAAAAAAATTCAGGCACGTATGCTGATTTTTACCTTTCGACCCTTGTTGGGACCCACCCACCCCCGCGTACAATTTTTTTCCGACCATTTTTGGACCCCCACCCCCTTTTAACACTGAACATAGATTTGCCGGGGGGATTCACTGTAAACAGCTGTATATGAATTTATGTGCATACGTTCAATGCGTTGTTTTTAATTTCTTTTTATTGTTTTTTTTTGTTGTTGTTGTTTGTTTGTTTGTTAAGATTCCAGATTATTACACCATTATTATAGCATTATTATAGCATTATTATAGCATTATTATACCATTATCATACCATTATCATACCATTATCATACCATTATTACACCATTATTACACCATTATTATACCATTATCATACCATTATTATACCATTATTATACCATTATTATACCATTATTATACCATTAGTATAGTATTGTTTTTAATTTTAGATGACGGTACTGTGACAAAAGCAGAATTCGTGGACCATTTCAAAAAGGTTTGTTACTATCTTAAAGATGCGTAATCCTATTTAACGGCCCTAAATTACTATTTCTTCGGTTTCGATGGTAAAATATATTATATTTGTGTCGAGGAACCCACCCATCAAAGTTATCATATTTCGAGATTTGAAATATGTCATTTTTCAACACCTCGAATATTTGGCGGCCTGGCAAATGTTTGACGAATGCCGACTGACATACTCTCGATACCAAGTTGCGCTGAACAATATGTGACCCGCCATATCAAATCCAGTCGTAAGTCGGGATTGTTTTACCCTGTGCCAATGCATTCTCTTATATATGCGAGTCGACCATAGGTCGCCTCGCATATATAAGAGAATGCATTGGCCTAACAATTTTTTACAATTTTAATAATTTGTTCTTGTATTCTTTAAAAAAAATCACCCATACAGAGCCCCAGACAAACATGAGCAGACGACACTCTTCTATATGCTTCTATATATGTGTGGGGCTCCCTGCAGGGTAATGGATGTTTTCTTATTTTATGTCCTAAAATTTGTAAGAAACATTTATTTAAAAAAAATGATAACAAATTGTTAGGCCAATGCATTCTCTTATATATATGCGAGGCGACCTATGGTCGACTCGCATATATAAGAGAATGCATTGGCACAGGGTAAAAAAAATCCCGACTTACGACTGGATTTGATATGGCGGGTCACATATATTGATATGAAACACTTTTTGGAAAATTTTATAGTTGACAGTGGTTAGTAACTGAAGCGGCATTTCAAGAAATGTTGTTGTTGTTGGAATCTGATGATATGGGACCATCGAACCGGATTGTCTACCTTTAAATTGATTTCGAGCCGAAGTATGCGATAACCAGAAAGAGATGTAGGGTAGTGCATCGATTATACACAAATCATTCAAAAATGTGTATATATCGATATCATATGAAAGAGTCGTCAGTATTGTTACTAAGAGGCGATCAAATTAATAAATAGGATATTACTTGGTTTGTTTGATATCAGCCTGAGGTAACCTCATTAATAAATAGGATATTACTTGGTATGTTTGATATCAGCCTGAGGTAACCTCATTAATAAATAGGATATTACTTGGTATGTTTGATATCAGCCTGAGGTAACCTCATTAATAAATAGGATATTACTTGGTTTGTTTGATATCAGCCTGAGGTAACCTCATTAATAAATAGGATATTACTTGGTTTGTTTGATATCAGCCTGAGGTAACCTCATTAATAAATAGGATATTACTTGGTATGTTTGATATCAGCCTGAGGTAACCTCATTAATAAATAGGATATTACTTGGTTTGTTTGATATCAGCCTGAGGTAACCTCATTAATAAATAGGATATTACTTGGTATGTTTGATATCAGCCTGAGGTAACCTCATTAATAAATAGGATATTACTTGGTATGTTTGATATCAGCCTGAGGTAACCTCATTAATAAATAGGATATTACTTGGTATGTTTGATATCAGCCTGAGGTAACCTCATTAATAAATAGGATATTACTTGGTATGTTTGATATCAGCCTGAGGTAACCTCATTAATAAATAGGATATTACGTGGTATGTTTGATATCAGCCTGAGGTAACCTCATTAATAAATAGGATATTACTTGGTATGTTTGATATCAGCCTGAGGTAACCTCATTAATAAATAGGATATTACTTGGTATGTTTGATATCAGCCTGAGGTAACCTCATTAATAAATAGGATATTACTTGGTTTGTTTGATATCAGCCTGAGGTAACCTCATTAATAAATAGGATATTACGTGGTTTGTTTGATATCAGCCTGAGGTAACCTCATTAATAAATAGGATATTACTTGGTATGTTTGATATCAGCCTGAGGTAACCTCATTAATAAATAGGATATTACTTGGTTTGTTTGATATCAGCCTGAGGTAACCTCATTAATAAATAGGATATTACGTGGTATGTTTGATATCAGCCTGAGGTAACCTCATTTAATAGGATATTACTTGGTATGTTTGATATCAGCCTGAGGTAACCTCATTAATAAATAGGATATTACGTGGTTTGTTTGATATCAGCCTGAGGTAACCTCATTAATAAATAGGATATTACGTGGTTTGTTTGATATCAGCCTGAGGTAACCTCATTAATAAATAGGATATTACTTGGTATGTTTGATATCAGCCTGAGGTAACCTCATTAATAAATAGGATATTACGTGGTTTGTTTGATATCAGCCTGAGGTAACCTCATTAATAAATAGGATATTACGTGGTATGTTTGATATCAGCCTGAGGTAACCTCATTAATAAATAGGATATTACGTGGTTTGTTTGATATCAGCCTGAGGTAACCTCATTTAATAGGATATTACTTGGTTTGTTTGATATCAGCCTGAGGTAACCTCATTAATAAATAGGATATTACTTGGTATGTTTGATATCAGCCTGAGGTAACCTCATTAATAAATAGGATATTACTTGGTATGTTTGATATCAGCCTGAGGTAACCTCATTAATAAATAGGATATTACTTGATTTGTTTGATATCAGCCTGAGGTAACCTCATTAATAAATAGGATATTACTTGGTTTGTTTGATATCAGCCTGAGGTAACCTCATTAATAAATAGGATATTACGTGGTTTGTTTGATATCAGCCTGAGGTAACCTCATTAATAAATAGGATATTACTTGGTATGTTTGATATCAGCCTGAGGTAACCTCATTAATAAATAGGATATTACTTGGTTTGTTTGATATCAGCCTGAGGTAACCTCATTAATAAATAGGATATTACTTGGTATGTTTGATATCAGCCTGAGG
Source organism: Siphonodentalium dalli (assembly GCA_032622095.1). NCBI lineage: Eukaryota > Metazoa > Mollusca > Scaphopoda > Gadilida > Siphonodentaliidae > Siphonodentalium > Siphonodentalium dalli. The sequence goes on from CP136069.1 coordinate 212,245,676, forward strand.
TAACCTCATTAATAAATAGGATATTACGTGGTTTGTTTGATATCAGCCTGAGGTAACCTCATTAATAAATAGGATATTACGTGGTTTGTTTGATATCAGCCTGAGGTAACCTCATTAATAAATAGGATATTACGTGGTTTGTTTGATATCAGCCTGAGGTAACCTCATTAATAAATAGGATATTACGTGGTTTGTTTGATATCAGCCTGAGGTAACCTCATTAATAAATAGGATATTACGTGGTATGTTTGATATCAGCCTGAGGTAACCTCATTAATAAATAGGATATTACTTGGTTTGTTTGATATCAGCCTGAGGTAACCTCATTAATAAATAGGATATTACTTGGTATGTTTGATATCAGCCTGAGGTAACCTCATTAATAAATAGGATATTACGTGGTATGTTTGATATCAGCCTGAGGTAACCTCATTAATAAATAGGATATTACTTGGTTTGTTTGATATCAGCCTGAGGTAACCTCATTAATAAATAGGATATTACTTGGTATGTTTGATATCAGCCTGAGGTAACCTCATTAATAAATAGGATATTACGTGGTTTGTTTGATATCAGCCTGAGGTAACCAAATTAATAAATAGGATATTACGTGGTTTGTTTGATATCAGCCTGAGGTAACCTCATTAATAAATAGGATATTACGTGGTTTGTTTGATATCAGCCTGAGGTAACCTCATTAATAAATAGGATATTACGTGGTTTGTTTGATATCAGCCTGAGGTAACCTCATTAATAAATAGGATATTACGTGGTTTGTTTGATATCAGCCTGAGGTAACCTCATTAATAAATAGGATATTACGTGGTTTGTTTGATATCAGCCTGAGGTAACCTCATTAATAAATAGGATATTACGTGGTATGTTTGATATCAGCCTGAGGTAACCTCATTAATAAATAGGATATTACTTGGTATGTTTGATATCAGCCTGAGGTAACCTCATTAATAAATAGGATATTACGTGGTTTGTTTGATATCAGCCTGAGGTAACCTCATTAATAAATAGGATATTACTCGGTTTGTTTGATATCAGCCTGAGGTAACCTCATTAATAAATAGGATATTACTTGGTATGTTTGATATCAGCCTGAGGTAACCTCATTAAATAGGATATTACTTGGTTTGTTTGATATCAGCCTGAGGTAACCTCATTAATAAATAGGATATTACTTGGTTTGTTTGATATCAGCCTGAGGTAACCTCATTAATAAATAGGATATTACGTGGTTTGTTTGATATCAGCCTGAGGTAACCTCATTAATAAATAGGATATTACGTGGTTTGTTTGATATCAGCCTGAGGTAACCTCATTAATAAATAGGATATTACGTGGTTTGTTTGATATCAGCCTGAGGTAACCTCATTAATAAATAGGATATTACTTGGTATGTTTGATATCAGCCTGAGGTAACCTCATTAATAAATAGGATATTACTTGGTTTGTTTGATATCAGCCTGAGGTAACCTCATTAATAAATAGGATATTACGTGGTTTGTTTGATATCAGCCTGAGGTAACCTCATTAATAAATAGGATATTACGTGGTTTGTTTGATATCAGCCTGAGGTAACCTCATTAATAAATAGGATATTACGTGGTTTGTTTGATATCAGCCTGAGGTAACCTCATTTAATAGGATATTACGTGGTTTGTTTGATATCAGCCTGATGTAACCTCATTAATAAATAGGATATTACGTGGTTTGTTTGATATCAGCCTGAGGTAACCTCATTAATAAATAGGATATTACGTGGTTTGTTTGATATCAGCCTGAGGTAACCTCATTAATAAATAGGATATTACTTGGTTTGTTTGATATCAGCCTGAGGTAACCTCATTAATAAATAGGATATTACGTGGTTTGTTTGATATCTGCCTGAGGTAACCTCATTTAATAGGATATTACGTGGTTTGTTTGATATCAGCCTGAGGTAACCTCATTTAATAGGATATTACGTGGTTTGTTTGATATCAGCCTGATGTAACCTCATTAATAAATAGGATATTACGTGGTTTGTTTGATATCAGCCTGAGGTAACCTCATTTAATAGGATATTACGTGGTTTGTTTGATATCAGCCTGATGTAACCTCATTAATAAATAGGATATTACTTGGTTTGTTTGATATCAGCCTGAGGTAACCTCATTAATAAATAGGATATTACGTGGTTTGTTTGATATCAGCCTGAGGTAACCTCATTTAATAGGATATTACGTGGTTTGTTTGATATCAGCCTGAGGTAACCTCATTTAATAGGATATTACTTGGTATGTTTGATATCAGCCTGAGGTAACCTCATTAATAAATAGGATATTACTTGGTATGTTTGATATCAGCCTGAGGTAACCTCATTTAATAGGATATTACGTGGTTTGTTTGATATCAGCCTGAGGTAACCTCATTTAATAGGATATTACTTGGTTTGTTTGATATCAGCCTGAGGTAACCTCATTAATAAATAGGATATTACTTGGTTTGTTTGATATCAGCCTGAGGTAACCTCATTTAATAGGATATTACGTGGTTTGTTTGATATCAGCCTGAGGTAACCTCATTTAATAGGATATTACTTGGTATGTTTGATATCAGCCTGAGGTAACCTCATTAATAAATAGGATATTACTTGGTATGTTTGATATCAGCCTGAGGTAACCTCATTAATAAATAGGATATTACTTGGTTTGTTTGATATCAGCCTGAGGTAACCTCATTAATAAATAGGATATTACGTGGTTTGTTTGATATCAGCCTGAGGTAACCTCATTAATAAATAGGATATTACGTGGTTTGTTTGATATCAGCCTGAGGTAACCTCATTAATAAATAGGATATTACTTGGTTTGTTTGATATCAGCCTGATGTAACCTCATTTAATAGGATATTACTTGGTTTGTTCGATATCAGCCTGAGGTAACCTCATTAATAAATAGGATATTACTTGGTTTGTTTGATATCAGCCTGAGGTAACCTCATTAATAAATAGGATATTACGTGGTTTGTTTGATATCAGCCTGAGGTAACCTCATTAATAAATAGGATATTACTTGGTTTGTTTGATATCAGCCTGAGGTAACCTCATTTAATAAATAGGATATTACTTGGTTTGTTTGATATCAGCCTGAGGTAACCTCATTTAATAAATAGGATATTACTTGGTTTGTTTGATATCAGCCTGAGGTAACCTCATTAATAAATAGGATATTACGTGGTTTGTTTGATATCAGCCTGAGGTAACCTCATTTAATAAATAGGATATTACTTGGTTTGTTTGATATCAGCCTGAGGTAACCTCATTAATAAATAGGATATTACTTGGTTTGTTTGATATCAGCCTGAGGTAACCTCATTAATAAATAGGATATTACTTGGTTTGTTTGATATCAGCCTGAGGTAACCTCATTAATAAATAGGATATTACTTGGTATGTTTGATATCAGCCTGAGGTAACCTCATTAATAAATAGGATATTACTTGGTTTGTTTGATATCAGCCTGAGGTAACCTCATTAATAAATAGGATATTACTTGGTATGTTTGATATCAGCCTGAGGTAACCTCATTAATAAATAGGATATTACTTGGTTTGTTTGATATCAGCCTGAGGTAACCTCATTAATAAATAGGATATTACTTGGTTTGTTTGATATCAGCCTGAGGTAACCTCATTAATAAATAGGATATTACTTGGTTTGTTTGATATCAGCCTGAGGTAACCTCATTAATAAATAGGATATTACTTGGTATGTTTGATATCAGCCTGAGGTAACCTCATTAATAAATAGGATATTACTTGGTATGTTTGATATCAGCCTGAGGTAACCTCATTAATAAATAGGATATTACTTGGTTTGTTTGATATCAGCCTGAGGTAACCTCATTAATAAATAGGATATTACTTGGTTTGTTTGATATCAGCCTGAGGTAACCTCATTAATAAATAGGATATTACGTGGTTTGTTTGATATCAGCCTGAGGTAACCTCATTAATAAATAGGATATTACGTGGTTTGTTTGATATCAGCCTGAGGTAACCTCATTAATAAATAGGATATTACTTGGTTTGTTTGATATCAGCCTGAGGTAACCTCATTAATAAATAGGATATTACTTGGTATGTTTGATATCAGCCTGAGGTAACCTCATTAATAAATAGGATATTACTTGGTTTGTTTGATATCAGCCTGAGGTAACCTCATTAATAAATAGGATATTACTTGGTTTGTTTGATATCAGCCTGAGGTAACCTCATTAATAAATAGGATATTACTTGGTTTGTTTGATATCAGCCTGAGGTAACCTCATTAATAAATAGGATATTACGTGGTTTGTTTGATATCAGCCTGAGGTAACCTCATTAATAAATAGGATATTACTTGGTTTGTTTGATATCAGCCTGAGGTAACCTCATTAATAAATAGGATATTACTTGGTATGTTTGATATCTGCCTGAGGTAACCTCATTAATAAATAGGATATTACTTGGTATGTTTGATATCAGCCTGAGGTAACCTCATTTAATAGGATATTACTTGATTTGTTTGATATCAGCCTGAGGTAACCTCATTAATAAATAGGATATTACTTGGTATGTTTGATATCAGCCTGAGGTAACCTCATTTAATAGGATATTACTTGGTTTGTTTGATATCAGCCTGAGGTAACCTCATTAATAAATAGGATATTACGTGGTTTGTTTGATATCAGCCTGAGGTAACCTCATTAATAAATAGGATATTACTTGGTTTGTTTGATATCAGCCTGAGGTAACCTCATTAATAAATAGGATATTACTTGATTTGTTTGATATCAGCCTGAGGTAACCTCATTTAATAGGATATTACTTGGTTTGTTTGATATCAGCCTGAGGTAACCTCATTAATAAATAGGATATTACGTGGTTTGTTTGATATCAGCCTGAGGTAACCTCATTAATAAATAGGATATTACTTGGTTTGTTTGATATCAGCCTGAGGTAACCTCATTAATAAATAGGATATTACGTGGTTTGTTTGATATCAGCCTGAGGTAACCTCATTAATAAATAGGATATTACTTGGTTTGTTTGATATCAGCCTGAGGTAACCTCATTAATAAATAGGATATTACGTGGTTTGTTTGATATCAGCCTGAGGTAACCTCATTAATAAATAGGATATTACTTGGTATGTTTGATATCAGCCTGAGGTAACCTCATTAATAAATAGGATATTACTTGGTTTGTTTGATATCAGCCTGAGGTAACCTCATTAATAAATAGGATATTACGTGGTTTGTTTGATATCTGCCTGAGGTAACCTCATTAATAAATAGGATATTACGTGGTTTGTTTGATATCAGCCTGAGGTAACCTCATTAATAAATAGGATATTACTTGGTTTGTTTGATATCAGCCTGAGGTAACCTCATTAATAAATAGGATATTACGTGGTTTGTTTGATATCAGCCTGAGGTAACCTCATTAATAAATAGGATATTACTTGGTTTGTTTGATATCAGCCTGAGGTAACCTCATTAATAAATAGGATATTACGTGGTTTGTTTGATATCAGCCTGAGGTAACCTCATTAATAAATAGGATATTACTTGGTTTGTTTGATATCAGCCTGAGGTAACCTCATTAATAAATAGGATATTACGTGGTTTGTTTGATATCAGCCTGAGGTAACCTCATTAATAAATAGGATATTACTTGGTATGTTTGATATCAGCCTGAGGTAACCTCATTAATAAATAGGATATTACTTGGTTTGTTTGATATCAGCCTGAGGTAACCTCATTAATAAATAGGATATTACTTGGTTTGTTTGATATCAGCCTGAGGTAACCTCATTAATAAATAGGATATTACTTGGTTTGTTTGATATCAGCCTGAGGTAACCTCATTAATAAATAGGATATTACTTGGTATGTTTGATATCAGCCTGAGGTAACCTCATTAATAAATAGGATATTACTTGGTATGTTTGATATCAGCCTGAGGTAACCTCATTAATAAATAGGATATTACTTGGTTTGTTTGATATCAGCCTGAGGTAACCTCATTAATAAATAGGATATTACTTGGTTTGTTTGATATCAGCCTGAGGTAACCTCATTAATAAATAGGATATTACGTGGTTTGTTTGATATCAGCCTGAGGTAACCTCATTAATAAATAGGATATTACTTGGTTTGTTTGATATCAGCCTGAGGTAACCTCATTAATAAATAGGATATTACTTGGTATGTTTGATATCAGCCTGAGGTAACCTCATTAATAAATAGGATATTACTTGGTTTGTTTGATATCAGCCTGAGGTAACCTCATTAATAAATAGGATATTACTTGGTTTGTTTGATATCAGCCTGAGGTAACCTCATTAATAAATAGGATATTACTTGGTATGTTTGATATCAGCCTGAGGTAACCTCATTAATAAATAGGATATTACTTGGTTTGTTTGATATCAGCCTGAGGTAACCTCATTAATAAATAGGATATTACTTGGTTTGTTTGATATCAGCCTGAGGTAACCTCATTAATAAATAGGATATTACTTGGTATGTTTGATATCAGCCTGAGGTAACCTCATTAATAAATAGGATATTACTTGGTATGTTTGATATCAGCCTGAGGTAACCTCATTAATAAATAGGATATTACTTGGTTTGTTTGATATCAGCCTGAGGTAACCTCATTAATAAATAGGATATTACTTGGTATGTTTGATATCAGCCTGAGGTAACCTCATTAATAAATAGGATATTACTTGGTTTGTTTGATATCAGCCTGAGGTAACCTCATTAATAAATAGGATATTACTTGGTTTGTTTGATATCAGCCTGAGGTAACCTCATTAATAAATAGGATATTACTTGGTTTGTTTGATATCAGCCTGAGGTAACCTCATTAATAAATAGGATATTACTTGGTTTGTTTGATATCAGCCTGAGGTAACCTCATTAATAAATAGGATATTACTTGGTTTGTTTGATATCAGCCTGAGGTAACCTCATTAATAAATAGGATATTACTTGGTTTGTTTGATATCAGCCTGAGGTAACCTCATTAATAAATAGGATATTACTTGGTATGTTTGATATCAGCCTGAGGTAACCTCATTAATAAATAGGATATTACTTGGTTTGTTTGATATCAGCCTGAGGTAACCTCATTAATAAATAGGATATTACGTGGTTTGTTTGATATCAGCCTGAGGTAACCTCATTAATAAATAGGATATTACTTGGTATGTTTGATATCAGCCTGAGGTAACCTCATTAATAAATAGGATATTACTTGGTTTGTTTGATATCAGCCTGAGGTAACCTCATTAATAAATAGGATATTACTTGGTTTGTTTGATATCAGCCTGAGGTAACCTCATTAATAAATAGGATATTACGTGGTTTGTTTGATATCAGCCTGAGGTAACCTCATTAATAAATAGGATATTACGTGGTTTGTTTGATATCAGCCTGAGGTAACCTCATTAATAAATAGGATATTACTTGGTATGTTTGATATCAGCCTGAGGTAACCTCATTAATAAATAGGATATTACTTGGTTTGTTTGATATCAGCCTGAGGTAACCTCATTAATAAATAGGATATTACTTGGTATGTTTGATATCAGCCTGAGGTAACCTCATTAATAAATAGGATATTACTTGGTATGTTTGATATCAGCCTGAGGTAACCTCATTAATAAATAGGATATTACTTGATTTGTTTGATATCTGCCTGAGGTAACCTCATTAATAAATAGGATATTACTTGGTATGTTTGATATCTGCCTGAGGTAACCTCATTAATAAATAGGATATTACGTGGTTTGTTTGATATCAGCCTGAGGTAACCTCATTAATAAATAGGATATTACTTGGTTTGTTTGATATCAGCCTGAGGTAACCTCATTAATAAATAGGATATTACGTGGTTTGTTTGATATCAGCCTGAGGTAACCTCATTAATAAATAGGATATTACTTGGTTTGTTTGATATCAGCCTGAGGTAACCTCATTAATAAATAGGATATTACGTGGTTTGTTTGATATCAGCCTGAGGTAACCTCATTAATAAATAGGATATTACTTGGTATGTTTGATATCAGCCTGAGGTAACCTCATTAATAAATAGGATATTACGTGGTTTGTTTGATATCAGCCTGAGGTAACCTCATTAATAAATAGGATATTACGTGGTATGTTTGATATCAGCCTGAGGTAACCTCATTAATAAATAGGATATTACTTGGTATGTTTGATATCAGCCTGAGGTAACCTCATTAATAAATAGGATATTACTTGGTTTGTTTGATATCAGCCTGAGGTAACCTCATTAATAAATAGGATATTACTTGGTTTGTTTGATATCAGCCTGAGGTAACCTCATTAATAAATAGGATATTACGTGGTATGTTTGATATCAGCCTGAGGTAACCTCATTAATAAATAGGATATTACGTGGTTTGTTTGATATCAGCCTGAGGTAACCTCATTAATAAATAGGATATTACGTGGTATGTTTGATATCAGCCTGAGGTAACCTCATTAATAAATAGGATATTACGTGGTATGTTTGATATCAGCCTGAGGTAACCTCATTAATAAATAGGATATTACGTGGTTTGTTTGATATCAGCCTGAGGTAACCTCATTAATAAATAGGATATTACTTGGTTTGTTTGATATCAGCCTGAGGTAACCTCATTAATAAATAGGATATTACTTGGTTTGTTTGATATCAGCCTGAGGTAACCTCATTAATAAATAGGATATTACTTGGTATGTTTGATATCAGCCTGAGGTAACCTCATTAATAAATAGGATATTACGTGGTTTGTTTGATATCAGCCTGAGGTAACCTCATTAATAAATAGGATATTACGTGGTTTGTTTGATATCTGCCTTCTGGTTTTGGTATGATGTAAATTCGTTATCTAAGTTGTTCCACATAGTTGGATAAGAATGAAATGGTAGTTGTTGGGACCAAGATGTTCTTGGTGTTTTTAAAAATAGTGGGTGCTTTTGCCGGGTGTCTGGTCAGGTTTTGCGTTTGGTAAACATGTCGGCGAATGATTCTATTAAGCGCATATAATACCAATCATGCATGCAAACAGCAGCTTGGACTTTGTGTATATCATATATTTTGAGTATATTTTCTTTTTTTTAAAAGAGGTTCTGTGTGGCTTCTATATTTCTTATTGCATAAAACTCGTATCGCGCGTTTTTGAAGCATGAAGATGTTTTTGACCACAGGGACGTGTCCCCATATTTGAACACCGTAGACAAGATGGCTATGTATTAGAGCATAATATAATGTTTATAATATTGTGCGTTTATTTTTTTTAAACATTTTTTTTAATTCAGCTCCTTGTTGGATTTAACAAAGATCTTTTGTTTTAATTTTAATTGTTATATTTTTTTTAATTAATGTTTTTAAATAATTTTTTTGAAAAACTAACCAGGGTAACCCGAGTCACCAGACTTTGGGTGAAATCGGTCAAGGGGTCTGGCAGAAAAATCCGGTTAGATAGAGAGAGAGAGAGGGAGAGACAAACGTACCCGTCGAAATCCATCCGATTTTACCCGATTTGACCTCGAATTAATCATTTTGAAGGTCAAGGTCAGGTCGGGGTCACGATTTGACCAGTCCAAAACACTCAGTGGACAAAAGTAACCATATGTATCAAATTTAGTGGAAATCCCATCAAAATTCGCGATTTGACCTTGAATTGACCGACTTCAAGGTCAAGGTCACGTCGCACGGGCTTATGAGACTGCCCATACGAAAGTATCCCTAGACACTAATTTTCATCGAAATCCCGTGATATTCGGGCGTTTGACCCTGAAATAACCCGATTTCAAGGTCGAAGTCATGTCGCACGGGCTAATTAATAGGCCTATGCCACTCCCCCCGGCCGAAAGTACCCCCACATACTAAGTTTCATCGAAATCCCGTGATATTCGGGCGTTTGACCTTGAAATGACCCGATTTCAAGGTCAAGGTGACGTCGCACGGACAATAATATGCCTATGCCAGTCCCCGGCCGAAAATACCCCACATACCAAGTTTCATCGAAATCGGCTCGGCCGTTTTCGAGTTCATCGCGATCACACAGACAGACACACACACACACACTGATCTTCCAAAATATATAATAGACTAGCCGATGAGGCCGACGTTGTCCGGGCTATTCAAAAACCAAATTTCAAGTCGATAGCTCTACCCGTTTCCGAGATCTGGTCTGCGCATGCGCGAAGCTGGCGTCGCACGGGCTCGGCGACCCGATAAAATTCGCATCCGGGGCAAGATACATTCACATAGCAAATTTCAAGTCGATAGCTCCACCGTTTCCGAGATCTCGTCTGCGCATGCGCGAAGCTGGCGTCGCACGGGCTCGGCAACCCGATAAAATTCGTATCCGGGGCAAGATACATTCACATAGCACATTTCAAGTCGATAGCTCCACCCGTTTCCGGGATCTCGTCTGCGCATGCGCGAAGCGGGCGCCGCACGGGCTCGCCAATACGACAACGTCCACCGCCTGGTCAAACTACACACACCTACCAAGTTTGGTCCCGATCGGTCGAGAATCGTAGATTTGTATAAATGACAAACATACAGACAAACATACAAACATACAGACAGACAAACAGACAGAGGTCTTCAAAATATATATGAGATATATATATATATATATATATATATATATATATATATATATCTTAGAGAAGATATTGCTCGATAGAAATCGTCTGAGTAACATCACTTCGAATAGTTTGTAGATAACATGCATCAGAGTGATAGCCCGGTAGCTATCTGCTGTCAGAGTGTTGATGTTTTGGTTCACCTTTGTATATCGGTACACTTAAACCATTTTCTTTGGCGCGGGAATAGCTTTTGTGCGAATATTCCACACAACAGAAGGCAGATGTTATTTATGCTCGACAATGGAGGATACATCACATGTTAATTTATCATGTTGTCCCATCAGGTGGCCTATATTTCTTTTGAGCGCGGTCACAACTTTCAATATTTATATGAAGGAGTCACCGAGACACGGTAAATCGTGCATGTTATGTAAGATTAATATTCATTCACTCTCTTTGAAAAGCCGACTAAAATCCTATCGGGTGTCGTCTGCTTTTCAAAGAGACTGATGTTCATGCTGCTTCCAAACCGGTTTCTTAGTCAGTCGACACTTTACAACTGGAATATGCTATACGTACCATGCAATACTATTCGTTTTAGTATCATGTTGTTATCTTACCAATACCACCATTGCACTTGTGCTAAATAACAGCCGTTACAGGTCATCAACGTTTAACCCTTTCAGTGCCAAGACGGATTTTTGTATCAACCCATATTTCCTTGATCATTTTTCAAATGTATTGATTATAATAATGTGATATATTGATGGAAAGAGCTCTTAAAGCTCTTTCCATCAATGTATCACTTTATTATAATCAATAAATTTGAAAAATGATCAAGGAAATATGGGTTGATACAAAAATACAACTTGGCACTGAAAGGGTTAATGCTGTGATTTCTACGTTGTCCATCCACTAAATGTTGCTATTTATGGTTTTGTGTGCAGTAGATATGTGTAACATTAGAGCTAAGGGGCAAATGCAGTGAATCGGTTGCAACGTAGTAACTTTCGCGAATGTGTGACCTTGGTGAATATAACCAAATGTAATTTCCACATAAACAAAGTCTCTGCCATGTTGGCAACTTTGGTCAAGTTAATAATTTATTGAAGTCTATGATACTCCTTTGTGTTTTAATAAATTGCGATCATATACATGTAGTACATACCACCATTCATTATTGTGAGTCCTGCCATATAAATACGAGCGTAATAATAACCACATATATGATAGATATAAATCAAATAAATTAAATAAATGTCTAAAACTGAATACATCTTAGAAAGATCTAAACTGAACACGGAATTTAATTACATGTATTATGATTATATTATGCGTGATCATACCGTGATGATGCACACGTGACTGTATATATTATTTGTATATAATTATTTGTAATTTGTCTAATATGTCTTATATATAGATGTTAGACAATAAAGATGATGATGATGATGATGATGATGATGATGATGATGATGATGAAGATGATGATAAAGTCGAAACATTCATGTTTCATCACTTGATCTGAGGCTATGGGTGCTGTTTTGAGACGATCAAGGACAGTAGGGTCTACCCATTTTACACATACAGTACTCTATGGATATCTCTCATACATTTCTTTTATAGCAGTGTATTTTGAAAGGTTTGATGTAATAAATAAATGTTGATCGGTCACATTCGTGAGACTGCTCTGAGTACATATATTTATTCTTCAAAAAAAGGTCACAGAATTAATACATACCTGTTAAAGGTACTCAATCCGATTCGGTGGTCCCCATATCATCAGATTCCAACAATAAAATTGTTTGAAATGCCGCTTCAGTTATCAGATTCTATTAATTGCCCAAAAATAATGCTAACCACAGTCAACTATAGTATAAAATTGTCCAAAACCTGTTATTTATCAACGTTTTGTTCAACTAAATCTGGCCGGATTGTCATATATCTATACACCCAAAGCCACTTGATTTTAGAGTTATCCATCTCCATCCGCAATTTGGTCCGAGACCGTCGGTTTGGCGACTTTTTCCAGGCCATAACAAATTACCCATCTCGAGAAATAAAAACAAATTTCAAAAATCGATATCTGATAACTCTGAGCTTTGATGGATGGGTTCCTCAACTCAAATCAAATATTTTTTACCCCCGAAGCCAAGGAAATAATAATTTGCGAGCGTTAATTTCGATTATGCGTCTTTAAGGATGCGCCCCATTCGTGTGTTTTAAAACAAAATCTTAGTTTCAAATCTTCAATTTGAAGGGGGAAATTAGAATCCTCTATAACCAGTGCATGCTATAGTACTATAACAACAGTTGTTCACCCTCACAATGTGAGCTATATATGTTCTAATTATGAAAATAAAAAAGGGGGTTAAAAAACCGCTTTTATAGGCAGGTCAATAGAGAGTTTGGTGGAACTTTTTGCAAAACACACACTGCATTATCTAGCTTATAACCCCATCTAGTGCCTGCGCCCAGTCTACACTAATCTAAAATCCATACTGTAAATAACTGAACATAAATAAAACATTTTTCATTGCATATTTTATTAATTATTATTTTTGTAGCCATTTGGCAGAACTATGTTTTTATCGTGCGAAGGAGCAAACAGGCCACAAATAAGTATTCTTAATAATTATTTGTCGTCGTTCATCATGTGAAGGGTATCTATTGTTTACTCACCTGTGGAAGTCCAGCAGATCACGCAGAACACAAGGATGGACTTCATTTTGGCTTTGGAGTTCGCTGATCCTATCACGCGTATACAGTGATGTGTGGCTACGCCCCGATACAGAAACAAATTTGTTTAACAGAAAACGACACGCATTGGATACTTTCACGCATTAACGAATATATATATTAAATGAATATACAGTGGACGGCTTGTCATTAAATTCATCATGAAACGTTAGGCCACACACAGTACATTTTGTATCACTGATTTCCGAAGACGTCACTCCTTACCACCCCTGGTTTACCTCCCTTGATGATTCGGTAATACCGCTGCTACCGGCGACATTTTATCCACATTTGGTGGACTTCCGCGATATACATATATATAGTAAGCAAACAGAGCAACATATTGGCCTTATTAAGCCCATAAATATCGAACATAATTTGTGTAATTTCGTACTTTAAGTTTGGAAAGTCCCTCTAGAACCAAATAACTATATTGCGAAAAGGTGTGATTTGGTTCTCCGATTATTTTATCAACACAAAATTCTAAGCTCACATGGACGACAACATTGATGGAACGTCAAGAACAAGAGTTCTAATTTGCTGCCATTTTGCTAAGGGGTGTGCGAAATCGTCAACAAAACTACCTCTCTTATTCTCCATTCAATTAGTTTTAGTGCGGGAATTGTTCTCAAAGCAGATAGGAAATTTGACTTCGATCGATCGAGGTTTCACCATTTTGTCTGGAAAAACCTGCGCTAAATATAGAAAACCACAAACTGGTACCCAGCCGGCTCTGGTAGCGATTGGTGGATTGGGTCCTTTTAAGTTGAAGCCACGTTCCCACACTCTTCTACCTCGGTCTCAACGCACAGATCCAGTGGCGGGATTGTTCATAAAATATAACGTAAAACTGAAGGATCCTTTTGTGTATTTTCGCCTGACCTGTGCGCGGGCCCAAAATATTGTGATAGTCATTTGCAGAAATGAGATCCTAAGAGGATGAATTTATTGACGCTACCCCCCCCCCCCCCCACACACACAGCGGGCTAGCATAACTAAATTCATTCATACTGCGTCAGTGTAAAGCAATGAACACTCATACTGAGTCAGTGTAAAGCAACGAACACTCATACTGAGTCAGTGTAAAGCAACGAACACTCATACTGAGTCAGTGTAAAGCAATGAACACTCATACTGAGTCAGTGTAAAGCAATGAACACTCATACTGAGTCAGTGTAAAGCAACGAACACTCATACTGAGTCAGTGTAAAGCAATGAACACTCATACTGAGTCAGTGTAAAGCAACGAACACTCATACTGAGTCGGTGTAAAGCAATGAACAGTCACACTGAAGCAATGAACACTCATACTGAAGCAATGAACACTCACACAGAAGCAATGAACACTCATACTGAAGCAATGAACACTCATACTGAAGCAATGAACACTCAAACTGAAGCAATGAACACTCACACTGAAGCAATGAACACTCATACTGAAGCAGCGAACACTCAAACTGAAGCAACGAGCACTCATACTGAAGCAATGAACACTCATACTGAAGCAATGAACACTCATACTGAAGCAATGAACACTCATACTGAAGCAATGAACACTCAAACTGAAGCAATGAACATTCATACTGAAGCAACGAACACTCATACTGAAGCAACGAACACTCAAACTGAAGCAATGAACACTCATACTGCAGCAATGAACACTCATGCTGAAGCAATGAACACTCAAATTGAAGCAATGAACACTCATACTGAAGCAATGAACATTCATACTGAAGCAATTAACACACAGACTGAAGCAATCAACACTCACATTGAAACAATGGCATTGATACTGAGTCAGTACCGCCGTGGTATCGTTGTCGTAATAGTGCAGCGGCCAAATCGAAAAAGAGCTCTATTTTCGAGATACCCCTACCCATGGTAAAACCAACTTTTGTTGAAGAAATATATATTGTTCACGAAAATGATAGTGAAAAATAACAGAATTGGTGGTGGCTATTGTCAAATCGACGATGAACGATACCCACCAGTGTCTTTTCCCAGAAATTAACGATTTTTGTAAAGCGAGCCCTGTGGCCATGTCCTAAGCTGTTTGCCAACATTTTTGGGGTTAACATTATTATCTCATATCATACCTCTACTCGATATGAAAACATTGTTGGTTAATTTGGATATTCCTGCCATTTGGAGCCGAAACAATTATTTTTTGCTGAAAAATCTCTCTTTAAAAAAAAAATATGATCATTCGAATGGATATTGCTATAATGACAAAATATTTAATCCGTATTGTGTAACAGTTATCTGACAAGTACGGAAGCATGTAACTACGCCGATGATCGGCGTATATACGCCGATGGTCGGCGTAACTACGCCGATAGTCGGCGTAATTACGCCGATGATCGGCGTAACTACCCCGAAATCGGCGTATATACGCCGATGATCGGCGTATATACGCCGATCTAGGGGTGGATTTTATTTTTGTAAGTGGTGGCTCCATGCTTCCGTAGACAAGCATATATAGCAAGTAGTTAACAGAAATTTAAAACGGTTTGCGAAATAATGAATTTTGTTATCCTTCATCACATTTTCCTCTCTTCTGATTGGCTGAGAGTGCGTCACATGGCGGGCCGTAAATCACCTTATTACCCTCGAGGGTAACATTGTCTCAGTTATTGACCACTCAGCTATTACCAGTAAACATAGAACTACGAAGAACTCAACGTGCAGACACTCTCACAGCTCTCAAACAATTTTCGAAAACACTGTTTTTATAAACCCCACTGTATCATAACAACCGCGAACTGTGGTGTTTGCTAATTTGCATAATTGTGTGTTTTTTTAGTTGCAATTAAAGCACGCTGTGTATACACGGTGTTATCGCGGACACAAATCACATTATAGCAATCTGGAAATGAACACGTCTGTCGGCGTCTTCATGGCCATTTGAAACGAAACCGAACATTTCGCTGCATGGCTACTCAACTTCGAAATTGCTTTACTCCTGTTTCCGTGAACCGATTGCACCATGCAACCAGCAAACTGACCGGAGAATAGCTGCGCAAATGACGGTCTAGCTGTTAATTGATCCAGATTATGAATGTTTTATGTTCTAAATAGCGATGATTCCAACATCAAATTTACTTTTCGATCTGGATTAAAGAATATATGCGCGCATTTATGCCTGCTATTAAGGAGGTTCGTGTGTACTCCTTTGTCAGATAACAAAACAGTTATCACCCTTGTTTTCATGAGACACGGGGATTTGTCGCCGCTCTCGACCTGGAATGTCACCCTCGGGCCTGGCGGCCCTCGGGTGACATTCCAGGTTTCGAGCGGGCGACAAATCCCCGTGTCTCACTCAATCGCGGGCGATAACTGTATATTAGCTACCCCTCCTCCAAACACGTTTTTGGTCGAAAATTTACATATTTTTGTTAAGAACTTTACCAAGTTTCCCAATTGATCATAATGGGAACCAACATGACTCGTTTGCTGAAACTTGGACACGGGTACAATGCTTAAGTGATAACAGACGTGTTCGGGCTTCCAGACCCCAAGTTACAACAACAACAACAACAACATATTTTATTTGCTATTACCACTTTTGTGTCGCATATCACAAGTACTCCATTCTCGATTAAGATCGAAATGCAGTAGTTTGAACTATGACCTATTGAGTAATCACGCGCCCTCTCTGTTGTTGTGGCAAAATAGAAACAGAACATTATTACTTATTGTAATGTCCTGAATACAATGGTTCTAGGTATATGAACTTCTATGCGCCATAACGAATGTTATTTTATCAGAAAATTGTCTTTTGTGCGGATCACAAGAATTCAGTCATATTAAAATATTTGACGAGGTTCAAACATTTATCTCGAAAACAAAGCGATTTTCATGAGGTTGTCATTTGTGCATACTTCGTGAAAAGCACGGAAACCCTGCTGAGCGAGAAATTTACCCCCACCAGATCATTTGACATCTCACGGTGACAGGCGTATCACGCATAATTCCTTTAGTACATGATGTGTCCAAGAATTCAAAGAGGGTAGGGGTACATAAAACAGTGAATACGTGCCAGTCGCTTGTTGTGAAGTGCAATACGGCGCAGGCTTTCGGGAACCAACACATGTGTATATCCTGATAAAACAAACATTTGGTCATACCCTCGGTTAATATTAGGATCATATCATTTCAGCATGATATTGTGGTGTCTTCAAGACTTCAAATAAAGTAGGGGCCGGAGGTCTTCAAAATTTTGCCTTTCTTATTTTCCAGCCACTTTTCGTTAAGTGCTCATGCTTTCTGAAATCCATCTATATAAATTGTGTACTTCCTTGTGCAACTACCCATGCATGCATTGTCCATATATCGTCCCAGTTCGTGGTGTGTTCCGGTCTTCAAATAGGATATGGGGTAATACAAACAGTGACAATTACTTATTTTCCGGTCCCTGGTTGTCGGGTACCAACCCATTTGTGACAATTGTATATTGATAGAATAGCCATTTGTCCAGGTCGTCGTTTGACATTGAGAGCACATCCAGTCAGTTCGTTATGTGTTCAACGGTTTACATGGGGTAGGGGTCCCTCAAAATTCTCCTTTATCGTTTGCCATCTGCTTTTTGTAAGGTGCCACGGTGCTCTCGCGAACAGTTGGTTCGCAAGAACATTGCATATTTTCTGACAGAACAGCCATTCAGCTACAAAATCGGGCGATATTTATAGCATATGCCTTCAGCTATTGTGTGTTCAAGACTTCAAATAGGGATTGGAGTCCCCTAAGACAGTGAAAATTAGCCATTTTCGTTTGCTGGCCGCTTGTTGTAAAGTGCCATAGGCTTTCTGGAACCATCTCATCCATAACAGATGCGTACTTCCGGATAATACAATCATTTTCCCACACCGTCAGTTAACATTGAAAGTATATAAACTGTTAAGACTTCAAGTGGGATAGTGGGGTCCTCAAACCCAAGAAAATTCGCTTTTGTGTTTGTCAGCCGCTTTTTATAAAGTGCTCCGGGATGTCGGGGGAACCAAGCCACCCATACCAATTGATAATTCCATGCCAGCAATACCTTTTGTTCACAAACTCAGCTAAGTTTGAGGGCATATTACTTCAGTTCATGGTGTGTTCAAGATATTATGGTTTAAGGGGTCTCCCAAAACAGTAAGTATTCGCCTTTCTTATTTGCCAACTGCTTTTTGCAAAGTGACCCATACATTCAAGAACAAACCCATCCATAAAAGTTGTGAATTTCTTGATGTAGCGTCCATTTCTCTACACACTCAGTTAATATTGGGGGCATATCCTTTCAGTTCATGGTGGGTTCAAGACTTCAAGTGGGGTAGAGGTGCATAAAACAAAGACAATTCACATTTCGTATTTGCCAGCCGCCTTTTATAAAGTTCCCCAGGATTTCTGGATCCAACCCACCATTAAAAATTGCATATAATCCAGGATAGCACTACCTTTCGTTCAAATTGGTTAAGCGGACCCAAAAACAGTGTGAATTCACCTTTCTCGTTTGCTAGCCACTTTTTGTAAAGTGTCCCAGACATTCGGAAACCAACCCATCCATTAAAGATGTGTATTTCCTTATATAACTACCATTTGTCCACACCCTCAGTTAATATTGAGATAATATATCCGTTCAATTCGTGGTGTGTTTAAGACTTGAAATGGGGGAAGGGGCTCCAAGAAAATTAAACTTTCGTATTTGCCTGCCGCCTTTTGTACCCTAGGATTTCGGGAACCAAACTACCCATATAAATTGTATATTCTCTGATAGCACTACATTTCGTTCACGCTTTCAGTTAATAATAAGAGCATATATATTCGGTGCATGGTGTGTTCAAAAGTTTAATTGGGCTTATAAAGGGGTCACGCACAAAAAAAATATTCGCCTCTGGCGTTTGCCATCCGCTATTTAAAGCTTTGTGGAACCAACCCACCCATAAACCTCGTGTATGTTCTGACACACTACTACCCTTTGCCCACATCCCCAGTCAATATCTAGATCAATACTTTCAGTTCGTCGTTTGTTCAACTTTAACACTTCAATTGTGTAAGGGTTCATCAAAACATAACAAACTTGTCTTTCTTATTTCTTATGTAAATCGACACAGGCACAAGCCACCCACACAAATTATGTATTCTCTGATAGCATTACCCTCCATTCAAACTCTCTGTTAATATTGAGAGCATATAGCTGCAGTTTGTATTTAAATCGGGTAGAGTGATCTCGAACAATAGAAAATTCGCCTTTCATAATTGCCATGCAGCCGCGTTTTGTAAAGTGCCACACTATTTCAGGAACCATGTCATCCATAAACACTGTATTTCCTTATATCAATATCCTTTATCTCAGTTAATATTGAGATCATATTCTTTCAGTTCGTGGTATGTTCACGACTTCTAATAGTGAAGGGGGACCTCAAAACATAGAACATATTTGAACTAACTCTTGTCACCTTGGTCAAAATAGTTTATGAGATATA
Organism: Siphonodentalium dalli; assembly: GCA_032622095.1. Taxonomy (NCBI): domain Eukaryota; kingdom Metazoa; phylum Mollusca; class Scaphopoda; order Gadilida; family Siphonodentaliidae; genus Siphonodentalium; species Siphonodentalium dalli. Next base: position 212,265,531 of record CP136069.1, read on the forward strand.
AAATACAATATCCATTGTTTCTATATTTTGGTAGATTTAGAGGGACTCTTAACAATCACTATTGCAACAACAATGATTTTGCAAAATTTGTTCTATATATGTTAGTCTATTTTATGTGTCGTTCAGAACAAATACTTTAATTCTGCAAAGTCGCTATATATTAACACAAAATTACATGTTATAAATAACATGTGTTGTTGTTGTAACTGGGGGTTTGGAAGCCTGGGGACATCTTTAACCACGCTCGTGGTGTCTACGGATCCGGTTTTCATCATATGAATCGTGATTTGGCCTCCATTAAAATCATTTAGAAAAGTTTGTGTTGTCGTCATCATAAATGTGCAGTTTTTTCTACCTAAACGTGTTCGGGCAGCAGTAGTTAAATCCAATATCTGGCAAACTGGGCCGTTCACAATCTCTGTCAAATCCTTTCTACATGTGATGTCCAGATAACTACTGAGCCATATGAATTATATAGTTGGTCATGTGTTGTTTATAACAAATATTTTAGTACTATAAAATCGATGTTAATGCATGCAGAAATACCTGTTATCAATAAAATATGTTGTTGTTGTTGTTGTTGTAACTGGGGGTCTGGAAGCCTGAACACATCTGTAATCAATTAAACGGTATCTCTTGACAAACTTTCAGTACAAAATTCATATTGGATCCCATTAAGATCAATTAGAAATGTTTGCAAAGTTGTTAACAAAAATATGTAATTTTTCGACCAAAAACGTGTTTGGGGGAGGGGTAGCTAAATTCTAGTATCTCGTAAATCGTTCAGAATTTCTGTTAATTGCTTTCTTAATATACTTGTCAGATAACTACTACACCATATGGATTAAATATTGTGGCATTATTACGATATCAGTTTGAATGATAATATTTGAAATATAATATTTTTGTGAAAAAGAGCGATTTTTCAGCAAAGAATAATGTTTTGGCTCCAAATGGCAGGAAAATCTAAATTAACCAACACTTTTTGAATATCAAGTAGAGATATGGTATGATGTAGTAATTTTAAACACCAATAATGTTGGAAAATATGTTATGGCATAGCCGCAGGACTCGCTTTACCAAAATCGTTAATTTCTGGAAAAAAGTCACCAGTGGGTATCGTTCATGGTCGATTTGACAATTGCCACCATCAATTCCGTTATTTTTCACTATCATTTTCGTCAACAGTATATTTTTCTCCTTTAAAAAAAAATATGTTTCAACTTGTTCTACTGTGGGTAGGGGTACCCGACCACTTTTGGCCACTGCACTATACAGTTTTATTTCGCCCAAAATTTGGGCGGTTATCTAATGGCTGTTTTTCATCTGACGTGTGTGTCAGGATAGAGGAGCTGGAGGATTTGTGTAAATGTTAGCCCAAACTACATTTCCAAGTAACGATGGTTTGTTGTTTATTTTGAGGAATCATACGACATCGATGAATTCAGCCCAAATATGTTAACAGTTGTCGTGTAAAACATTTGCAGTAGGTTAGCGTTATTTGTTATTTGCGGATGTCGTTTAACATGGAGAAAATAGACTACTACGTTTGAACGGCATGTGCATTTGTCGTGTTTTAATTATAACAACATGATAATCAATAACAGAGTCAGTCTCTGTCAAATATAGTCGCTCTATTTACGATACTAATTGGGGAACTTTCTAAATTAAATTACGCGTAAACCAGCTTAAAGGTATACCTGCTGCAACATAAGGTGTCGGAATCGGCGTACTCGCCCCAGGGCTAACTCGCCCCAATAGACGTGTGCCAACTCGGAATAAAAGATGTATACGGGGTGTTATATGGCGTTTGGTCCGTTGTTTCTCAATGAATATTATTGAAATTTGGTACATATGTCCGGGCTGGGACATGGAATACCATAACGTTTGAATTGTTTTCAAATTTACAAATGTGTTGATTTTATTCAACTTTTTCGTTCTGAAACACATTATACTCGTCATGTCCATATCTAGTATTACTTAGAAATTTCAGCTTTCCAGATTCATAATCGCTCCATTGACTGTAACAGATGAAATTATCCCCCTCTTCGGATCGAGTGTCACTGAAACTTTATTTTGTTAGACTGCCTGTAGTCACTGATTATATGTGGAAATAATCTGTAATAAGATGTAGCACTGTTTTATTTTATATTTACATGTAGTGCTGTTTTATATACAACAATTCCACCCAGGCTTCTCAATGGTACGCCGTACCGGTACCGCGTACTCGGGCATTTTTTGCGGTAACGGTGCTGGTGTGCAGATCAGCCGGTACTCGGTACTGTGGTTGCATATATGCACGTTCTTAGATCAGCAGGCTGTCTGGCAAAATACAGTAGTATCAAGTTTCGCTGTTTAAACTACACGCGATGCACATCGATCGTGTTTGTATTCATGGCGTGAGAGGTCGGTCACGGAAGGGTGGTTCCTGGTTTTTATGTGTCTATTATAACTCTTCAATGGTTGAATTCCAATTCTTTGAAAGCACGGCCTTGTGATATTGTTTTAATCTTCAAAGATTATTTTGTGTTGGGAACTTGTGATTGCAACTTATGATTTTGCCTTTATTTTTGCCCAGTTGGGGCAATTATACACTAAACCCAGTTACAATTTCTTATCATTTATTCACCAATGACATAACCCACAAGTATGGCCCACATGTTTTGATTAATCACATACACATGTACCCGTTCACATGTCGTATCAGTTTGCATATATGAGGTAGACCATTTTGAATTTAAATGGGTCACATGGAACCCCCAGTTATATAATAAAATTGGGAACGAATATCCACGAACCGTGTACAGTGTACATGTAATTTGCTGAATAGACATGATAGTTCATATTTGGTATAGGAACTCGTGGAGAGAAATTGTTGCCTAACTTGACTCATTATTATTTAGATTCAAAATGGCCGACCGCGCGACTTTGCAAATGCATTTAATCTGATTGAACATTGTGAAGTGAAAACCACCGACGTGTGTCGCGTTACTTTCTATCAGTTTATCACAAACAGAAGAACAATAAGTTAAAACCACAAAACGTGTGCAACGAATAGTTCTATTTTGGTTGATTGAATTGTCTATGTCTGCGGGAAAGTTTGTTAGTATATTCCAAAATGGTATCTAATGTCCCAAAAATAGTTTCTTTATTCTGATATCAAATTATCATTACTTCATGTTAATAATAGAGTTCGTGGCTTGTGATTTTCAGCACTGTATTACCTCTAGATATTCCTAGAACTATAAAGTGGCTTGACAGTACCGGTACAGGAACCACGGTACTAGCAAAGTATCGATACCGGTACCGGTATGTGCATGCGGTACCGGTGGTACTTTGAGAAGCCCGATTCCACCTAGATCATCATGTGATCGACCATACATGGGGTGTGATGACCTGGTTGAATTAAGAGCGGTTTGATGGATCACTTCTGTCTTCGAGCAAGATTTTACTTATGCTATTTAATGGCATGTTTCTAACGTGAAGGAGTAGATATTCTTGAGACCCCACTACTCTTCAATTCACACCAAGTTCTCAGCTGTTATGTTCGGATATTAGAACCCATTGCCATAATATATGGTTTATTTTGTGTATACTAGTTATTTTGTGTATACTAGTATAATATAGTTATTTTCAATACCTTTATATACCAGTAGTGTGGATAACAATGCATATATATGTGTATATATGTATATTGATTCAACGGATTCAGTGGTTTTGTTCATTAGTTTATCAAATTTGCGGGGAAAACATGGCCACCAGCAGTACACCCTGCCAAATTTCAAATTTGAATCAATTGGCACACCCTGCAGCCAGCATTTATTGGAGAACTGTTTCTCATGTGGATATTTTGGGTCACCACTAGATGGGAGCCATATTTTTTTCTAAAAATTTCCTTGTGAAAACATCACTGCCAGCGGTGATCTTGAGTTTTTCTATTTTTACGGCTGAATAATTTGGTTGATCCTACAGATGACATACATTGTTCGATCGCCACCAGATTCCACAATGATCTTCTGGATAACTAGGATGAGAGTGATCTATTTTTTCCCCGAATTTCGTTAAAAACATGACCACAGACAGCAATTTTGTATCTTACTCTTTGTATGACTGAATTCTTTTCTTTAGCACCTCTACAGACCACATCCCTCATCTAATAGTCACCAAACTTCATATTGATCTTCGGGGTGACCCCTAGATGGGGGCTATCGATTTATTTTAATTTTTTTGGAAAACATGGTCGTCAGCAGCCATCTTCTATTTTGCTTTTTATATACATGTATATCTCTTCGTGCGGATAGCCAGTGTTACTTGGGTAGTTCAACTTTCCACATTCCTGTCATCATTTGAAATATAAAAATTTACCTTATACATGTAGTCCAATGAAAATTAACAAGCGTCCATGAATTAAATTTACCTATGATCCTATTATTCCTCACAATCACATGTACCCTTCAAAATTTTGTTTCGTCGTATCTAATTTTTAATGACCCTTATGGTAATATTGAATTAGATACATTTGTCAAACATTTCTTTGTACAATATACAGGTATAAATTTAGTAACTAAATCTAGAAATAGATAATACTAGCAGGTTAGCCCGCCATTGGCGGCGTTCGTCAGAAACATTACAATTTTTAAATTTTTCAATTATTTTTTTTAGTTAATTTTTATAATTAATTTTTTAAGTTAATTTTTTGTTTTTCAATGAGTTAATATTAATTTTTTGTTTATAACATGAGTTAATTGTGCATTTTTCCCGATTTTGACCTTGAATTGATCATTTTCAAGGTCAAGGTCAGGTCGGAGTCACAATTTAACCCGTCCATGACACTTCCCGTAGGTAGCAAGTTTGAGCTCAATCGGTTCGAGTCTATAAAGGACACACCCATATATATAATTTGTGGGTACCCGTTTCAAGGTGAAGAAGACATAAGAATCACACAACACGCAGTACCCGTCCCTAAAAGAGGTATGATTTAAAGTACATCGGGCGGAAAAACTGACCCGATGAACATTTACCCCGTTCCTAGGAACGACAGACATAAGAATCACACAACACGCATTTTTTTTCACACAACACGCAGTACCCGTTCCTAAAAGATGTATGATTGAAATCACACAACACGCAAGTTTTGTTTTCCGATGAGTTAATTCTGCCTTTTTAATCAAGATAAATGCATTTCGCGTTTTCGTCCGTAGTTTCGTAGGCACACGCGAGCGTTTAGCAACGCCGATGACAATAAAGAGCGTTAGTCGGTTAACAACTCCAAACATGGTCAATATAAAGAACGTGCCTGCCTTAACCCCCGATGTGCCGTTTGCGATGATTTTGATGATTGGGACCATTCCCGTGGGTTTTTAATCTTAGATAGGAAATTTGAGCTCGATCGGACCAGCCGTTTTGGATTCTATGAAGTACCCCCCCCCCCCCCCCACACACACACATATATACGGAGTTCTCAAATTATATAGTAGACTATCAGGTTAGCCCGCCACTGGCGTCGTTGGTCAGAAACATGACATTTTTGTAATTATTTTGTTTTTATTATTTTTTAATATTAATTTAATGTTTTTTAAATTTAATTTATGTTTTTTTGAATTTGATTAAAATTTAATTTAATTCTTTGTTTTTCAATGAGTTAATTGTGCCTTTTTCTGGCAGAAAAATTGACCCGATGAAATCCCCCCCCCCCCCCCCCACCCCTTCCTAGGAACGACAGACAACGCATTCTTTGTTTTTCAATGAATTAATTCATGGTACCCGTCCTAAACTTCCCCGTTCCTAGGAACAACAGACTTTTTAATCAAGAGAAATTATGATACCCGTCCCTAAAATTGAGCAGCCCCTGACAGAGGTTGTCCACCCTTACGAGATGGTCAATAGTCCCCGCAAAGAGCGGAAGTCAATTAATCCCGTCGTGAACCAGAATGTAGAGTTACGCCTCTTAGATCAATTCTGCCTTTTTAATCGAGATAAATTCATTTCGTCCCGCATCCGTATTTTACGCATGGGGGTAGTCGTTTAGCTATGTCGATTGCAATAAAGAGCGTTCGTCGTTAACAACTCCGTATATGGTCAATATAAAGATCGTTGATGCCTTAACCCCCGAAGTGGCGTTTGCGGTGATTTTGATGATTGGGAGTGGAGACTCAGTGCTCAGATCTTGTCCAAAATGCGACGTGGACGATCCCCGTGGGTTTTTACACTTATATACGAAATTTGAGCTCAATCTGTCCACGCGTTTTCGATTCTATGAAGTACCCACATATATACACACATATATATATATACGGAAGTCTCAAATTATATAGAAGACTAGCAGGTTAGCCCGCCACCGGCGGCTTGTCCGAAACATGACATTTAAAAAAAAAAAATTTAAATTTTTAGCTCCACGCGTTTCAATAAGAAAAATTTGTACCCGGTAGCTCCACCAGTTTCCGAGATCTGGTCTGCGTATGCGCGAAGCTGGCGTCGCACGGGCTCGACGACCCGATAAAATTTGTACCCGGCGCAAGATACATTCACATGCCAAATTTCAAGTCGATAGCTCCACCCGTTTCCTAGATCTCGTCTGCGCATGCGCTGCACGGGCGTCGCACGGGATCGGCGACCCGATAAAATTTGTACCCGGCGCAAGATACATTCACATATCAAATTTCAAGTCGATAGCTTCACCCGTTTCCGAGATCTCGTCTGCGCATGCGCTGCACGGGCGTCGCACGGGCTCGGCGACCCGATAAAATGTGTACCCGGCGCAAGATACATTCACATAGCAAATTTCAAGTCGATAGCTCCACCCGTTCCGAGATCTCGCCAATACAACGACCACCGCCTGGTCAAACTACACACGTACCAAGTTTCGTCCCGATCGGTCGAGAATCGTAGATTTGTATGAAGTACCCACACACACACACACACACACAAACATAAATATATAAGAGAGATATGTAAATTAGATAGATTGTATCAAAATATATAGGAGAGATATGTAAATGATCTACACACCATTACTGGTGTTTGTCAAAGTTTAGTGGGGTATATCAATACTCATTCACGATCATATCATTGAGGTCCGGAGGGTGTGGACTATCTCTCGAATACACGGAGTTCTAAAAATATATAGTACTAGCCGATGAGCCCGACGTTGTCCGGGCTATTCATCCGGGCTATTCAAAAACCAAATTTCAAGTCGTTAGCTCCATCCGTTTCCGAGATCTGGTCTGCGCCTGGTCAAACTACACACACGTACCAAGTTTGGTCCCGATCGGTCGAGAATCGTAGATTTGTATTAATGACAAACATACAGACAAACATACAGACAGACAGACAAACAAACAGACAGAGGTCTTCAAAATATATATGAGATAGAAGACTAGCAGGTTAGCCCGCCACTGGTGGCATTCGTCCCACGGCTTTGTTCGAAAAAGCAATTGCAACAGGTTCCGAGACACTTGTGCTGCATTTGCAGCAAATTTCGGCAATAGTCAGAAACATGACAATTTTAATTTAATTTTTTTGTTTTTCAATGAGTTAAATATTTTGTTTTTCAATGAGTTAATTGTGCAATTTTACCCGATTTTTTGGGGTTTTTCAATGAACCCGTCCATGACACTTCCCGTATTTAGCAAGTTTGAGCTCAATCGGTTCGAGTCTAAAAGGACACACACATATATATGACACTTCCCGTAGGTAGCAAGTTTGAGCTCAATCGGCATTCCCTGGAATTTCCCAGTCAATATTTAGCAAGTTTGAGCTCAATCGGTTCGAGTCTTTAAAGGACACACTCATATATATGACACTTCCCGTAGGTAGCAAATTTGAGCTCAATCGACATTCCCTGGAATTTCCCAGTCACCAACGCGGCGTAATTTTGGTACATATATAGAGACCAATTGTCCATCGGCTGTCATGTGTAGTAAAGATGTCTTATAAGCCGACATTGCCGTGAGGATGCCCGTTCCTACACGCGTTTTCGATTCTATGAAGTACCCACATATATACACACACATACATATATACATATATACATATATATATATATATATATATATATATATATATATATATATATATATCAATCTACTTCCTTCCGTTTCTTTTAGTTGCTGGAGGCTGCATTGGAACACGCTGGAGCTGTTGGTTAAGTCGGTGATATCATCAACAAATAGACAGCAGTGTTCTGTGTTATTAAAATTTCTCGACCATCCAGTCAGTTAACACTTTCTATGCAAATCGATTCTCCCACTTATACAGGTTAACATTGGAATGGTCTATTATTCACCTGAGGGAATTTCAGGAAACGAGCAGACGATATGAAACAAGTACAAGAGGAGACCTCCATGAGTCATATTCATTTTAGGGAAATGTTCACATAATAAGTTCCAACAAATGAAAGGGTTAAACTTATTATCTGCCCATTTTCTATGGGACAACTACTCATCAATGATGCTTTATTATAGAAAGGGTTAAACTTATTAACTGAACATTTCCTACAAGATAACTACACATCAATGATGCTTTAGTAAATTAAGGGTTAAACTTATTATCTGAATATTCCATATGGGATAACTACTCACCAATGATGCTTTAGTACAGAAAGGGTTAAACTTATATTAACTGAACATTTCCTATGGGATAACTACTAACTAATGATGCGTTAGTATTGAAAGTGTTAAACTTATTATCTGAACATTTCATTATATAAAGTGTTAAACTTATTATCTGAACATTTCTTATGGGTTAAATACTCATCGATGATGGTTTAGTATAAAAAAGGTTAAACTTATTATCTGAACATTTCCTGTAAGAAAACTACTCGTCAATGAGTATTTATTATGCCACGCGGGCTAGTCTCAAATTCTCGGCAGATTTTGTGAAAATAAATAATACACTCAGCTTTTTTATGGGAATAAATCACCAAAAAGCTATACAAATACAAGAAATTAATTTAGTGATTGTTATTGGGGGATAAGGTGCCACAATAACACATACACCCACTAAATTCATGTTCTTAAATAATGGAATTGTATTTCACTGTTTTCACTATTTTACATATGACCATCTACTTCGGTAAGTTGCCACTATTATATATACAGGATGACCAATGCCATGTTTATCCAAAAAAAAAAATTAGGAAAAATTTGATGGCTCCAATCTGGTGGTCACCTTGAAGTTCCATGTGAAGTCTGGTGATGATCAGATGAGTGATGTGGTATGTAGTGTGTGACGAAGAATTTAAGAAAAAACAATTCAAGATGGCCACTGGGAGCCATGTTATTCAACGAAAATCAGAAGAAAAAAATATGGATCCCATCTGCAGGTAACCCCGAAGGTCTCCGGATTTGCAATGTTTTGGCAAAAAATTCTGACACTCTCTTATAGGAAATAGTTTTCGCCTTTGTTTTGGACACTTAGTTACTTCAAACAACCGTAAGTTGCTGAATTTGAGACGATGCATCTAAAACAAATTTTGCTAAACGGATTTCCAAATCCGCCCAATATGGGATGACTTATCAAACTGTCGCTGTTATTTCTCACCATTCCAAGTGCGCCCAATTGACTCAATTCATCCCAAAAAATCGACTTGCTTGATGTGTCGCACGATGTTGTCATCTCACAATACAATCGCCTGCCCAATCACCAACTGGACTGCATTCATTCTTCAATCATTGAAGCAATTGTCACCGTGGGCGTTGACTGTGATCATAGACCAATAAGCTTATGTGTATTTGTGATCGCATTCTTGACCTACAACTGTTCCTGTCTTGTTTACCATTGTAGTAAAGTTGGGCATGGGTTTTATCTACTACAATGAATAGTATGGAACAACATTATAACTCACATATATTTAATATCAGGAACATGTCAACATCATTTATAACGAATCATCATAAGTGTTTATAGATTTTCAGTTCAACTGTCCTTTGTCGTGGTTCGAGTGTTTCTTTTATCACCGTCGGGATTCTCCTTGATGTTCCCGGAATGGCCGAATCATACACGTTGATTGGCTGTCACACAGTTGTTTACTGGGGTCAAATGTGACGCACTTTGACCGCCTTCAGACCAGGTCAAACGGTGTTTATTTTATAGATCTTTTATCGTCCACGACGTAATATTACAATACCGAAATTCACTACACACCACCCAGTTTTATTTTGAAAAGAATGAAAACACCTTGCTTGCCAAAATAGGTGGAGTGTACTATGACTATATGAGCCAAAACCCTGACGTCGCAAAAATAGGGTTAACGGGTTTTCCGATCATAGTTGAACCAGTGATTAGTTCTTCAGTACTATAACCAGGTTACCGCTCTCTGACTATTGCTCTTTGAATTTATAATTTATTCAAGATTTAAGAGATACTGGCTTGGTATTTCAAGCCTTCAATTTTATACAGTTTGGTTTGGTGTTTCAAACCTTATGACACTGTATAAATTGGTTTGGTGTTTCAAACCTTTTGATACTCTATATAAATTGGTTTGGTGTTTCAAACCTTATGATACTCTATATACATTGGTTTGGTGTTTCAAACCTTTTGAGTCTTAATAGTAATACTGTATGTAGGTTGAATTGGTTTGGTCTTTCAAACCTTTTAACGCAGTATAAATTGATTTGGTGTTTCAAACCTTAAATATACTGGATCTTAGATAAACTACCTGCATGTATTCAACTGGCACCTGGTTTGGAATTTTCAAAACTTTCGAGATCATGCACAATCTGGTTTGGTATTTCAAACCTTAAATGTACCGGTATACAACTGGCAAAGTTGACTTGGTTTTTCAAGTCATATATGGAAATAGTTTATATGGGCTTATACCGCTCTCTCGGGTTAAATTTACATATCCGGGTACAAAATACATGTTCATGTGTTTGGATTACCCCTACAAATTGGCACTATGTATATTCCTCACATATTTTGAAAGTGTCGTCTCGACAGACATTTACTTTCATTTTAATCGTCCCCATATGTGAGTATGTTGGAATAATATAGATCTAATAATAGAATTCACAATTTTTTATTGGCGATTTAGTGATTGAACTTTTTGTACATGCACCCTTTAATGCTGGTTCAGTTGTCTGAACCTATTTCATTAGAAGGATCATTGTGCAAATTATTGTGCAATCACCATGATTTTGTTGATCCAGACTTGGTGATTCAAGTCTTTCAAATCAACTACTGTACCACTGCTGGATTGGTGACCAAGCCTTCTACGTCAGTGGCAATTGAGACATTCTTTAATAGACTCATTTAATTGTTTTTCTTCCATTAGGGAACATCCATTCATACTGAAATAGATAACACATATATCTGTTATCACTGTTAGGGTGAGAGGAGTTAACTTGAATATGGTAAATTGGTAGCCATACTAAATTATTTCATCTCTTTTGTTTTAATATAACATGGGACACAATGACATGGGCTTCATCACTTGTTTAATGTGAATGGATCTGAATTTTATTCACTTTTGGTTTAATCTGAAATGAGGATTCCAGTCATTGTCGACTGACTTGGTCAGTCTTTAATTGACTCTATTTTTTTCCTCCAATTTAAAGCGAACATCCATTCATCACATTTGGATGTATCATCATGCTGATCAGCCAATTGACCGATCTTTTCATTTGAACTGTCATACAATGGCAATTTGTCAGATCTCTTGTTTGTGAAACTATTAACAAAACTTTGAGCTTCTGATTTATACATTGGTAGATATTTGTCAATTTGGGGGACGTTACTGGTACCGGTACCATGACCGAATGTTTCAGTAAAGTTTGGGATTTCCAATGACAGGCATCTACCTTCTGAATTTATAGTTTCAACATCTGACAGGTAGCCATGACTCATTTCATTTGTGTGGGCTTTATTTTGGATCAATCCACTTATTGTATTATTGTGGAATATTTCACATATTTGCTCCAGATAATATCTGTTATTGTCTGGTTTGGTTATGTCTGGTTCTTTCAGACTTATTTTATCACATGTCATTGCGGTAATGCTGGTTGCTTCATTTTCATGAGCACCATTTTTACCACTTTTAGTTGGATATATGATTTCGATTTCCTCAATATTTTCATTGAGGATTGTTTCTGACACATCAGTTAAAATATCAAAAGATTCCCATATTTCTGAACATTCTGAATATGAACAGAGTTTGTCAGATATTGCATTGTCACTGTTATCTGACTTTTGATGGGAAACACACGACTCATTGAAGCTTTCTGAATTTACATGCTGTGGAGAATTTCTGGTTGGATTCTCTCCGCTTATTGAGTATAAATCAGTTAAGCTACCTTTATTTGTATGTTGTGGAGAATACCTGATCAGTGGCTCTCCGCTTTTTGTGTCAATAATTGGGATTTCACCAAGGGTACCTTTAGAGTTATCATTTACTACCCAATCAATTGGAAATTGTCGGGGTTTATTTCCCAGAATTTTGGGTTTTGTTTCATCATCCAATTCTGTCCGAGTATTTTCAGACTTTTGCATCATGTGTTCCATTTCATACATAATAGCTGTTGATGTCATGATTGGATTTTTCATGGAACATGTCTTAAATATTTTGAGAGCATATTCAGACAAACATTGTTGAAGAGTGGCAATTCTTTCAATTTCACTTAGGTTTTCCTGATTGGCAAACTGACCGAATCTTATTTGATATGTTAGCCAATCTTCTTTGTCATTATAATATAATGTTTGTGGTATAGGATCACATGGTTGTTTACATTTTATACTGCTTGATTTGTAAACATATGGATTACCTACATGGATCACAGGTGTCTGTGATTTTGGGATTTTGAAGTCAATAGGTGCTTTTTGAATGGAATGATGGTTAGCACTATATGTCATAGATATGTCATGCACCTTCATTTCAGATGATGTCTGCTGATTTGGAATAAATTGTTGATAATTATTTATGTTTTCAGCAGGTGTATCGGATGGAGATGAGGTTTGTATAACTGATACAGGCTGGATGATATTTTGAACTTTATTATCCAAAGTTTCATACACAGCTGAATCATTAGATTGAGACCAGGTAGGCGAAATCACCATTTGTGGCTCTTTTGGTAAAGCATTTGTTTGTGGGATGTTATTTTCCGTGTTAAGTTCCTGGTGACTGCTCTGAAGAACAGAAGTGTCACAGAATGCTAACACATTTTGATTATGAATTTCAGTAGATGACTTTGGCATCAACGAATTGTAATATGTGACATTAAGAATCTTATTACTTGACGCACTACATTGTGAGTATGTTTGTAATTTTGATTCCAATTGCTGAGTATAGAGATGTTTATATATAGTTTGGTTGTTCAAACTTTTTGATTCCAATTGTTGAGCATAGAGATTAGTTTGGTTATTCAAACTTTTTGATTCCAAATACTGATGTATTGGGTACTGTTTGGGTAAATTAATATTTGATAGACCATAAATAACATAACAGTTGCTGTTGCAACTCACTGGTAATATGGACATTATAGACTATGTATTGTTTGCATGTGTTTGGACATGTGGTAAGGTGAATCTGCATTCACATTTTATTTACAGTCCTTATAGTTCATGCAGAACATTAGTCTGATTTAATTTGTCTTTTAATATCTTCCACACCTACTCCCTCTTTAATATGGCAAAAATTGTGGAATAGCTGTACTCAAAAATGTTACAGAACATAGGAAAATGTTAATATTGGCATATAAATACATGTAACAAATGCCATGAAGTAGTATTTTACTTCTCATGAGCTTGATGTTACTTTTAAATGGGTGTTGTTGACATTTATTAGAACATTAACATAAATGCAAAATTTAAATTAAAATGTTGGTATGCAATAAGGACAAACATGGCAAAATTGGATGTCAAAATCTGGATTGGCAAACAAAAAATGGATAATATGCATTGTCTATGAAAAATATATGGCAAAAATGGCAATATCAGAGCAAAGATTATCAATAATTTCAATTTATATCTAATAAATAGCAAAAATGGACATATTATCAGGCAAAAATAATTTATGCAAGGTAAAAAGGATCAATTACATCAAAATTGGACAATATAGGATAATTAAACAATTGACAGGAAAATATGACAAAATATATCAAAATATTTGGCAAAAATTGACAATGCAAAAAATTATCAAAAATGGACAATAATCTCAAAAAATTGGCAATTAATTATATAGCATGTTATTCAGGTGAATCAATAATAGCAAAATTATTATAATGGGCAATATCAATGCAAAATTGGACAAAAATATGGATATTATCAAAAATATGCAAATAATCTATCAAAAATGGAATTTAATGCAAAATATGGCAATAATTTGACATGGAATATAAATTAATTGGCAATATCAAGAATCAATACAGTTGATAGCAAAAATTGGACAAAAATTTATTTTGGACAAAAATGGCAAACAAAAATTATCACAAAAATTACATTTATATGGTTGTCACTACTTTTAATCAACACCGCAGCCAACAATTCCGCTTGACGCTGTTTTTAGCGTCTTACGAAGTTGAATCGCGCGCCACGTGAGTTGACCAAAATGGCTACCCCGCCGTCCGTTTTGAAGCGAATACGCCATTTGTAGTAAAGTTGGGCATGGTATTTTATCTACTACAATGAATATTATGGAACAACATTATTACTCACATATATTTAATATCAGGAACATGTCAACATCATTTATAACGAATCATCATAAGTGTTTATAGATTTTCAGTTCAACTGTTCTTTGTCGTGGTTCGAGTGTTTCTTTTATCACCGTCGGGATTCTCCTTGATGTTCCCGGAATGGCCGAATCATACACGTTGATTGGCTGTCACACAGTTGTTTACTGGGGTCAAATGTGACGCACTTTGACCGCCTTCAGACCAGGTCAAACGGTGTTTATTTTATAGATCTTTTATCGTCCACGACGTAATATTACAATACCGAAATTCACTACACCATGACATATGATGGAGTCAACTTCAATAAACTCAACTGACGATTCGTCGCTGCAGACATATGCAGATGTTCACTCTGCTGAGCAAATTGACTCTCTTGATTACATCGACAAACCATTGTCCCCAAACGTTTCGACTATCACAGATAGTGTTAAAGGAACACCACCTTGTCAACCAACAAAATCACCTTTTTGTTTACCATCACATTCTCTTGTTGAAAGTATGTCAAATCTGAAAGATTCAGCACCAGGTCTACAGCTGTTGACAAGTGATCAAATTTCTCTCTGTATATTTGATGCAATGAAATTCTTACACTCGACGCGTAAGGAAAACTTTATTCACATAATAGAAGACTCGGCTGCTGGAGATGATACACTGTTGAAAGCTATGCGGTCAAACATATTATATGAGGTCAAGAACTCGCGAGATTATTCTCTGGACAAAACCGCATGTATGAAAAACCGTATAGGAAACAATGTGACTGTCAAATTAGCCACTGACATTTATCAGCTATTAGTTTTTTTGGTCGACGGTGATATTGAAATTTTGAGTGAGATCATCAGCAAAGGTTCGCGATGCTTAAGCCCCGGTTCCATATCCCCGATTTTCCACCCCGAATGTTCCCGAATGACTCCCGAATCATAATTTTGCAAAAATCGTGGAGTAAGTTCGGGACGAGTCGGTACAGTGAATTTTTACCCCCGAACATGATCGGGGATATCGGGGTCGATTCGGGACGATTCTGGGCCCGCTCCCGACAGTTTTGAAATGTTCAAAACTATCGGGAACCAAGCCGAATCGCTCCCGATTTGTCAATCATCGGGAGAAATTCGGCACCTATTCGGGAGTAGTCGGCAGTATTCGGCAATATTCGGGTGGATATTCTGGAGTAGTCGGCAGTATTCGGTAGCTTATTCCCGAATTCGCCATGTGTGGCTGCTTTTATACTGAGATCCGGTGTATCTGCAAATTTCGGCATCGATTCGGGACGTTCGGCAGCAATTGAATACCAATTCGGTATTTATTCGGCATCAATTCGGTACCAGTTCGGCATTGATTCGGGGTATTCGGCAACAAGTCGGTAGTAATCTGGGTAATTCGGCAGCTACTCGCACGAAATTTCGGGATAATTCTTTATCATTCGGGAAGAAATTCGGAAGCATTATGGAATACTCGGCAATGTTCGGGACGATTAAATTTTGTCATCAGTTCGGCGGCTTTTGGAATAAAACTCGTCCAGAATTCTCTCGAATGCTGCCGATTTGGTCTGGTCCCGAATTGGTGCCGAATATACTAATTCGGGACAGAAAATCGGGAATATGGAACCGGGGCATTATCCACGAGCGTCAACACTCCACCAAAAGCCAGTGTGCCAGACACGGACAACAACGGATTGAATCTACCGTCAGTTACGTCATCATTAATCGACTTACGTAAGGATGTCGTGATACTCCAAAATAAATTTGATGAACTTTACAACTTTAATCATGAAACTGTGCCAGCATTACAAGGTGATGTCAAGTCATTTTTTGCTCGCTTGAATGAAATTGAATGCAAAATTGACGTGATCACGGAGGATTCCAAAGACTGTAAAAACAGATTACATCATTTAGAGGGAGTAACTGCAGATCTAAGTCGGCGAGTTGTGGTATCCGAAGCTACACTGATTCGTTTACAAGATTTACGTGCTAATGGCACGGCTTCTACCAGAGAGGAACTCAATGTGCTTCGTCTTGAAATGCGCACATGTGTCGAAAAAATTGCTGATGTTTACAAGGAGCTCCGTCTTGGCGACATGCATGTTAGTGCATTGAAGAATTCTTTTGCTGACATCATCAGGCGTTTTAAAGAAGCCGAGCATGTGGACAAAGTTAGCCGAGGTGTAAACGACTCTTATATGGATTTCTTGCAGAAAGCTTTAACTAACTTGTCAGATAAAATTGTTTCCGAATTTGATTCAATGAAGAAAGTACCAGCCAAAATAGTCACACCAAAACAGTCACCGGCAAAGCGTTCCCCCATTCGACGACAATCACACTCTAACCAGGACCGCCGACATAACACATGGAGGTCACCTGACCACGATGAGCGCTTTGACAATTATAGTATTAACTCTGTGCCCCATAGCACTGGCGGTCGTTCTCATAACAGTTACAACAATGACAATTCGCAAAGGTACCATGATGAATATCGTCAAAACAGAAATGGTACCAATGACAACACAGACTTTTATCTTCATAAAAACCCATATCCTATCAAATCTGTTCGCCTTTTCTTGGGTAATTTGGACGAAAATGTCACAGCTAGAGATCTTAGTGACTACCTCATCGCATGCAAAGTACATTTTTCTCTTGTAAAAGTCATGTATAATCGTCGTACGCAGACTGCCTCGGCCAGAATCAACATTGAAGACACTAGCATGGAGACAGTTTTAGACCCTGAATTCTGGGGCCCTGACGTTGTTTGTCACGAATGGCAACCATATTCGGAACGTCACGGTGAATACATGTACGATACCAACCCACCACCAACACCCAGCTTTGGCAAAGGACACCATTCCTATACGTAATTCTCAACATTTTTGTGAAAATTCAGATGTTACATGTATTCCTTGCATTTCTCCACAATGACATCACATAACTGTATTTGTATGCTTATCACTGTCTTCCTCGTGCATGTGTTTATTTCATGTTCGGCAAAAAAGTGGTAATGGCCCTGTACTTGTGGATATTGTTTAATATGGTAACATTTCTTATCTGGAATGCCACTGGCATAATGTCAAGCGCCCTATACTTGAGTAGGACACTAAATCGGTTAGAAGCTGATCTGGTGGGCATAAGTGAGCACTGGTTATATCAGAAAGATATCAATTTTCTAAATTGTATCCATAATAAATATTCACATCACGCCGTTTGTGATGCTTCTCAACGTTTGCCAATGCAACGCGGTCGGCCCAAAGGTGGTTGTGCAATACTTTATAACAAGGTTAAATATGAAGGTAAAATATCAAGTATTGATATAGACGACGACCGTATAATTGGTGTTCAAATACAACTTTCAAATACATCATACATGTATGTGTTTCAAGTGTATCTTCCATCCTCAAATTATACTATCCAATTTTATCGAGATTACATAGCTATTTTGAAAAGTCTTTATGATGCCTATATTGTGCTTGGTGAAGTGGTATTCATGGGCGATTTTAACGCTACAACTTACAAACAGGATGATCGTGGAAAAGAATTCAAGTCTTTCGTCGAATACGCATCATTTTTATCAGCCAATGAGTTTGTAAATTCCAATATGAGGCTCAACACCTATGTGCCAAAAATGGACTGTCCTGGTTCTGTCATTGATCACATTCTAATACCAAAACACAAACAGAACGATATTATATATGCCAATGTAATTGATGATGATGCTCTAGATTTCTCAAATCATCGACCGGTATTAGCGTC
Organism: Siphonodentalium dalli; assembly: GCA_032622095.1. NCBI lineage: Eukaryota > Metazoa > Mollusca > Scaphopoda > Gadilida > Siphonodentaliidae > Siphonodentalium > Siphonodentalium dalli. The sequence goes on from CP136069.1 coordinate 212,283,931, forward strand.
ATTAAAGTACAATGTTAACACGGAAATACCTGTGTCTGTCCGTAACCAAAGATGTAATTGGAAACTATTTTCCTCTAATGCAGCATATCAGCTTCAATACCAGTCCGATATAGCACTGAGGCTTCCAGATAAGAATGTCAATAGTCGTCGAGATCTTGACAACTATTATGACACTTTAATTGAATGTATAACTACATCATCAGATAACAATATTCCTCAACGTAAATTCAAACAATTTCTAAAACCGTATTGGAACAATCATTTGAAGAGTCTTCACAATTCTATGAACTACTTTAGATTAATCTGGATATCAGCAGGACGACCACGTGACTGCCAAAATGTCAATTACCGTAACTATAAAGATGCAAAATGTTCTTTTCGGAAAGCTCATAGAAAATATACTAGATCATACATGGATACATTCAATGCTGAAGTCGATAATTCGGCAGAGGTAGATCAACAAACGTTTTTTCGTCTCTTTAACTCAAATCGTAAAAGTCGCAACTCTTTGTCTAGCTCTATTTTTAAATATAACGGTAACATACTGAGGAATCCATCCGAAATTGTCGGTGCATGGGCCTCGTATTATGAGTCTATTTTTTCATTTCCAATTGAGAGCTCAGAATTCAACGATTTACACTTTATTGAAACAAATTCCTTCATCACACGAGAGTTATCAAAGTCGGACGTCAGCCCAATAGACAATATAGTCATGTACACCGTCACATCTCAAGAGATTAACTCACTTTTTAGACTCCTATCTCTAAATAAAGCTGCTGGTTGGGATAATATCAGCAATGAACATATCATTTTTGGTGGCGACGTCCTGTCAGGACATATCGCCTATCTATTTAACCAGATATTCTTTCATGAGTACATTCCCATAAATGCTAAACGAGGAGTGATATTTTCCCTGCATAAAGGTGGTCGGAAGCCGAATGACGACTTTGATAGCTACAGAGCCATTACACTTTTGCCGACATTATACAAGCTCCTTGAAAGAGTTATCTTAACTCGATTGCAAGTTAATGCCCCCCAAAACTCTTGAAACTCATCCGTTACAAAACGGATTTCAAAAGGGGGTGAGTTGTTTGATGTCTTCCTACCTGGTTTCCGATTGCATTTCTTACACGACCGAAAAGAAAAGTAAACTGTATACATGTTTCCTGGACGTTTGGAAGGCCTTTGATACAGATTGGATTAATGGCCTTCTTCTCAAATTGCACCAACGCGACATTCGAGGTAAAACACTAAGACTTTTCAACACCTTACTTACTGGAATCAAATGCATCACTTTATTCAAGAATTCGACTTCTAAATGGATAGATATTTGCCATGGAACCAGGCAGGGAGGCACAATATCACCTTTTCTCTATCATTTATTCATTGACGAATTATTAAACATACTAGATGAGTCCGGATTTGGTCTACACGTGCACGACATTAACTGCTCTTTTGTAACACATGCTGATGATATGGCATTATTCTCCTTAACGAAGCTTGGTCTTCAATCGATGTGTAATTTATGTGTACAATACAGTAACAAGAAAACTAAGATGCATGCATCAGGTCAGCCATGAACTATTTAGCATAGAATAATTCAGTTCGGTTGCAGTTTCACAACGTTACAACTGACATACGATTACACCTTGAATGTGGAAATATGTAAGAGTGAATATTAATGTTCTAAATCCCATGTTTCACATTTAGTGGTAATGGGGTCGTACTTTATTAACACGCAAGTAGTGTAATTAAGTACGGGTAATTAGAAGTAACAAATCGTTTAGTTTCTATCGTATCGGATAAAAGAGGTGAGCAGATTGCCGATGATGAATGCTCTCGTTAGCTGCCAATATAATGTGCATATTTGCCCTGTTACGTTTATACACTGTAGCATTGGCGGGCCAGAGTGTGTTGACATGTTAAGTGTTTGGTTCATTAATAACAGATCAGCAGGGATTTGTCGTGATAACGTATACGTGGAAATATGCTAACTAAACGGTTAAATTAACGGTTGATCTATTACACCACCGTGTATACTCGGTTTAAATAGGTATATTATATAGGGGCGTGTGCTCAATTTTGGTGCGGACCGAACAAAATCAGAAGTAAATGTCGGCGGGCGGGAGGGCCATTTTTTCAATAATTTTAAAAGAAATTGAACAGTTGCAGCAGCAGCAGCAAAAAAAGGGTGTACAATTGGCAAATGATGAGGGGCGGCGTGACGTGTAACTAGGATTGAACTTAGATATGCAATTTGGAGATTATTGGATGAGGGATGTTATATTAATTATATTAAAGGGACGAGGGGGCTTAGTTGTCGAAAATATTCATATTTGTTCCAAACACCGTAAACAGAAAAATATTAAAAGGCATACATATTGGTTCAAATATACGATCACTATCGCGTAAACATCATGCTCACATAAAGACCTACTAAATTTTACCTAAACAAGAGTCTGATTGTGTTATAGAAGGCAGCACAATGCTACTGGCTAATCACACACAAATGGTATAAACGCTCTTTATTATTTCCAAATAAGGAATTGAGCAACAAAGAACGCTCTTTATGTTTACCATCATAATATAAAGAAACACCAAGAAAGTAACTTTTTATGCTTTGTCAAACAATCGTCAAATTTACGACAATAACATACTGTTTATGAGATATTTCTCATTTGTATATTAACAAAGTATGTCTATATTTGAATATTATTTTCGTTTGCAGCGGTTTTTGACAGGTGGAAATATGTTCACAGGATACCCACCAAGGCCTTCCGTACCTTTAAGGTATACTGCAACTTTGTTTCTTGCCAATAGCAGAATACATAATGCTATTAAGAAGTGACACAAAACACAGAACATTTTTTTTAATTATAAGTATTGAGCAGTGAGAAATATTTGAGTAGAGGAAACCAGTAACGAAAGGCGATATTAACATGATTTCTGTCAGCGAATAATTGTTTACGTTCCAATGAATATTAAAATGTACTGAAAACAAACTGCTAATGGGTGCCAGACTTTCATAAACACAAATTATGTATTAATGGTGTAACGACATATTTCGTTCTTAATTGTCTAAAAAAAATAGGGGATCGGGATGTTTGGATCTCTAGTTTAACGACATTTTTCGGTCTTTAATAGTTTAATGACATTTTTCGGTCTTTATAATATTTCAAGATATAGGGGCCCTTAGTGGGTATTTGGATCTCTAGTTTAACGACATTATTCGGTCTTTGATAGCAAAATGGAAGAAGTACATCTTTGGAAAGATGTGGTGGCCCTAAAAAGGAAAGTTGTTTGGAGATCTTGAAATGCAGTTTTTCTGAACAGTCTTCCTTGATTAAAGTGATGTGAAACACTCCGGCAGACAACGGGCAGAGTGATCAAATAGAAATTAAGAATAATCTTTCTCAAAGTAGTTATTTGTTACGAATAGTAATCCAAATGGATGATACACAACGTCATTCTTATATATTAGTTAAATGCAATGACTCTCGATGCCATCGAGTCGATGGCGAAATCATTTTTGTTTAATTATAGCCGATAGTTGCGCCCCGAATCGAGATGTAAATATTTACAATTTGGAGTAGTTCAGACGATGTTCTCTATGAAGTGGTGTGGTAGATTATTTTGGAAATTTTCAGTGATGTTAGTAGAATGATAACATTCCCCAGGTTGGCAAAGTGCCTGAGCACTAACTTATCAATTTCTCGCACCCGAAAAAGTCCATAACAAGTCCATAATATATCTTTAAGCATATATATAAATCTCCGAAAACCAAAATTCTAAAGCATTAAACGATTTCTTGAAATACAGTTTTTCTGAACAGTCTTCCTTGATTAAAGTGATGTGAAACACTCCGGCAGACACCGGGCAGAGTGATCAAATAGAAATTAAGAATAATCTTTCTCAAAGTAGTTATTCGTTACGAATATTAATCCAAATGGATGATACACAACGTCATTCTTATATATTAGTTAAATGCAATGACTCTCGATGGCGAAATCATTTTTGTTTAATTATAGCCGATAGTTGCGCCCCGAATCGAGATGTAAATATTTACAATTTGGAGTAGTTCAGACGATGTTCTCTATGAAGTGGTGTGGTAGATTATTTTGGAAATTTTCAGTGATGTTAGTAGAATGATAACATTCCCCAGGTTGGCAAAGTGCATGAGCACTAACTTATCAATTTCTCGCACCCGAAAAAGTCCATAACAAGTCCATAATATGTCTTTAAGCATATATATATAAATCTCCGAAAACCAAAATTCTAAAGCATTAAACGATTTCTTGAAATACAGTTTTTCTGAACAGTCTTCCTTGATTAAAGTGATGTGAAACACTCCGGCAGACACCGGGCAGAGTGATCAAATAGAAATTAAGAATAATCTTTCTCAAAGTAGTTATTCGTTACGAATATTAATCCAAATGGATGATACACAACGTCATTCTTACATATTAGTTAAATGCAATGACTCTCGATGGCGAAATCATTTTTGTTTAATTATAGCCGATAGTTGCGCCCCGAATCGAGATGTAAATATTTACAATTTGGAGTAGTTCAGACGATGTTCTCTATGAAGTGGGGTGGTAGATTATTTTGGAAATTTTCAGTGATGTTAGTAGAATGATAACATTCCCCAGGTTGGCAAAGTGCCTGAGCACTAACTTATCAATTTCTCGCACCCGAAAAAGTCCATAACAAGTCCATAATATATCTTTAAGCATATATATAAATCTCCGAAAACCAAAATTCTAAAGCATTAAACGATTTCTTGAAATACAGTTTTTCTGAACAGTCTTCCTTGATTAAAGTGATGTGAAACACTCCGGCAGACACCGGGCAGAGTGATCAAATAGAAATTAAGAATAATCTTTCTCAAAGTAGTTATTCGTTACGAATATTAATCCAAATGGATGATACACAACGTCATTCTTATATATTAGTTAAATGCAATGACTCTCGATGGCGAAATCATTTTTGTTTAATTATAGCCGATAGTTGCGCCCCGAATCGAGATGTAAATATTTACAATTTGGAGTAGTTCAGACGATGTTCTCTATGAAGTGGTGTGGTAGATTATTTTGGAAATTTTCAGTGATGTTAGTAGAATGATAACATTCCCCAGGTTGGCAAAGTGCCTGAGCACTAACTTATCAATTTCTCGCACCCGAAAAAGTCCATAACAAGTCCATAATATGTCTTTAAGCATATATATAAATCTCCGAAAACCAGAATTCTAAAGCATTAAACGATTTCTTGAAATACAGTTTTTCTGAACAGTCTTCCTTGATTAAAGTGATGTGAAACACTCCGGCAGACACCGGGCAGAGTGATCAAATAGAAATTAAGAATAATCTTTCTCAAAGTAGTTATTCGTTACGAATATTAATCCAAATGGATGATACACAACGTCATTCTTATATATTAGTTAAATGCAATGACTCTCGATGGCGAAATCATTTTTGTTTAATTATAGCCGATAGTTGCGCCCCGAATCGAGATGTAAATATTTACAATTTGGAGTAGTTCAGACGATGTTCTCTATGAAGTGGTGTGGTAGATTATTTTGGAAATTTTCAGTGATGTTAGTAGAATGATAACATTCCCCAGGTTGGCAAAGTGCCTGAGCACTAACTTATCAATTTCTCGCACCCGAAAAAGTCCATAACAAGTCCATAATATGTCTTTAAGCATATATATAAATCTCCGAAAACCAAATTTCTAAAGCATTAAACGATTTCTTGAAATACAGTTTTTCTGAACAGTCTTCCTTGATTAAAGTGATGTGAAACACTCCGGCAGACACCGGGCAGAGTGATCAAATAGAAATTAAGAATAATCTTTCTCAAAGTAGTTATTCGTTACGAATATTAATCCAAATGGATGATACACAACGTCATTCTTATATATTAGTTAAATGCAATGACTCTCGATGGCGAAATCATTTTTGTTTAATTATAGCCGATAGTTGCGCCCCGAATCGAGATGTAAATATTTACAATTTGGAGTAGTTCAGACGATGTTCTCTATGAAGTGGTGTGGTAGATTATTTTGGAAATTTTCAGTGATGTTAGTAGAATGATAACATTCCCCAGGTTGGCAAAGTGCCTGAGCACTAACTTATCAATTTCTCGCACCCGAAAAAGTCCATAACAAGTCCATAATATGTCTTTAAGCATATATATAAATCTCCGAAAACCAAATTTCTAAAGCATTAAACGATTTCTTGATATACAGTTTTTCTGAACAGTCTTCCTTGATTAAAGTGATGTGAAACACTCCGGCAGACACCGGGCAGAGTGATCAAATAGAAATTAAGAATAATCTTTCTCAAAGTAGTTATTCGTTACGAATATTAATCCAAATGGATGATACACAACGTCATTCTTATATATTAGTTAAATGCAATGACTCTCGATGGCGAAATCATTTATGTTTAATTATAGCCGATAGTTGCGCCCCGAATCGAGATGTAAATATTTACAATTTGGAGTAGTTCAGACGATGTTCTCTATGAAGTGGTGTGGCAGATTTTTTGGGAAATTTTCAGTGATGTTAGTAGAATGATAAAATTCCCCAGGTTGGCAAAGTGCCTGAGCACTAACTTATCAATTTCTCGCACCCGAAAAAGTCCATAACAAGTCCATAATATGTCTTTAAGCATATATATAAATCTCCGAAAACCAAAATTCTAAAGCATTAAACGATTTCTTGAAATACAGTTTTTCTGAACAGTCTTCCTTGATTAAAGTGATGTGAAACACTCCGGCAGACACCGGGCAGAGTGATCAAATAGAAATTAAGAATAATCTTTCTCAAAGTAGTTATTCGTTACGAATATTAATCCAAATGGATGATACACAACGTCATTCTTTTGGAAAATTTCAGTGATTTGGCAAAGTCCCTGAGCACTAACTTATCAATTTCTCGCACCTGAAAAAGTCCATAACAAGTCCATAATATGTCTTTAAGCATATATATAAATCTCCGAAAAATTATAAAGCATTAAACGATTTGCTATATTTCCAAGGCATATATTTCATCTGATTTAGCGAGAATCCATATATACTTTTTCACGAGAATCCAGGGTAATTTGCGAGAATATTTACGAGAATCTAGATTTGGATTTTCGCCGAAATATAAGCCCTGATTTCACTCTGAAGTGTGCCTAAATGGCATAAATTGTACCGTGGTTCCCATGTTCGCCAAAGTGGCATAAATTTATTTCAGGATAATACTAATTTTAGGCATTCATTTATATCACTGATATCAGGACAATAAATAGCCATTTCCATTGCATGGAACAAAGAGCGTTATTGTTTATTGGTGTTGTTTTTGGAAGTGGTGGTAGTTAAATTTTATACATTTCGACCCCCAATAAGTATTTCCGAACAAATGAATTATTAACAAGCGTGACATGACATCATTGACGTGGATAATTAACACCGATCTACAAGCAATTAAAGTCTTAAAATGAGCTAAAATTTTACATTTTCTTTAAAAAATTTACATTTTTATCTCTCGCGACATAATTGTCACCAATAAAAACAAATTTGATTCATCGTGGAAGTTAGTCGGTGACTATAAATAATGTCACCATTCAACTGAATGTTGTTGAGCATATTTCAACCAATTTTGGAAGTTTAAATGAATATTTTCTTCACACGCAAAGTAAAATTGACAAATTTCAGGATTTTAGCCTGCTTCGTTGGGACCAAAATTTGTTGTGCACACTCAAGAAACGTCTACCGACACTCGCTATGTCAAATTATGCCATGACCATGCTATAAACTAGCTTGAAATTGGCAAAACAATGAATTTTTTTTTGGTTGAAAAAATTTACATAGAGAACGATTATTTTTCGATAAAAACGAAAATAATGCGAATTTCAGCACTCGTCAGAATGGTGCAGAATAACATACGAGTCTTCTTATATGCGAAAATTTGACCTCATTCGATAAATTAGTCTCGTAATTAAGGATATGGAATTCCGTCGCACTGTAGTGTTACTGTACATGGCCGACGAAATTTTGAAATGTAAACACGCATCAAATTTACCTTTTGTGAGAATAACAAAAGCGCAACCTTGATCAAAGTAATACAATACACAACAACACATAGAATAAAACTGATATAAACACGGTATAAGTGAGAATAAGACGCGTATTCAGACGTGCAATTTGACAACATTTCTTCGCTATAAATATATCTGACCCAGATGCAGCTGTTTTGCGCACGTCACTTTCCATATTTGGAATTTCCATATATGGGACCTGAATACCGATCAATCCATTGCAAACAAATTACCACGCAATTATCTTAGCATAAAAATATATTGTAATTTATACAACTACGATCCTGGTAACCCTGATAACTAATACAATATACCGGCCAATTCATTTTAAGATCGTTATTTCACTTTGCTTTAGGCATAAATACACTCTTGAACGCACATAAACGACCCATTGGCGTTAAATTAAATATACTCGGTATTTATTAATATTAGTTTTTTATTGCTCAGTTTTGAGTTTGACCCTTGACACCTGTCAATATATTTGGGCTGAATTCATATGATGCGGTATTATTCCTCGAAATAAACAACAAAGCAGTCGTTACTTCGAAATGTCGTTTGGGCTAACATTTACACAAATCCTTCGCGTGTTCTCCTCAATTGGCACGCATGTTCTGAGCCGACACACAGGTTATCCCAGAAACTCCTGTGAAATAAACAGCCAAGGTTTGGCTGAAATAAGTGGAGATATCGCTTTAACCCAATGAAAACACACGTTATCGTCTTTAATGAAACAGACAATGAAGCATCTAAAGCGAAAAGATGTTGGCACCTTGGAAAAAGCCAAATAATGGAAACAGATGAAGTAACACATTTGGGGATACCTCTCAATAAGTCCCGCTTGATGAGCTCTTTCGTAGAAACCATTGTTGATAAAATCAGATCAGTTTACTTTATGTTGTCCAATTGTGGCGTGTACTCAGGTGGTTTGACACCTATTAGCTCTAAGAAAATTTATGAATCAATAGTTTTACCTAAAGGGTTGTACGGTTCAGAAATACTCGCCGGTCTAAATTCAACAGACTATAATCGCCTTGAAAAAATTCATAGGATGTGTTTGAAGCACATCCAAGGTTTTCATACAAGAACCAGAACTGATATGGCATTGGGTTTCATAGGAATGCCACCACTGCGTGTTTACATTGAACGTAGAGTGTTATCACTATTATGTGCATTATGTCATGTTTCTCCTTACAAGAGAGTGAAAGAAGTATTCATATGTCGTCTAATAGATGCATTGTCTGGTCTTACTTGTTCACAATCATTTTGCAATAATGCTTTATATGTTTCAAATCAGCGTAATTTGACAGAACATATTGTGTCTTTTATAGACACGTCCACCTTTATGAATACATCAATGTGGAAAGAACTTATTAAAGTTTCAGAAGTATCCAATCAACGTGACTGGGATAATAGAGTATCATCCGACACCGAATTTTCACGTTTTTTTTGCGATCCATCCAGCACCTGTTCTTTCTAATCTATGGCGCATTTGTCATAAGCATCCTCGCGATAAACATAAATATGTGCTTGTTGCGCAACTTATATGTTCATCAAATAACAGACTTACTCAATGCAACAAATGTGAAGCGACCATATCGGATCTAGCGGAGCATCTCGTGGAATCATGCAGATTTCTCACATCTATACGAAACAATATATGGTATGATATCATAAATATATTCGGAATTTCATTTTATCACGTACTAGATAACATGAGCCCGGAGCAAATTATTCATGTGTTTTTGGGTCATATGCCCCCAGGGATGTGGCTAGAGGGGGGGTGTGGGGGGTGTCTCACCCCCCAGCAGAGAGCTATATTTTCAATAGTTGGAAATTTCATACCTGCCACAACGAAATTTCACACCAACAATAGGTTGAAAATGTTCTTGTAGTTTGATTATAAAACAATTTATTGGGGGGAATTTATTGTTTTTCGACCAATATTTGCATATGTTCCTATTTTTGGTCAAAAATTTTGACAGAAATGGACATCAGTTGGAAATTTTCCAACCTTAGGGGGGTGACAGGTTGGAAATTTCCAACACTTGGAAAGCTTGTGTCCTGGTCCCTCCCCCGTGGCCAGTCAAAAACTTCTAGTTAATTTAAGAAAACAATATTGTCATACAATTGGTCAACATTGTCATTGGAATTGTCATCAGTTGGAAATTTTCCAACCTAAGTGGGGGTGTAGGGTTTGAAATTTCCAACAGTAGGAAGGCTTGAGGCTAGTCTAGATGTTAGGATTTTGCGATTTTCTTGTTCAGATTTCAAAATCTTCGCACACCGGGCCGAACCATGGTCGGCCCGGTGTGTCATTGCCCCATCCACATGGCCAATACAAAACTGCTAATTAGTTCAGTAAAACAATATTTTACTACATTTGGTCAAACTTGTAGACATAAATGGTCATCAGTTGAAGAATTTTCCAACCTGAGGGGGAGAATGAGGTTTGAAATTTCCAACACTAGGAAAGCTTCAGTTGAGGCCAGTCTAGATGCTAGGATTTGCGATTTTCTTGTATATAGTTTTCAAAATTTTCTCACAGCTGACACCGGGCCAAACAACCATGGTCGGCCCGGTGTTTCCTGGTATGTTGTCGGCAGCTGTGTGCATTTGTCTGGAATTAGATCACTAGTTGTTTTTTTGGGGGCAATATTCAGGTTAAAATATCTTAATGTTCTCATACTGGGAAAATAGAAGCATGGCTTATGAATATATAGGAAATTAGGCCTGAGCATGAGGTACAAGGGGGGGGGGGGGGTGCAAATGGAATTATGCAAAAAAGTTGTGTTGGTGTGATTCCGACCCAAGGGGGGGGGGGGGGGTGCAAATGGAATTATGCAAAAAAGTTATGTTGGTGTGATTCCGACTCAAGGGGGGGGGGTGTAGTTGGAAATTCCTAAGGTGGACACCCCCCCAGCGGAGACCCTCTAGCCACATCCCTGTATGCCCCTCACATTAGAACCATTCGTCGAAGACAAGCTTGAATATGTGCAATTTTTTATGTTGAGCTAAAAAGGATGATCATGTAAAGGTATTATATTGGTAGATACAAATACTATATCCATGGATACCAATGATATATCCATAGATAAATTGAATGTTTGTGTCTCCTATAAAATTTGATTTCAAGAAGTTACGACCTTTAGTAGAACCCCACCAACGACATGTACGTTCAGTGATATAACTAATTGGTGGCACTGACAAGCAGGCGACGTCATTTCCTGTTTGATGTGGCGATGAAACTGCCAACAAGAGAACTGGTCATCGCTATATACAAGCCTTGAAATAGTGTGTCTGTCATTTGCAGAATGAGGTACCCAGAGGGTGAATTTAGTGATGCTATCCCGCATAGCGGGCTAGCATCACCAAATTCACCCTCTGGGAACCTCATTCTGCTTACACCTCAGCAAAATGAGGTTCCCAGAGGGTGAATTTGGTGATGCTAGCCCGCTATGCGGGGTAGCATCACTAAATTCACCCTCTGGGTACCTCATTCTGCAAATGACAGACACACTATTTCAAGGCTTGCATGTATCACACCAATTTGTGACCGTCCCGTTAATTGAGGAATATTCATATCCTCTTGTCCAGCCGGGCCACTGATTAGTGAGTCTCCTGACCCCCTCATTAACGCGGTATATATTGCAATCTAACCCCTAATGATTTAGGGATAACTTCGTCACGATGAAATCCGTATCCGCTCGATTGGGTCACTATTGAAGTTTTATCAGTTAGTGGGTCAAACCTCAGAACCTGAGGATCATCGATATTAACAGGAACAGGTTGAGATGTGTATACCTACATGCACTTACGCGTCAACTGCATTCTGTTTAAAGATATAGACATGGTTCCGGTCCACCACTGACCACCAGTTACAACAACAACAACATAACAACATACATGTAATTTAAAGATGCATAATCCGATTAACCCTTTACCCAACAAAACGGCCAAAAACGCACAAATAAAGCTTCAACAGCCTAAAATATCTTTGGTCTGTCTCAATAACACCATACAAATATGGATATCATTGGAACCGGTTCATTGACCACATTGTGATGGTTACAGTTATGCCCTGTGCCAATGCATTCTCTTATATATGCGAGTCGACCATAGGTCGCCTCGCATATATAAGAGAATGCATTGGCCTAAAAAAATTCTTTTTAACACCTTTTACCATTTTTTCTTACATTCTTTAACAATTTTATAATTTTTTCTTACATTTTTTAACAATTTTTATAATATTATTCTACATTCTTTGACAATTTTATCATTTTTAATATGTGTTAAGCCAATGCATTCTCTTATATATGCGAGGCGACCTATGGTCGACTCGCATATATAAGAGAATGCATTGGCACAGGGCCGTTCTGTTGGGTAAAGGGTTAAGCGCCCCTCAATTACTATTTATTTGGATTTGGAGGGTAACAAATATTTGATTCCATTTGAGGAACCCACATATCAAAGTTCAGAGTTATTTGATATCAATTTTTGAAATCTATTATTTTTCACCATTGAGAATTATTAGTGGCCCAGTAAACGGTCGACGATCTTGGACCAAATTGAGGATGAAGATGGATAACTCTAAAATCAAGAGGCTTTCTGTTGATAAGAAGGCCAAATTTTGTCGAACAACATGTTAATAAATAACACGTTTCAGGCAATTTTATACTATAATTGATAGTGGTTATTACTTTTGGGCAATTAATCGATTCTGATAACTGAAGTGGCATTCTCCCATTCAGTTAAAACCGTATAATAAAACATGTACATTGGAACACAGGTCCCCTGATGCGACAATACTGCCAATAGTATATACCTTAATACAAGGTTTATATATATCAGACCTACATTAAGCATAGACTCACTTATGATCAAAATTCATCAATATCCCCTGTGCATAAGATAATGCCATATACCAATTTCTTTAGACCATACTCGCACCTTTAATTTGGCGCATCTCCCGCATCGATAGGTGCAAGATCATCAAAGATAAATGAATATGTGCAAACTTTGGAAACTAGACAAATCCCTGAACAGATTCCCATCAAATTTAGCACAGTTCTACTGCAAAATTTGTACCGCTGAGGTCACACAAACAGGACCACACATGGTGAATCATTGTGACAAGTGGAATTCTGCAGTAGAATGCTATATTTGATGGGAATCTGTTCAAGGGTTTGTCCGATTTGCTCAGATTTGTAATGGGGAATGTCATGGGATAGGTGCTGTTGACCTATAAATGACTTAGAAGCACTAATAATTAGCAATAAAGAGCGTTTATTATCATAATAAAATATAGAGGTAACTTATCCAGAGAGTGTCATACAATAGGCACTATTTACCTCAGGTGACTAATAATTATTTTAAATTAATTGTCACTTGAAGTAGCACTAATAGTGTATAAAGTCATATAAACTCATTTGCATTATTATTATCATGTTGTACAGTAATGCCCTCAATAATCGACCCCTTAACCACAGAAGAACTATGGGTAACTTTTCAGGATTTAGTCGGATATATGGCTTGTTGCCATTCATCGGAAAGCTCTCAGTGAGAGCTTTCCATTGAATGGCAACAAGCCATATTTCCGACTAAATCCTGAAATGTTACCCATAATTCTGTTCAGTGAGAGCTTTCCGATGAATGGCAACAAGCCATATTTCCGACTAAAGCCTGAAATTTTACCCATAATTCTGTTCACTGAGAGCTTTCCTATGAATGGCAACAAGCCATATTTCTGACTAAATCCTGAAAAGTCACCCATAATTCTGCTGTGGTTAAGGGATCGATTATTTAAAGCATTACTGTATGTATCGTTCATAGAACACATGGGTGTATTTTGCACTAATCTGTGGTAAAATTTATTCATTTATTGCATATATTCAAAAAGTAACAAAAGAGATGGTCCTATAAATGGCTGGTTTTAGTGTACAGTACCCCTTTAACCATTTCATGGCTGGAGCTTCCTGAAATTTTCGAAAACCCTGTGGCAATGCATTCTCTTATACATGCGAGTCTCTAACAGAATACATATATATAACAGAATACAATGGCCTAACAATATTTACCTTGACCCTGTAACCAGTGCATTCTCTTATTTATTACATGATCCTGCTCTTATTCCATTCAATAAACCCATTCTATAAATTGTGATATTAAACGTTTGTTTAATAACAGGAAATAGTGCCAGGTGACCTTTAACTTCGGGTTTATCGTCTGTTTACATTCCATATGCTGCGTCTCAAAATACTATAGCTTCCAATATTTTTCCAACAAGCAACAAGAGCTACGCTGGGCGTGCAAAATACGCCCTCTCTGGGGAAAAAAGGGGCATAACTCTGGTAAAAATTGGCGGACGGAACTCAAATTTGAACTTGACCTGTGTTTTGGTGGGAGATATAAATATACCAAATTATCATTGAATCCGATAAGCTCTAGTAAAGTTATCATCCGGACAACAAATTTCAGGGATTTTCTAAGTCAAATTACGTCAATCAAATAAGGGGCATAACTCCGGTGAAAATTGGCGGACGGAACCCAAATTCGAACTTGAGCTGTCTTTTCTTCTAATAAACCCACATACCAAATTTGATTGAAATCGGTTCACTCTAACTAAAGTTATCATCCGGACAACAAATTTCAGGGATTTTCTAATTATGTTTGTATTCCGGAAGGAGACACCATTTAGTCGAGAAACAACCCAGCAATTTTGAAAGGATGGGTTAATTTTGGATACAATTCAGAATAATAACGAAAATCTGGAATTGAGACAATAGTGAAACTGTCATCACGATTAATTTTAGTGTCATGCTTGCAATCATTAAATGCTAGCAGTTCAAAATTTGACAGTGAAGTTGAAGCACTGTACGAGAATCAAATCATGTACTCAACAGAATTCTGACTCCTGTCAGATGTCAATCCCTGTCTGAAATTAATGACACTTAACGAATCTTAGTACGACAACAGTCATTATTTTTCTGATATTGATAAACTGTAGTCTGATAACTTCAAGCGTCGACCAACACATCGAAATCATAGGAGACATGTGTGACAGTATTAAAACAGAAAACACAAAGTATTTTGTGAAAGCATGTTGTTTTGATGAGATCTAGTGACTCAAGTAGTGTTCTGTAACATGCACACACCTCGGTGTGTACATGGGTCAGCCATCAAGTTTTTATTGTCCACACCCGATCGCACAGCGTGGTGCACCCACGACAACATACCTGAACAAGTGTTGTAATGGGGAAAGTCGGCATTTGCATTCGGATTTTATTCAGTAATCTCGAATGGGACTTGTTATAGCACTTGTCCAATATCAATCTCTGTCAATTTATTAAAGTAATAATGACACTACTGTTTTTACATTGATAAACCCAGATGTAAATTGTAATCAACTTTTAAGTTCAAATGTGACCAACACATCTGTATCAGTTGTATTGAACCATAAAACAACAAAGTATTATAAGAAAGAATGTTGTTCACAACATTATGATAGATAGCGTCAGTAGCGATGGTAATTATTGCTAAATAAATGTCCACGCGTAAATAAATTCCCACGAAATTAGGATACTTCCGGTAGCGAATCACGTGGCATTTATATCTGACAAATTATATCATACCTTATAGGTTCTATAATAATTACATAGATGCATTGCTCACAATAATCTATGCGCCTCGTAAGGCCTTGAAATGGCGGCTGATTATGGCGAAATGTCGATTTTCATATTCGAAATTTTTTTAAGTCCGCCGCCTTTTCGAAAACCCGGACAATTTGTATGTTTGAAGCGAAACGGTCCGTGAATTCGAAACAATAATTCTAAAAACTAACGCGTAGGCGACCAGTAATTATTGTATCGATAAATTGAATTTGTTGTCTAGTTGTTAAACGACAAATTCGGAAAAATACTCCCTTAGACTTCTCGTTCGGTCCGTAGCAGAAAATAAACTGGCGTATTCAGTCAGTTATATTGGGACTGCGCATCCGTGACTAATACGAGCAAGCCACTAAAGACCGCGAGGTACCGTAGGCGACCACAAAAAAGTTAACCCCTTTTCTACTATGGTTTTACAAACGCAGGACATCTATCCATATAGTTCAGTGTGAACGGCTTCCTTTAGCGGAAATATGATGTATCGACAAACCTATTAACACACTCGAGTCGTTCTGTGTATATATTGGATACAGTGACTTGACTTGATGTTAGTAGACAGGTCTGAAATTATGGTGCAGGACATTTGCAGAATGAGGTCCCCAGAGGGTGAATTTAGTGACGCAACCCCGCACAGCAGGCTAACATCACAAAATTCGTCCTCTGGGGCCCTCATTCTGCTTCGGCATCATTTCCTATGAGAGACCAAGATGCAGATTTAAGTTCCCAGGTGATGATGTGCACACATTAGGCACCTTGATGATGCATTGTGTCACCTGGGAATCTGGGGAACTAAACTAAAAGAAAAAGAAACTTCCTGAAGAAGTTTCTAAAGAAACTAAAAAAAATTTATTTGATAATCAAGATACTTTCCAGAAAAGATTAGGCCTAAGCAGAAAGAGGTCCCCCAAGGGTGAATATAGTGATGCTAGCCTGTGTAGCAGTGTAGTGTCACTAAATTCAACCTCTGGGGACCTCATTCTGCAAATGTCTGGCATCATATTTTGAGACATATTAGTAAAACTAAAATTGACACACATTGACCGCGGAACACCAAGCATGTTTATAGGACAAGCGTGAACCGTCCAATCACAGAACATTGAAGACATGCCTCTTATTAAGGAAAACCTTCTGCAAGCTTTTAACAAGGCTACGTTATCTCTATTATTTTGTGCACATAATTGAGAACTTGAAAATGCAGTTGATTCTTGGTTTCTTTGTATACACATGGAACCATTTCCCTCGCGGCAGGTGAACCAGTCATCATGAGTCGGTATAGCGGCAGAACATACTTCTGCTTTCCTGCAATGTTAAAGGGGTACTGTATGCCATTTACAAAAAATTCCCAGCAAGAACAACGATCTAATATCGATAATATACAGAAAAATAAGTAATTTTGGCATAACAGATCACTTCACAGATCAAAGTTTCCCACGTATTGTCAAACTTAACTATTGATGGAAAACTGAATACAGGCGATATATCCATAACTCATTTTACTCATCGCAATATAGGAGACATCATTTTCAAGTTTTTATCAGTCAAAGATATTCGTGACTGATTATTCTTTTGCATCTTATTGTATTTATAACCACATCTATGATTCTCACAAACATTTACTCTGCCAGGAATGCACTCCATATTTGGAATTGGTTTACTATGATTTGATTCGATTCAGAGGGATGAATCGAAAATTGAATTTCGATTCGATGTATCGCAGGGCCCCGACGATAGATAACCCATGGTTGAGATATATGAGCGGAATGACTGAAATCCAACATTTTCAGATAAACTGTCAGTTTGAGGACATATCACATATGTGACCCGTCATGTCAAAACCAGTCGTAAGCCGAAAAATATTTTATTTGAGTTATTTGTTGCATGCAATAGAGTGTGATAAGAGCATTACATAGATTGCACGTTTAAGATGTCGTTGCAGTCCAAAGTTATATGATTTTGAATGTCAGTGTCAGCATGAACCGATTCCAGATAATCACATTTAATGACAGCTAAATTCTGAATAAATACACACCACAATATGTCCAAATTACAGAAGCTCATTAATAGACACAAACTTCACTTTATGCTACTTTGTCGACAGAGTAGAATTATATGCAAATGAGTCAAAACCAAAATTCATAATTTTTTCTAATTTTTTGCATTTGTTTTATATTTTATGTATTACTCAGTATAAAAAATCCCGACTTACGACAGGTTTTGATATGGCGGGTCACATATGTGAATATTTAGCTATATTTTAATGGATTGTCCCAACAGTAAGTGGAATTCATGTAAGAATTTTCAGTATTTTTGTATATATGTTTATTTTAGGGAATTATAGAAGGGCCCAGTTCAACTGCAGTGAAATGTTAATGGCCCACTTAATGTTCGAGTGCTCAGATACACAACATTTTCCATAATATATTCAATTTGCAAGAGAATATGGAACAGCTTGGGGTCCACCAAGTGACAGAGATTCTCATATTCACCCCAAGACTTCCCCCGTTATTTATCCCAGAATGCAGAATAATTAAAAAACAACTAAGAGGTAGAGTTATTCTGAGAATAATAAACTGGCAGTACAGACCAGATTGGAATTGAGCACAAAACACATGTCGGTACAAACACAAGATGTTCATAGTTTATTCGGCTGGATAAGTTGATAATACAATGCTTTGGAGATTCCGCTTTCAAATGGTATACAGTATGGATTATAGTATATATCATATGATCGGGTGATTTGAAAATTAAGAGGGCCTTTAATTTCTACTAAATTCCAATGCATTCTCTTATATATGAGAATGCATTGACCTAACAATTTTTTAGCAGTTTTTCTCACATTCTTTAACAATTTTTCACATTTTTTTTTCACATTTTTTTTTCACATTTTTTTTCACATTTTTATAATTTTTTATAATGTTTTCTTACTTTCTATAACAATTTTTATAATTGTTTTCTTATATTCTTTAACAATTCTGTCATTTTTATAATTTGTTCTTACATTCTTTAACAATTAAAAAAAAAATTCTCATATTCATTATCAAGTTTTATCATTTTGCCAGTGCTCCAGTCATGAAAGCGTTAACTATGATAAACACATACCATGGGTGTGAAGAAATTTACTGATGTTTGGCAAGTCATCATCGTATTTGCTTTTGAGGCTCATTTGACACCATCTGTGCCATATCTAGAAAAGAAAGAATTCATTTTAGTGAGATTTGACACCATCTGTGCCATATCTAGAAAAGAAAGAATTCATTTTAGTGAGATTTGGCACCATCTGTGCCATATCTAGAAAAGAAAGAATTCATTTTAGTGAGATTTGGCACCATCTGTGCCATATCTAGAAAAGAAAGAATTCATTTTAGTGAGATTTGGCACCATCTGTGCCATATCTAGAAAAGAAAGAATTCATTTTAGTGAGATTTGGCACCATCTATGCCATATCTAGAAAAGAAAGAATTCATTTTAGTGAGATTTGGCACCATCTGTGCCATATCTAGAAAAGAAAGAATTCATTTTAGTGAGATTTGGCACCATCTGTGCCATATCTAGAAAAGAAAGAATTCATTTTAGTGAGATTTGGCACCATCTGTGCCATATCTAGAAAAGAAAGAATTCATTTTAGTGAGATTTGGCACCATCTGTGCCATATCTAGAAAAGAAAGAATTCATTTTAGTGAGATTTGGCACCATCTGCAGGTCTTAAAAATCTTAAAATCAGAATTGATTCTCGTAAATGATTCTCGCAAAGTGAAACATGAGAATGCAGTTTGATTCTCGCATACATATATGTATCTCTGCTTTATTATATAAAGACATCATATAGCTAATATGACCATACGCTAGCGTAATTAACGAACCAAGCAAAACAACGCACATGAGGGTGGTGATCCCCTGTATTCACTTCAAATAAGATTCACATGTGCCTATATTTCCTGGGTTTATTATCAGTAATTACACTCCGTACAGAACGGTTCGTCGAAAGAATGGACCCCAATCGTAATTTCGTCTTGATTGAAAGCTACACTATACATGGTATAAACTACCAACATCAAGGTGAAAATCATTATACTTTGTCGAGAGGGGAATGGGAACATTTTTAATGAATTTAACAATATATTTCTTTTCTCGACGCTGGGTGAGCGCTGCGGCTGAGGTACTATACGGAGAAGCGTGTCCATTTCATAATTGTTCATTTCATTCATAAGGTGTCACCGTGTAGATTTCAACGAAAATCGACAAACAACGTCAATGTGTAACTTTCCCCATTGACCGTGTTCGCCGAACCTGCACGAATGTATCTTCTGCTTTGTTCATAATTATGTGTTTCCTTTCGATTCCAGTAAATAGTATGATATTATGGATTATCACATGCATGTATGTACTATTTAGTCTTATGATAATAATTAATTCCATATTAAATATATGTTATTTCGCTCCGCACAGTACCTACAGTACCAAGTGGTGTACATTCAAGCACAGTAGAACGGTAAATTTGTGATGTCGTTCTTATTATATTTCATATCAGGAATTTCGATCACTTTTCACTCGCCCCGATCTGTAATTCAATGCTCATAATTCTCATTTGCAATACCAGTAATCGAAAGACACTAACAAGATTTTCCGATTACGACATTATTGCTTTAAGCCCACCGATCTACTGTGCGACAAAAGCGCTCACATAAATTCAAAACAGCAGCGTCGCATTAGTTACTAATTGGTGATGTCACAAAATCAGATATAGTCTATATACGACCCAAAGCGTCCGGCTTTGGTTCTTTATTAGGCCAGGGTGTTTTTTTTCTAATTGGCCAACAGTAAATCTTTCACAATTGAAAGCTATACATGTACAATAAATATTGCAATTCTGCATTCCTGTCACATTCACATCGACTCATTTTACTGATGATACAGGGAGAGGATAACATTCACATCGACTCATTTTACTGAAGATACAGGGAGAGGATAACATTTTACTGATGATACAGGGAGAGGATAACATTCACATTGACTCATTTTACTGATGATACAGGGAGAGGATAACATTCACATCGACTCATTTTACTGATGATACAGGGAGAGGATAACATTCACATCGACTCATTTTACTGATGATACAGGGAGAGGATAACATTCACATCGACTCATTTTACTGAAGATACAGGGAGAGGATAACATTTTACTGATGATACAGGGAGAGGATAACATTCACATCGACTCATTTTACTGATGATACAGGGAGAGGATAACATTTTACTGATGATACAGGGAGAGGATAACATTCACATCGACTCATTTTACTGATGATACAGGGAGAGGATAACATTCACATCGACTCATTTTACTGATGATACAGGGAGAGGATAACATTCACATCGACTCATTTTACTGATGATACAGGGAGACGATAACATTCACATCGACTCATTTGACTGATGATACAGGGAGAGGATAACATTTGACTGAAGATACAGGGAGAGGATAACTTTCACATCGACTCATTTTACTGAAGATACAGGGAGAGGGTAACTTTTATAAGATACAGGGAGAGGGTAACTTTTATAAGATACAGGGAGAGGGTAACTTTTATAAGATACAGGGAGAGGGTAACTTTTATAAGATACAGGGAGAGGGTAACTTTTATAAGATACAGGGAGGGGGTAACTTTTATAAGATACAGGGAGGGGGTAACTTTTATAAGATACAGGGAGGGGGTAACTTTTATAAGATACAGGGAGGGGGTAACTTTTATAAGATACAGGGAGGGGGTAACTTTTATAAGATACAGGGAGAGGGTAACTTTTATAAGATACAGGGAGGGGGTAACTTTAATAAGATACAGGGAGGGGGTAACTTTTATAAGATACAGGGAGAGGGTAACTTTTATAAGATACAGGGAGAGGGTAACTTTTATAAGATACAGGGAGAGGGTAACTTTTATAAGATACAGGGAGGGGGTAACTTTTATAAGATACAGGGAGGGGGTAACTTTTATAAGATACAGGGAGAGGGTAACTTTTATAAGATACAGGGAGAGGGTGACTTTTATAAGATACAGGGAGAGGGTGACTTTTATAAGATACAGGGAGAGGGTAACTTTTATAAGATACAGGGAGAGGGTAACTTTTATAAGATACAGGGAGAGGGTGACTTTTATAAGATACAGGGAGAGGGTAACTTTTATAAGATACAGGGAGAGGGTGACTTTTATAAGATACAGGGAGAGGGTAACTTTTATAAGATACAGGGAGAGGGTAACTTTTATAAGATACAGGGAGAGGGTGACTTTTATAAGATACAGGGAGAGGGTAACTTTTATAAGATACAGGGAGAGGGTAACTTTTATAAGATACAGGGAGAGGGTAACTTTTATAAGATACAGGGAGAGGGTAACTTTTATAAGATACAGGGAGAGGGTAACTTTTATAAGATACAGGGAGAGGGTAACTTTTATAAGATACAGGGAGAGGGTAACTTTTATAAGATACAGGGAGAGGGTAACTTTTATAAGATACAGGGAGAGGGTAACTTTTATAAGATACAGGGAGAGGGTAACTTTTATAAGATACAGGGAGAGGGTAACTTTTATAAGATACAGGGAGAGGGTAACTTTAATAAGATACAGGGAGAGGGTAACTTTTATAAGATACAGGGAGAGGGTAACTTTTATAAGATACAGGGAGAGGGTAACTTTTATAAGATACAGGGAGAGGGTGACTTTTATAAGATACAGGGAGAGGGTGACTTTTATAAGATACAGGGAGAGGGTAACTTTTATTAGATACAGGGAGAGGGTAACTTTTATAAGATACAGGGAGAGGGTAACTTTTATAAGATACAGGGAGAGGGTAACTTTTATAAGATACAGGGAGAGGGTAACTTTAATAAGATACAGGGAGAGGGTAACTTTTATAAGATACAGGGAGAGGGTAACTTTTATAAGATACAGGGAGAGGGTAACTTTTATAAGATACAGGGAGAGGGTAACTTTTATAAGATACAGGGAGAGGGTAACTTTTATAAGATACAGGGAGAGGGTAACTTTTATAAGATACAGGGAGAGGGTAACTTTTATAAGATACAGGGAGAGGGTAACTTTTATAAGATACAGGGAGAGGGTAACTTTTATAAGATACAGGGAGAGGGTGACTTTTATAAGATACAGGGAGAGGGTGACTTTTATAAGATACAGGGAGAGGGTGACTTTTATAAGATACAGGGAGAGGGTAACTTTTATTAGATACAGGGAGAGGGTAACTTTTATAAGATACAGGGAGAGGGTAACTTTTATAAGATACAGGGAGAGGGTAACTTTTATAAGATACAGGGAGAGGGTAACTTTAATAAGATACAGGGAGAGGGTAACTTTTATAAGATACAGGGAGAGGGTAACTTTTATAAGATACAGGGAGAGGGTAACTTTTATAAGATACAGGGAGAGGGTAACTTTTATAAGATACAGGGAGAGGGTAACTTTTATAAGATACAGGGAGAGGGTAACTTTTATAAGATACAGGGAGAGGGTAACTTTTATAAGATACAGGGAGAGGGTAACTTTTATAAGATACAGGGAGAGGGTAACTTTTATAAGATACAGGGAGAGGGTAACTTTTATAAGATACAGGGAGAGGGTAACTTTTATAAGATACAGGGAGAGGGTAACTTTTATAAGATACAGGGAGGGGGTAACTTTTATAAGATACAGGGAGAGGGTAACTTTTATAAGATACAGGGAGAGGGTAACTTTTATAAGATACAGGGATAGGGTAACTTTTATAAGATACAGGGAGGGGGTAACTTTTATAAGATACAGGGAGAGGGTAACTTTTATAAGATACAGGGAGAGGGTAACTTTTATAAGATACAGGGAGAGGGTAACTTTTATAAGATACAGGGAGGAGGTAACTTTTATAAGATACAGGGAGAGGGTAACTTTTATAAGATACAGGGAGAGGGTAACTTTTATAAGATACAGGGAGAGGGTAACTTTTATAAGATACAGGGAGAGGGTGACTTTTATAAGATACAGGGAGAGGGTAACTTTTATAAGATACAGGGAGAGGGTAACTTTTATAAGATACAGGGAGAGGGTGACTTTTATAAGATACAGGGAGAGGGTAACTTTTATAAGATACAGGGAGAGGGTAACATTTATAAGATACAGGGAGAGGGTGACTTTTATAAGATACAGGGAGAGGGTAACTTTTATAAGATACAGGGAGAGGGTAACTTTTATAAGATACAGGGAGAGGGTAACTTTTATAAGATACAGGGAGAGGGTAACTTTTATAAGATACGGGGAGAGGGTAACTTTTATAAGATACAGGGAGAGGGTAACTTTTATAAGATACAGGGAGAGGGTAACTTTTATAAGATACAGGGAGAGGGTGACTTTTATAAGATACAGGGAGAGGGTGACTTTTATAAGATACAGGGAGAGGGTAACTTTTATAAGATACAGAGAGAGGGTAACTGTTATAAGATACAGGGAGAGGGTAACTGTTATAAGATACAGGGAGAGGGTAACTGTTATAAGATACAGGGAGAGGGTAACTTTTATAAGATACAGGGAGAGGGTAACTTTTATAAGATACAGGGAGAGGGTAACTTTTATAAGATACAGGGAGAGGGTAACTTTTATAAGATCAGGGAGAGGGTAACTTTTATAAGATACAGGGAGAGGGTAACTTTTATAAGATACAGGGAGAGGGTAACTTTTATAAGATACAGGGAGGGGGTAACTTTATAAGATACAGGGAGGGGTAACTTTTATAAGATACAGGGAGAGGGTAACTTTTATAAGATACAGGGAGAGGGTAACTTTTATAAGATACAGGGAGGGGGTAACTTTATAAGATACAGGGAGGGGGTAACTTTTATAAGATACAGGGAGAGGGTAACTGTTATAAGATACAGGGCGAGGGTAACTGTTATAAGATACAGGGAGAGGGTAACTTTTATAAGATACAGGGAGGGGGTAACTTTTATAAGATACAGGGAGAGGGTAACTTTTATAAGATACAGGGAGAGGGTAACTTTTATAAGATACAGGGAGAGGGTAACTTTAATAAGATACAGGGAGAGGGTAACTTTTATAAGATACAGGGAGAGGGTAACTTTTATAAGATACAGGGAGAGGGTAACTTTTATAAGATACAGGGAGAGGGTAACTTTTATAAGATACAGGGAGAGGGTAACTTTTATAAGATACAGGGAGAGGGTAACTTTTATAAGATACAGGGAGAGGGTAACTTTTATAAGATACAGGGAGAGGGTAACTTTTATAAGATACAGGGAGAGGGTAACTTTTATAAGATACAGGGAGAGGGTAACTTTTATAAGATACAGGGAGAGGGTAACTTTTATAAGATACAGGGAGAGGGTAACTTTTATAAGATACAGGGAGAGGGTAACTTTTATAAGATACAGGGAGAGGGTAACTTTTATAAGATACAGGGAGAGGGTAACTTTTATAAGATACAGGGAGAGGGTAACTTTTATAAGATACAGGGAGAGGGTAACTTTTATAAGATACAGGGAGGGGGTAACTTTTATAAGATACAGGGAGAGGGTAACTTTTATAAGATACAGGGAGAGGGTAACTTTTATAAGATACAGGGATAGGGTAACTTTTATAAGATACAGGGAGGGGGTAACTTTTATAAGATACAGGGAGAGGGTAACTTTTATAAGATACAGGGAGAGGGTAACTTTTATAAGATACAGGGAGAGGGTAACTTTTATAAGATACAGGGAGGAGGTAACTTTTATAAGATACAGGGAGAGGGTAACTTTTATAAGATACAGGGAGAGGGTAACTTTTATAAGATACAGGGAGAGGGTAACTTTTATAAGATACAGGGAGAGGGTGACTTTTATAAGATACAGGGAGAGGGTAACTTTTATAAGATACAGGGAGAGGGTAACTTTTATAAGATACAGGGAGAGGGTGACTTTTATAAGATACAGGGAGAGGGTAACTTTTATAAGATACAGGGAGGGGGTAACATTTATAAGATACAGGGAGAGGGTGACTTTTATAAGATACAGGGAGAGGGTAACTTTTATAAGATACAGGGAGAGGGTAACTTTTATAAGATACAGGGAGAGGGTAACTTTTATAAGATACAGGGAGAGGGTAACTTTTATAAGATACAGGGAGAGGGTAACTTTTATAAGATACGGGGAGAGGGTAACTTTTATAAGATACAGGGAGAGGGTAACTTTTATAAGATACAGGGAGAGGGTAACTTTTATAAGATACAGGGAGAGGGTGACTTTTATAAGATACAGGGAGAGGGTGACTTTTATAAGATACAGGGAGAGGGTAACTTTTATAAGATACAGAGAGAGGGTAACTGTTATAAGATACAGGGAGAGGGTAACTGTTATAAGATACAGGGAGAGGGTAACTGTTATAAGATACAGGGAGAGGGTAACTTTTATAAGATACAGGGAGAGGGTAACTTTTATAAGATACAGGGAGAGGGTAACTTTTATAAGATACAGGGAGAGGGTAACTTTTATAAGATCAGGGAGAGGGTAACTTTTATAAGATACAGGGAGAGGGTAACTTTTATAAGATACAGGGAGAGGGTAACTTTTATAAGATACAGGGAGGGGGTAACTTTATAAGATACAGGGAGGGGTAACTTTTATAAGATACAGGGAGAGGGTAACTTTTATAAGATACAGGGAGAGGGTAACTTTTATAAGATACAGGGAGGGGGTAACTTTATAAGATACAGGGAGGGGGTAACTTTTATAAGATACAGGGAGAGGGTAACTGTTATAAGATACAGGGCGAGGGTAACTGTTATAAGATACAGGGAGAGGGTAACTTTTATAAGATACAGGGAGGGGGTAACTTTTATAAGATACAGGGAGAGGGTAACTTTTATAAGATACAGGGAGAGGGTAACTTTTATAAGATACAGGGAGAGGGTAACTTTAATAAGATACAGGGAGAGGGTAACTTTTATAAGATACAGGGAGAGGGTAACTTTTATAAGATACAGGGAGAGGGTAACTTTTATAAGATACAGGGAGAGGGTAACTTTTATAAGATACAGGGAGAGGGTAACTTTTATAAGATACAGGGAGAGGGTAACTTTTATAAGATACAGGGAGAGGGTAACTTTTATAAGATACAGGGAGAGGGTAACTTTTATAAGATACAGGGAGAGGGTAACTTTTATAAGATACAGGGAGAGGGTAACTTTTATAAGATACAGGGAGAGGGTAACTTTTATAAGATACAGGGAGAGGGTAACTTTTATAAGATACAGGGAGAGGGTAACTTTTATAAGATACAGGGAGAGGGTAACTTTTATAAGATACAGGGAGAGGGTAACTTTTATAAGATACAGGGAGAGGGTAACTTTTATAAGATACAGGGAGGGGGTAACTTTTATAAGATACAGGGAGAGGGTAACTTTTATAAGATACAGGGAGAGGGTAACTTTTATAAGATACAGGGATAGGGTAACTTTTATAAGATACAGGGAGGGGGTAACTTTTATAAGATACAGGGAGAGGGTAACTTTTATAAGATACAGGGAGAGGGTAACTTTTATAAGATACAGGGAGAGGGTAACTTTTATAAGATACAGGGAGGAGGTAACTTTTATAAGATACAGGGAGAGGGTAACTTTTATAAGATACAGGGAGAGGGTAACTTTTATAAGATACAGGGAGAGGGTAACTTTTATAAGATACAGGGAGAGGGTGACTTTTATAAGATACAGGGAGAGGGTAACTTTTATAAGATACAGGGAGAGGGTAACTTTTATAAGATACAGGGAGAGGGTGACTTTTATAAGATACAGGGAGAGGGTAACTTTTATAAGATACAGGGAGAGGGTAACATTTATAAGATACAGGGAGAGGGTGACTTTTATAAGATACAGGGAGAGGGTAACTTTTATAAGATACAGGGAGAGGGTAACTTTTATAAGATACAGGGAGAGGGTAACTTTTATAAGATACAGGGAGAGGGTAACTTTTATAAGATACGGGGAGAGGGTAACTTTTATAAGATACAGGGAGAGGGTAACTTTTATAAGATACAGGGAGAGGGTAACTTTTATAAGATACAGGGAGAGGGTGACTTTTATAAGATACAGGGAGAGGGTGACTTTTATAAGATACAGGGAGAGGGTAACTTTTATAAGATACAGAGAGAGGGTAACTGTTATAAGATACAGGGAGAGGGTAACTGTTATAAGATACAGGGAGAGGGTAACTGTTATAAGATACAGGGAGAGGGTAACTTTTATAAGATACAGGGAGCGGGTAACTTTTATAAGATACAGGGAGAGGGTAACTTTTATAAGATACAGGGAGAGGGTAACTTTTATAAGATCAGGGAGAGGGTAACTTTTATAAGATACAGGGAGAGGGTAACTTTTATAAGATACAGGGAGAGGGTAACTTTTATAAGATACAGGGAGGGGGTAACTTTATAAGATACAGGGAGGGGTAACTTTTATAAGATACAGGGAGAGGGTAACTTTTATAAGATACAGGGAGAGGGTAACTTTTATAAGATACAGGGAGGAGGTAACTTTATAAGATACAGGGAGGGGGTAACTTTTATAAGATACAGGGAGAGGGTAACTGTTATAAGATACAGGGCGAGGGTAACTGTTATAAGATACAGGGAGAGGGTAACTTTTATAAGATACAGGGAGGGGGTAACTTTTATAAGATACAGGGAGAGGGTAACTTTTATAAGATACAGGGAGAGGGTAACTTTTATAAGATACAGGGAGAGGGTAACTTTTATAAGATACAGGGAGAGGGTAACTTTTATAAGATACAGGGAGAGGGTAACTTTTATAAGATACAGGGAGAGGGTAACTTTTATAAGATACAGGGAGAGGGTAACTTTTATAAGATACAGGGAGAGGGTAACTTTTATAAGATACAGGGAGAGGGTAACTTTTATAAGATACAGGGAGGGGGTAACTTTTATAAGATACAGGGAGAGGGTAACTTTTATAAGATACAGGGAGAGGGTAACTTTTATAAGATACAGGGAGAGGGTAACTTTTATAAGATACAGGGAGAGGATACAAACTTTTAAGATTTGAAAGTAAGATATTACTGTTGAGAAGTGCACTGAATATTCAAAACTGTCCCAGGGGATGCCCTTCAAACTGTCTCTAACATTGAACAAGTGATACGCCATACCCCTCACAACCAATTTGGTGGCATAATCAGGATTTCATTTTGATTCTCGTACCCTCAAACTTGTGAATCAGCTTTGATTCTCGCAAAAATTGGTGGATTTTAAGGCCTGCATCTGAGCCATATCTAGAAAAGAATGACTTAATTAATTTTAGTGACTGTGTAAAGGTCTTTTCAGATGGCTTGAAATGTGCACAAATCCGTGGGAATTGTGTGGCAATAGTTTTCAAGGCGCATTTTGTGACCAAAGCATCACTTGCTGTTTTCCATTTGCAGAATGAGGTCCCCAAAGGGTGAATTTAGTGACACTACCATGCACAGTGGGCTAGCATCAACAAATTCGTCCTCTGGGGACCTCATTCTGCTTAGGCCTCATCTGCTTTAGGAGACAGACACATATTTAAGTTCCCAGATGGTGAATATTGTGATATGCACCTCGATTGCGCATTATGTTGTCTGACAATTTGGGGATATAGAGAAATTAAATTAAAAATGAAAAAGAATCTTTGTAAAGAAGTTTCTAATGAAACTAAAAAAAACTTGTTAATTTGATAATAAAGATACTTTCCAGAGAAGATGAGGCCTAAGCAGAATGAGGTCCCCAGAGGGTGAATTTAGAGATGCTACCCACTGGGTGGGGTATTGTCACTATTCACCCTCCAGGGACATCATTCTGCAAATGAAAAACACCATATTTCCAGGGTCCTACCCAGTGGCCATATTCAGTGTTCACACTGCCGTGAGCAAATTTTGCAAATTGCGAAAGAAAAACAAAAGTGGCTCAACAAAATGGGCTCGTGGCTAAAGAAAATGGCTCAAAGAATTTGGGTATGTGGCTCTTAAATTAACTGCCTTCTGACAGATTAAGTATACAATCAGGCAAAACTATCCTGCCACGAGACAGTCTGAATGAAAGCACACACTAATTAATTCTCGGCTTATGCCACAGCCAATGGATTGAAATTGTATCATGTACACATTCATTGTATTGCTTTCACATCGCCAGACATTAGTGAAACAAAGAAAGGACACATATCATATAATATCAGACTTTGCATAAATACTATATTGTGTACCCGTGTCGACTGTGGAATGTGAGAGGGACTTCTCATACCAACATTTAATCAAAGATAAACGGCGAAACAGACTTTTTGTTCCACAGTTAAACTTATTAATGAAAATTGCAATTGAAGGCCCTCCTATGTTTGACTTTAATTTTGGTAAAGCATTTAATAAATTAATGGGCAGATGTAAAATCTCACAGAATTTTCAATGTGTGCTTATTAATATTGTTGTTAATATTGTTGTTTTACCTACCAGAACCTGTTATATTATATTATATTAGACTAAATATTTGAGTTAATTAGCTTGTGTTGTTCTTTAATATCTTTAAATCAAAGTGGCTCCAAAAAATAATGGTTGAAAATGTGGCTCAAGTAAATGAAAATGAAAAGTGGCTCAAAAAATATTCACAAGTGGCTAAGGTGGTGGCTCAAGAAAATTTTGGGCCAGTGTGAACACTGGCCATATTTTTATGAGGGGGCAGGTATATTAATATAAGGCCACATTAACTTAATTATATGTTTCTCAGGCACCGCCGCCCCCCTTAAAAATCTGCCGCTTGGAGCTTTTTATTCAACAACGAAAATAATGAAAGTGTCGATGACACTGTAGCTCAACTTAGGTAGGGGAATAATTTAATGGTTGACAGAAAATGGAGGAATAGGAAAGGTGCTATAATTGAAATGTCTAAGTAAGACAAGATGTACATGTCAATATCAACATTCATGACAGGTTTCATAATGATCGAATCAGGGATGTGGTGATTATGGTGTGCCAAAGGATTTAGTGATGCAAAGAGTAAATTATAAAATGGCCACCGACAGTCATGTTTTTTTCCGAATTACCCCAAAATGACTTGTTCCCATCTACAGCCTTTACAAATCTCATAATGATCTGACCAAAGGTACGACCTGTAGCCTGTGCCAAAGGATTTAGTCATGCAAAGAGTAAAATCCAATATGGCTGCTGGCGGCCATGTTTCTTAGCCAAACGACCCCAAAATGACTCGTTCCCCATCTACATGTCAATGTCAACATCCATGACAAATTTCATGAAGATCCGATCAACGCTACGACCTGTAGCCCGCGCCAAAGGATTTAGTCACGTATAGAGTAAAATCCAAGATGCCTGCTGGTGGCCATGTTTTTTGTCTGAACAACCGCAAAATGACTCGTTCCCATCTACATGTCAATATTAACATCCAGGACAAATTTCATGATGATCAGACGAATAGTACGACCTGTATTCCGCACCAATGGATTTAATTTTGAAATCAAAGATGGCCACCAGCAGTCATGTTTTTGGGCTGAATGACCCCAAAATGACTCGTTCCCTTCTACATGTCATTGTTAACATCTATGACTAATCTCATGAAGATCTGACCAAAGCTACGACCTGTAGCCCGCACCAAAGGATTTAGTCATGCAAAGAATAAAATCCAAGATGGCTGCTGGCGGCCATGATTTTTGGCCGAACGACCCCAAAATCACTTCGTTCCCATCTACATGTCAATATTAACATCCATGACAAATTTCATGATGATCAGATGAACGACCTGTAGCCCGCGCCAATGGATAGAATTTTGAAATCCAAGATGGCCGCCAGTGGCCATGTTTTTAGGCCGATTGACCCCAAAATGATATTTTTAAAAATATAATATATATTTCCTTAAAGAAAGCCTGAACACTGAACTATATGGATAGATGTCCTGCGTTTGCAAACCATAGCAGAAAAGGGGTTAACTTTTTGGTCGCCTACGGTCATTCACGGTCTGTACTCTTCAGTGGCTTGCCTCGGAATCAGTCACGCATGCGCAGTCCCAATATAATTCACTGTACAGATTGAATTAGCCAGTTTATTTTCAACTCAATCAGAAGATTGGCGAGTCGCGGGGTTGGGAATGGCACCGCCATGGGAGGGCCCTATGATAGTTCAGTGTTCAGGCTTTCTTTAAGGAAATATATATTATATTTTTAAAAATATCATATTTCCGCCAAAGGAAGCCCTCACACTGAACTATATGGATTAGAATGCAAGCCCAGGAGGAGGCACGAGCAATAAAGTTAATAGCCAAATTTTGAGTAAAGGTACTCTTCTAAAACAGATTGTACCATATATGAACACTTTAATGAATCTGTTAGGATTATTTACGTGAAATAACTCGTATAGTTAGAGTGCTATATTGCTCAAATGTGTACCGCCCCCCCTTGTTTTGAAACAAACATCCCATGAGGTGCCATCCAATGCATAGTTGCGAGCGAACCGAGCAAGTATAACGTTAGAAGAAACTCTTCGTTCTTCTCTGTGTCGTCTTCTTCAGCTGTCTGTTCTAAGGTCCCACCCGTCAAGGTCCCATGATGCAGGATCATGAAGGAAGGAGACTAACTCACTCTCCGCCTTAGCGACAGAACGACCTGCACAGACGGAGGCCCACTCCGCCGATGGCGAGACAACCAAAGTTAACTAACTGCTATTCGCCAAAGAAAAAGCCAGAGAACCTGATGCCAAATTTGTGGCACAGGGATTGAGTTGAGAACCCATTAGGCCAAACAGGTTGTACAACGATAATGGAGTCAAGCCATCTGAACAGAGGGAGCCCCCACCCACGCATCTTGCAAGGTGGTCATGCCCCCTGTCGTTCTTAGAACAGCTTCCTTGTTTTTCTTCTACTGATCACATGTCTCTGAGGTACCTATGCATCACAAGATATCCGACAGAAACCCTGTGATACAAATCTTACGAGTATATAAACAGTCCCTCCCATGAGGAAAACACACCGAGAGCATTTATTTGCTCCCGTAATGCAGAAGACGGGTGTAATATGGCACCCATACGATACCATAATTGTACATGTAAGTTGGGTTTTTGCTCAAACAAAAAGTCATTGTGGAATAGACCTATGTCTAGTTACACTTTAATATGCCATAGTTGCACTGAGATGGTAAAGCATCTAAATAAACCTTAAAATAGTTCAATATTGAACCAACAATTACAGTCTCCATTAGTATTTTGTGAAGAAGGACGGGTGCGAATTTTAGCACCAGTGAATTGAAAATTACGAGTGCATACGGGTGCGAGAGCAATCACTCCCGTCTCCTGAGAAGGACTGATATAAATATATAAAAATGATATAAAAAATATATATCAAGGTGATCTATAAGTCACAATGAGATCATTGCAGAAGGCCCTTTGGCTCTTTGACAACTGAAATCAGTTCAAATGATGTACAATGTAATCAGATGATAACCACGGGTAAATTGTCACCATACGGAATATTCAGTTCTGAGCCTCTGCCCAGAACATCATGTCACTTTCCCCCCTAAACATGCAGCAGAACGACCTAGGTGTGTGATATGTTAGTGTGAGGCATGCAGCAAACTAGGGGAAGACCCCCTCCAAAATGGCTCGCTGAAGGAAACAAATGAAAATTTTTATCCTCCTAGTAAAGGACACACATCCCTTTATAATGTTGTTACTTATTGAATTTTAAGAGCCATGATGGAGAGGAGCTCCCCCGACCTAAGTGGTCCTGTTGAAGGCATGTTTAAGGAAAATAGGACAAATCCAGCATAGACCGAAGCGAGCAGAGTTGTCAGCATGGTCTCAGGCCCTTATGATTGGGCGGCTGGTGCCATGTGGTTGGGATCCCCTCATATGGGTTGGTCCCTGCCTGCAAGGAAAGGTTTGATGGCTAGTCAATGAGCTTCCTCGAAAGCTGAGCTGGACAGCGCAAACGTCTTTGCCTGTTTTATTGTCGAATGTTGATAGGACAAATCCGGCATATACCGAAGCGCGCAGAGTTGGCAGCATGGTTTCAGGCCCTTATGATCGGGTGCCATGGGGTTGGGATCCACTCGGACTGGGTGGTCCCCTGCCTGCAAGGAAAGGTCTATAACGCTAGTCAATGAGCTTCCTAGAAAGCTGAGATGGACAGTGCAAACGTCTTTGCCCGCGTTATTGTCTATTGTCTATAGGCGTGCAGTGCCCTGTTAATTTTATTACCCTGTGCCAGATAATCAAATTGATATTGGTAATAGGAGTATGAAGAGCCATGAGATGTACTCTGTCGGCCAGGCCATTGGCAGGGTCGTTGTGGCACGTGACAAGAGAAATGCTTTCCATGTAAATGTGCTTCATTCATGTGTGAAGTCTATTGACCAGTGTGTCAGTCGCGGGTCGTGTACCTTACCTATGAAATGTATATCACAGGTAAGATAGATCGAGTTCTCGATGCATTTTGAAGACGGTGGTACGATTGCGCAGGGCGTGCCAGGAGGGCTTGAGAGTTCATAGTTCAGTAGGAAGAAGCCTATAGATGAGATAATCCGTGGATAGGAAATCACGATCCGCAGCTTCTGCCTTACCGATGCCAGACTGTGACGACCGAAAAGACCCACAGTCTGACGTATTGTGCGCAGACGGGTCGTCATCGAAAGCCTCAGACGCCTTGGGGTGTAAGGATAGCATGTCGCTCTCTGCCCTAGCGTCGGAACGACCTGCAATAATGGACGACAAAACACTAGAGGGAGGCCCATTCCGGCGATGGCTCAATCGAGGTGTAAATACCTCCCATGGAATTTTAAGCTACGGCCAACTGTTTGAGCAAAAGGCTGATAAACTGAGTTCCAATTTTGGAGTCCAGTGTCGAAATGAAGAATCCCATAGCCAAAACTGATTTCTTCTGATAACCGGAAGGAGGTGGAGCCATCGGACCGGGGTGAGCCCCCCCCCCCCCCCCCCAAATGCAGGTGGTCCCGACCAAGCTGAATGTCCTGTCCAAGCAGAACGATGGGTAGAGGCCATTGCAGCAGAAACCCCAAGACGGCTGAGAGGCAGGCAAGGCCGTGTCTTTATATAGATCGTGACCAAGGGGACCGGGCTTGCTACCGAATGGGTAGGGCCACTGCCCTATGCCGAAGTCGCCGTAGGCCGCCCAGCCGGTGTCGTTACGTTCGCACGCGATTTTGGCTACTTCAGCACACAGAACCGCTTGCGCCGGTGTGGGACCAAATGTCCTGGGGGTCCCAAGTACCCCTGCATCGCCACCGGTCGCCTCCCCACTAATTGATTTAATGCCGCGGCATAATCGGGGGAGCGTGAACTGTTCCTGCCCGAGAAGAGATCCGACCGAGAAATACTACCTGGGAAGGATCCAGAGATGGTGCAAATAAAGGCTCTATATCATACTAGTAGACTATCTCATCCGATTTTCATGTTTAGTTGTTGAATTATAGAAAAATTCGTTGAAATAATGGAGAACCACTTGAATAATTACTATCCCCAGGGTCTCCAGAGTTTGAGCGCCCAAACCTGTAACAGGTAGAAAAACATCCCTGGATCCTTCTCAGAAAATTACAAGCCCA
This sequence comes from Siphonodentalium dalli, assembly GCA_032622095.1. Lineage (NCBI taxonomy): Eukaryota > Metazoa > Mollusca > Scaphopoda > Gadilida > Siphonodentaliidae > Siphonodentalium > Siphonodentalium dalli. The sequence continues at coordinate 212,319,291 of CP136069.1, forward strand.
CCGGTTCAGACCGGCTTGCTGAACCGGCTGGTGTATAATCGCAGCTATTGTTCATTAGAATAGACCTACCGCCATACTTAACGTAATTAACCACCAATAACGTGGTGTCACCCAGTTAATATGGCGGTACTATACCGCGGTATCCTCCAATACCGCGGTACTGATACCGCTTGTTAACGCGAACAAGTATGTGCGAGTAAATACCTCCCCTAAAAGAGTTCCATGAAAATCACAGCGGTATTTAACAAATTAATGCGGTGCCCGCTAAAAGACCACGGTATCATCGCCCAATACCGTAACTTCACGCCATGACCGTCTCGATACCGCTACCGTTTATTACCGGTATCACCGCGGTCATGACCGGGGTATCACCCCGTTTTTCTGGTCAACCACCTTGAGAATAGCGGTATATACAAGGTAGCTATTAATCGACATACATCTATGACATGGCTGAGATTTATTCGTAGCACTACGGTACTACTGTCATATGAAGTTATTGTTATGCATGTGACATTGATAAACCAAGATCTAATCAACTGTCAGTATTCTTGTGTAGATTGTAATCAACTTCGAGGTCAAACGTGATTAACACATCTGGATCATTTGTATTGAAACATAGTATTATGTGAAAGCACGTTGTTCATAACATGACGAGAGATAGCGTCAGTAGCGATGGAATTATTGCTAAATAAATTTCCACGCATTAAAACGTCAAAATAATTCCCACGAAATTAGGATACTTCCGGCGGAGAATCACGTGGCATTTTTGATATCTGACAAATTCTATCATACCTTATAGGTGCTATAATAATTCCATAGATGTATTTCTCACAATAATCTGTGCGCCTCGAAAGGCCTTGAAATGGCGGCTAATTATGGCGAAATGCTGATTTTCATATTCGAAAAAGTTCGCCGCCTGTTCGAAAAACACGAACAATTATATGTTTGAAACGAAACGGTCCGTGAATTCGAAAGCGATAATTATAAAAACGAACGCGTAGGCGACCAGTAATTATTGTATCGATAAATTGAATTTGTCGCTATTGTTAAACGACAAATTCGGAAAAATACTCCCTTATGATCCGTTCGGTTGGTAGCAGAAAAATAAACTGGCTAATTCAATCTGTACAGTGAATTATATTGGGACTGCGCATGCGTGACTGATTCCGAGGCAAGCCACTGAAGAGTACAGACCGTGAATGACCGTAGGCGACCAAAAAGTTAACCCCTTTTCTGCTATGGTTTGCAAACGCAGGACATCTATCCATATAGTTCAGTGTGAGGGCTTCCTTTGGCGGAAATATGACTCGTTCCCATCTACATGTCAATGTCAACATTCTTGACAAATTTCATAAAGATCAGACCAAAGGTACGACCTGTAGCCCGCGCCAAAGGATTTAGTTATGCAAAGAGTAAAATCCAAGATGGCTGCTGGCGGCCATGATTTTTGGCCGAACGACCCCAAAATGACTCGTTCCCATCTACATGTCATTATTAACATTCATGACAAATTTCATGAAGTTCCGACCAAAGCTACGACCTGTAGCCCGCGCCAAAGGATTTAGTCATGCAAAGAGTAAAATCCAAGATGACTGCTGGCGGCCATGTTTTTTGGCCGAATGACCCCAAAATCACTCGTTCTCATCTACATGTCAATATTAACATCCATGACAAAGTTCATGATGATCAGACAAACAGTACGACCTGTAGCCTGCACCAATGGATTGAATTTTGAAATCCAAGATGGCCACCAGCCGCCATGTTTTTTGACCGAATGACTCCAAAATGACTCGTTCCCATCTACATATCAATGTCAACATTCATGACAAATTTAATAAAGATCAGACCAAAGGTACGACCTGTAGCCCGCGCCAAAGGATTTAGTCATGCAAAGAGTAAAATCCAAGATGGCTGCTGGCGGCCATGTTTTTAGGCCGAACAACCCCAAAATCACTCGTTCCCATCTACATGTCAATATTAAGATCCATGACAAATTTCATGATGATCAGACGCACAGTACGACCTGTAGCCCGCGCCAATGGATTGAATTTTGAAATCCAAGATGGCTGCCAGCGGCCATGTTTTTTGACCGAATGACCCCAAAATGACTCGTTCCCATCTACATGTCAATGTCAACATTCATGACAAATTTCATAAAGATTAGACCAAAGGTACGACCTGTAGCCCGTGCCAAAGGAAATTGTTGACGCAAATTGTTGAAGTACAAAGTAAGTTGAGCTAAAAAGTATATAAAGTGCCCGCCACCTGCTATAAATGTGCACCGCGTGTTCCGTTTATATCATGTGTGTCACTGCAGTAAGCCGGTCATTGGGTAAGAGGGATAACTCTACTTCCAACTACTCTGAACGCATATCGAACGCACCACCTCAAAAACATGGGTTAGCGATTATCGCAATACGATAGGGGAACACCGTGTGCGTAACGTAACCATCACAAGTATAACGTACTCTGATAACAACTTATCGCCAAATTCATGCTTCAAACATTACACATGTCATCTTCGGCTTCTTTTATTTTATTTTTATGAAAATGAATAATAAATGGGGTGATAAATATGTATATAACGACAAATAGAATAAAATTAGCCATTATCCCGTGAAACTTAGGTACAAGCTAGGTAAAAAAAATTGGTGAAATATGAGTACGAATGCCAGTTTTCCCCTGCCGAATTGAGATAATTGCCAACTTGGCGCTGCTAAATATTTGCGTGATTGAAAATGGACATGTATTGATTCCATGGAGGATAATCAACATAGACACTTCCGACACAACACAATTTTATGAAGAATAATTCCATTCATTGTGAATGTGATGAGAGTTCCGTAATTTGGCGTAAATGTCAGTGTTTCCAAACGAAAGACAGATGAGTTCGACCGTGTATCGATGGAGCTGAATGCGGCTGAAGTTGCGGACATATTTGGCCGCTTCTTCCAAATAAATATACGAAAAACCAATAGCACAGTAGTATAGATGGATTACCTGCACCTTCCATTCACTTTATATTTTACATTAAAATTTCAATCAAAATCAAAACAGCCAGTCATATTTTAATTTACCCCCAAAATTCAAGGGTTTTCAATCTGCAAACATGAAAGTTTGTAAACTACAAGTTCTTCTCGTTCCTACAGGAAGCTCAATATGATGTCGAATATATCTCCATGCTGTATATTAAAATCTAGTTTTAAATTCTACTACATGCAGTACATGTATGGCAAATTGATATTAATAACATTGACTCTACTGAATATTTTAAATATCACTTAAATAATTCAGTTCAGTCAATGTTATTAATATCAATTTGCCATACATGTACTGCATGTAGTATATTATATATCAATTTGTTCATCCACCTATGAAGGGAGACACATTTTGGCATCTTGAATCTTGAACAGGCATCTCGTAGCGCACCTCCCAATATAAAATTTGTTGTAAAAAGTCACGTATAAAAACCTGCCTCCCGTTAAAAATTAAGACATAAAAACCTGCCTCCCAGTAAATTTTGGTCTAAAATAATAAAAATAAATACCCGCCTCCCCCCTTGTTTTGAAAATAAAAGTGCCTGAGAAACATATAATTAAGTTAATGTGGCCTAAAGGATAATTGTATTGATATCGTATAAACATACTACAGCATTAAGGATAATGGTAATAATATCTTATAAACATACTTCAGCATTTGAAGATTTGACGATGTCTGGATAATGTTGGGCGAATTTCTCGATCATGTTGGGTGGCAGTTCATCTTTTTCTAATATCTTGTTGAGGAAGACGATTCTCTGGTAATGTCGCCACTGACCTATATCCACAGCGTCAAGCTGGAATAAATAATTAACCCTTTGATGACGGGAGCTGTGCCGGTGCAACATTGAAGACCCTGTGCCAATGCAATTTTCTTATATTTGCGAGTCGACCATAGTGGGCCTCGCATATATAAAATATGACATTTTTATAAGTTCCAGACAATATAACACCAGGAAACATGTGAGATAGTGCAGATAAGAAGCAGTCTCTGTATATACGCGAACCGTTATATAACGGCACTTGGTGATGTCATGGTCACATGGTCTTTTCATAGGTCAAGTGTGTTTCTCTAGCTATCACATTTTTACCAATAATATAAAATGGAAACTCAAATACAGCAATCTACCCAATATGATATGTTCATCAAATGCTTATAACATAATGAAGTCGGAAAATACCCAAAACATATGGCCATACTGGTGTTATATTTAGATCACGTGGCCAATGTGCTCCAACATATCAATATGTCTATATGGTCCAACAACATAAATCAGACATTTACGATATATTGAAATGTTAATGCATTACCCGCAACTATACATGTATGTACATGGTATATGTGACGCATAAGTTCATGGTAATCACCACGGTCACGTGACCTATTCAAATATAAGTATATGTAGCACATTTTGTATGGGTATGGGTCCCTCCCTGAAAGATGACAACTAACGTGAGAAATAAATGTTGAGAATGACCAATTTCTGGCAATTTTCTGCTTCGATAGCACCCATATATACCCATATACGCATGAATAGGCATCAAACACAGCCATTAGTATGTAAACCAAGATGGCCGCCAATGTCACGTGACCTCTATGGTGGTGGCGTGAGTGGCTATGAACTGGCGATCCCTATGTCTAGTCACATATGAAGTTTCAACACATTATTCCAAGCGATACTTGAGATGCCCTATGTTACTTATATACACTTATATACACCCATAATGCTTGTATACATGTATTGTATGCTTGGCAGTGGAGAATCCATCTGTGGTGCTGAGTGGCAGTGAAAGAGTTCAAATATATACTAAGTGAAGAGTGCAACATGCTGCCGTTGTTAAGAACACAAAATATTTAAAAAAATTGGTATAAATATTAAACCTTAAGTTTGAAAAGTCCCACTAAAACCGAAGAACTATATTTCGAAATGGCGTGATTCGGTTCTCCGATTATTTTATCAACACAACAGTCTAAACGCACATGCACAACATTGTCACAACTCGCAAGTCAAACACAAGAGTTCTAATTTGCTGCAATTTTGACGAGTAGCATGCGAAAATCGTCAACAAAACTACCACTCTGATATTGCATTCTGTCATTGTTTTAGTGCGGGAATTGTTCTCAAAGCACATAGAAAATTGGACTTTCGAGCGATCGGGTTTAGCCATTTTTGATGGAAAATCCCATGCTAAATATAGAAACACAGACTAGAACCCAGCCGGTCACAGAGTCAGAAAGGAAGTATGACTGCATGATGCACTCTGGTAGAGATTAGGTCTGCGTGTGCTCAAAGGTGAACCACACATCATATATCAAGAGATTCTTTTGAAGAATGCTCCAGTTATCCTTTAGACAATGCAAATACTATGATTTCTAAGTAAAAAAAAAGGCACATAAGTCCATCAAAATCATTGGATAATCACAAAATTCGAACTTTGACCAGTGTTTTATGATCTGTAAACCATTTACCAAATATCAAGAAATGTTGTTAAACATTGTTCAAGTTATCATCCGGAAAACCAAAAAATTAATTATTTATTCGGAACTGAAAAAGGGACATAACTCAGTCAAAACTTATTGGACTGTGACCAAATTCAAACATAGCATGCGTCTTCTCAAATGTGAACCATGTGCCAATATTTTTATAAATATAATAAATGTTTACTTAAAGAAAGACTGAACACTAAACTATATGGACATATATTCCTCATTGTAAAACCACAGGATGAAAGGGGATAACTCTTTGGTCTCCTGCCGCCACCCGATCTACAATGTACCTGCACCGATTAGCCATGCATGAGTGACCCCAGGGTTTAAGCAGTTGTTCTGACCTGTGGTAGGATTATCAATTAAGATGCACGTTGTGATCTGTTTATATAACAAACAAATCTCTAACCTTGGGGGTGTCTCCTGTCCAGTACGCAGCTAGCCGGTGAGCAGGTTCCGACAGAGTTAAACCCGCTGATAAGTCAGGCGTGTAAGGTGGCCGACAGAGTTAAACTGGCTGATAAGTGGGCCATCTTATAATAAATAAACCTCTAACCTCATGGGTGTCTCCCACCCAGTACGCAGCAAGCCGGTGAGCAGGTTCCGACAGAGTTAAACCCGCTGATAAGTCAGGCGTGTAAGGTGGCCATCCTGGCTTATTCAGCCACGTTGTGATGAACTCAAACCCTTCCCTGAAAATTAATTGTTCAGGTATAAGACAAAGAATATAGAAAAGCAAAATTTCTTTCCAACTAAAATCTATGAGCAATTCTTGAAATAGTGTCTGTCATTTGCAGAATGAGGGCCACAGAGGGTTAATTTAGTGACGCTATCCCACACAGTGGGCTAGCATCACCAAATTCACCCTCTGGGAACCTCATTCTGATTGGGCCTCGACTGCTATGGGAGACCTGTGATAAGATTGAAGTTCCTCAGTTGAATTTGGTGATGTTCACCCATTAGTCGCCTCGATTATTCGTTTTATATTCTGCAAATAAGGGGATATAGAAACTGAACAGAAGTGAAAAAGTCTCACTAAATTCCCTCTTGAGACCTCATTCTGCAAACATCAGACACACTATATATAGCCTTGATCAAACAACACTGTGATTCAAACTCAGACAGTATTTTCGGTCGAAACTCACACACAAAATGTCATTTAATGTTATTGACTGAAACTAAATTTATCATCCAGAAACAAAGTCCATGGACAAACCATTCAATAATCTAATGGCTATTTAACTGGGCATATCATGTGATATAGACAAACCATTCAATAATCTAATGGCTATTTAACTGGGCATATCATGTGATATAGACAAACCATTCAATAATCTAATGGCTGTTTAACTGGGCATATCACGTGATATAGACAAACCATTCACATTATCTAACGGTTTAACTGGGAATATCACATGCAATGTACTCACGTTTTATTAATATTATCCTGAGCCAACTGTGGGAAATTCTCAAGGAAGAAATCTAACGGTTTAACTGGGCATATCACATGCAATGTACTCACTTTTTATTAATGTTATCCTCAGCCAACTGTGGGAAATTCTCAAGGAAGAAATCCAGAAAATCCTCTGCAACAACACTCTGAAACAAGAACACCACCATGGCAGCATAAAAGAACAAACACCATGGTAACATAAAATGGACAGACACAATGGTAGCATAAAATTGACAGACACCATGGTAACATAAACGGACGGATGGACAGATGGACACCATGGTAGCATAAAACGGATGGACGGACTCCATGGTAACATAAAACGGATGGACACCATGGTAGCATAAAACACCCAGCTAGACAGACAGACAGACACCATGGTAGCATAAAATGCCCAGCCAGACGGACAGACAGACAGACACCGTGGTAGCATAAAATGCCCAGCCGGATAGACAACCAGATGGATGGACAGACATACACCATGGTAGCATACGGCCAATATAAAAATATTACAATATTATCATCCCCTCAAGGCCGTATTTTGATCCCCTCCTCAAATGTTTATATTTGATTACTTTTGAGGTAAATATTTTTCTCTGATGTCTTCACTAAATTCACCCTCTGGGGACCTCATTCTGCTTAGGCCTCATCTTCTCTGGAAAGTATCTTTATTATTAAATTAACAAGTTTTTTTTAGTTTGTTCATGAACTTCTTCAAACATTCTTTATATTTTTTAGTTTAATTTCTCTATATCCCCAAATTGGCATATGACACATTGCATAATTGAGGTGCCCAATGGATGCACATCACAATATTCAACATCTGGGAAGTTAAATCTGAGTCTTGATCTCCCATAGCAGATGAGGCCATGCAGAATGAGGTCCCCAGAGGATGAATTTGGTTATGCTAGTGTGCTGTGAAGAGAAACATCACTAAATTCACCCTCTGGGGACCTCATTCTGCAAATGACCAGCAGTGCAGCACCATAATATCAAGCCTGATTCAGGATACTTACTTTGAACTTATATTTTGAAACATAGTCCTTGAGAAATTCATCAAATTTGTTGACATCCCCGACTAGATTCTGAAGGTAGGAGAGGAAACAGTAACCCTTCTGATACGGCGTCTCGTTGTAGGCGTCGTCGGGGTCCATGTCGGGTTCGATTACCACACGCAGTCTGTTCAGTGGATGATCCTATAAAATATAGCCTGAGTTTAGTGCGCCTGTCATTTGCAGAATGAGGTCCCCAGAGGGTGAATTTAGTGACGCTATCCCGCATAGTGGGCTAGCATCACTAAATTCACCCTCTGGGGACCTCATTCTGCTTAGGCCTCATCTTCTCTGGAAAGTTTCTTTATATATAGATTATATTTCTTTTTTAGTTTAGTTTCTCTATATCCCCAAATTGCATAATCGAGGTTCTCAATGGGTGTACATCACAATATTCATCATTTGGGAACTTCAATCTGAGTCTATGTCACCCATAGCAGATGAGGCCATGCAGAATGAGGTCCCCAGAGGGTGAATTTAGTGATGCTAGCCCGCTATGTGGGATAGCATCACTAAATTCACCCTCTGGTGACCTCATTCTGCAAATGACAGACACACTAAACTCAGGCTTGCAAATAAATAATAACATTGTTTTCTCAAGTGCCACCTAAATATGGTATCTTAACCCATTCATGGCGGGAGCTGCGCTGGTGCAGCATTAAAGATCCTGTGGGAAATAGTATTCTCTTATCTATGCGAGTCTTCCCATATATAAGAGAATGAACTGGCTTACAAGGTCAATGTATTAGGCCAATGTATTATCTTATATTATTGAAGTATATGCCGTATGAGTCTGTGTTAATAATAAATGACTGAGAGCAAGGAAAACAGTAGAGTTGAAATTAATAACCTACATGGACACCATCCGGAAAGGGTAAAACAGGGACTATGGTTTTCTCTCACATTACGCTCAGGCTGTACTGCATAATTTCCGGGGAACTCGGCACTCGGGAGCAGCCTCGACGTAGTTGCTTGGAAAGTCACTCTTGTTATGAACGTCATCGTGATGGACACTTTAACGTCAACGACTTTTCACTGTTTGTTCACTTCATACTTGATAAAGGCTACTAGATAGCCGAAAGCTCTTGTTTTTTTAAAAACTCAAATGAGTCTTAAATGTTGTTACTTTATTTTATTCCCATTTATTATTTCTCTTATATATGTGAGTCTTCCCATATATAAGAGAATTAACTGGCTCAGATGGTGTTTTCTATGGAGTTGTATGGTAGATTTCTTTGAGATTTTGGACGATGTTAGTAGAATGCTACATTCCCCCAGTTGGCATAGCGCCTGAGTACTAATTTATCAGTTTCACGCACCCGAACAAGTCCATAATATGTCTTTAACGGATAGTCTGAATGACAAGTGGGAATCCTGAAAGCATTTTGAGTGTTTGTTAGAAATGCTAATTGTAACGAATTATAGAAGGGGTGATAGTGACAATGATGACTATGATGGAGATGTCGTTTAATTTACCTCTCCTCCAGTCGAAATGTGTTGACGCAATAAAGCGAGGCCTGAACTTATCTCGAGACATGTGTATGGTCGTCCAAACAGCTTCTCCATTATTCTCCTCTGAGCAAACATCGTGAATCCCTGAAGTTAAAAACATATTATTAGTCCAGGCACATCAGGTTTCACTAGTGCAAAAAATCTGGGAAAGATGAATTTTTCAGGGATTAATAAGAACATGTTATGTACTTGTTCAGGTGCGATGGCGTAAACAAGAATGAATATTTCTTTTACGTTTACGATACGCATTTTCTCCAACACACCCAAGTTTTCTTTTTGATTGCAATGTCACGATGTTTAAATCCGTGTGTGGTAAACCGTTTGAATGAATTTGTAATGCTGACGCGTATTATAGGCGCAATGCTGTTTTATAGAATGATATTCGGGTACAAATGAACTTAATTTTAGTATTCAGGTACTATGACAACTGGAGGAATGTAACATTTTACTAACATTGCCGAAAATCTGAAGCAAATTGACGGTAGCGTGCCATAGAAAACATTGTGGGAACAATGCTAAAAATATAAATATTCACTACTCGATTTGGGCTGCAACTATCAGCGATAAACTAACAAAAATGATTTTGCTATTGAGATTCACTGCATTTAATTAAGATATAAAATGAATGTGTGTGTTTGTGTATTTAGATATATTTACATACTAAGTGTGATTATCACTAAATCCAGCATTTCGTTTGGTCGGCGCCCACGTGACTAGTTGCAGTTATTTCTCGGTGAACGCGCAACAGCTCATAACTGCAACCCCATAATTACATCGATAAGTCATTGAAACCGGAAAGAAAAACGCGTAATGTTTTGGGCGCATTTGGACTCGCGCAAGATTGACTTTAATTAAATCACCAGGTTTCAATATAAAGAAATTGTTCCTGTTAACTTTTGCCAAGGGTGCTATGGGATATTTTGGGCTGGTTTTGTCACGATACACTTTTCGATTTAAATACATTTACAAAAGTGGCTTTTTCGCTAAATGTATATAAATATAAGGATTAACTGTCATGTGGACTGTTTTTATTAGGATGTAACCGTGAGGTAAGTGGTCATAACTTGTATGTAAAACCCTTCACAAGTTATGACCACTTACCTCACGGTTACATCTCCATAAAAACAGTCCACATGACAGTTAATCCTTATATAATATTTCTTAAAATTACTACTTTGAACAGGATTATTTCCATTTCTATTTGATCACCCTTATACAGGAGGTTGGCGATTATCGCAATATGATAGGGGAACACTCCGACGTTCGTACTCAGATTTCACCAATTTTTGTACCTAGCTTGCCTGGCCTAAGTTTCACGGGAAAATGGCTAATTTTATTCTATTTGTCGTTATATATATATTTATCACCCCATTTGTTATTCATTTTCATAAAAATAAAATAAAACAAGCCGAAGATGATATGTTTAAAATGTTATAAGCATGAAATTGGAGATAAGTAACTGTTGTTATCAGAGTACGTTATACTTGTGATAGTTACGTTACGCAAACGGTGTTCCCCTATCATATTGCTATAATCGCCAACCTATACAGGAGTGTTTCACATCACTTTAAAGCATGAAGTTTGTTGAGTGTTCAGTTTATATGTAATCGCAGACAATATAGAACAACTACATGCAAACCTGGATATATTGTGTCTAACCCATAGAGAGCCCCACATAGACTGGAGCAGACGACACTTTGTAGTGCATGCTTGCATCTGTGTGTGGCTCCCTGTGGGTTAAACATTAAACCATATCAACAGGTAATCCATTAGATCGAATTTACATGCAAACCTGGATATAGTGTGTCTAACCCATATAGAGCCCCACACAGACTGGAGCAGACGACACTTTGTAGTGCATGCTTGCATCTGTGCGAGGCTCCCTGTGGGTTAAACATTAAACCATATCAACAGGTAATCCATTAGATAAAATTTACATGCAAACCTGGATAGTGTGTCTAACCCATAGAGAGCCCCACATAGACTGGAGCAGACGACACTGATCTGTAGTGCACGCTTCCAAACTGAGGTTTGAGATAGATGTTTGAGATAGATGTTTGAGATATAGCCTGGATATAGTGTGTCTGACATTTGCAGAATGAGGTCTCCAGAGGGGGAATTTAGTAACGCTATTCTTCACAGTAGGCTAGAATCACCAAATTCACCCTCTGGGAACCTCATTCTGCTTAGGCCTCAATTACTATGGGAGACCTAGGATTAGATTGTTAACTTAGTAACCATGATTATGCAATTCATCCTATTATCCTATGGAAATTAAGGGATATAGAAACTGAACCGTAGGGACAAAGTAACTACAAACAATGTTAATTTGAGACTATATATAGATACTTTCCATAAGATGAGGCCTAAGCAGAATGAGGTCCCCAGAGGGTGCATAATGGAGGTGAATAATAGGTGAACATCACCAACTCAACTGGGGAACTTCAATCTGATACCAGGTCTCCCATAGCAGTTGAGGCCTAAGCAGAATGAGGTCATCAGAGGGTGGTGAAGTTGGTGATACTAGCCCACTGTGTGGGATAGCGTTACTAAATTCACCCTCTGGGGACCTCATTCTGCAAATGTAAGACACACAATATCCAGACTTGACAACTATTCGGCAGCGAATATCACAGTTTTCATTTGATTGGCTACCGCGATTTTGTGACTGGTGACGCTGACGTAAGTACAAGTCAGATAATTGCATATCAAGTAATTGCATATTTCCGGTATTGCATAACATTGATTTTATTCCAACCATGGTGACACTGGATACTCAGTTGTACGATGCCGCATTAATGAATAGAGTTATCTCTCTTTGCACAATGTGAAAGATATGTAAAAGGCAGTGAAAAATATGCATAATTCACTGGGGTATTTTTGTTAGTTATTCTTGTTGGCTACATGAACTAATGGTTAGGTCGGGTTTGTGTTTTTATTATGTTACGCATATAGGTTTTTTATTGTATAATTTAAGAATAAACACATGTGTGCAGTGTTCGCAATAGGGGTTGCCCATCAGAAAATATTTTCTTGAACACTACTGCATTTTAGATTATGATATAATATGAAATCAAATTAAATTGAGACAAACTAATATAGTCTGGGCTCTCTATAAGCATATCTATTTTTAAACAAACAAAACTATAGGTAATGAGTCAACTACAAATAGAATGAATGAAACAAACAGCTAAACTTATATTTATAGATTGATGCTGTGATAGAACAGTTTCGTGGGTGGGGGTATTACAAAATTTTTGCGTAGGTTAAAACATCTCTAAACCAAACACCCTTTCGGACTGGCCCTTCTGTTTGGTTTATAGACCATCGCAATGTATTGACATTATTACTAAGAGTGATCGATAAACAAACACCTCATTATTGATTAATTAAACATTATTCTACAAACTAACAAATATGAAAGTGTCAATGACACTGTAGCTCAACTTGGAAAGGGAATAATTTCATGTTTTACAGTCAATGGAGTGATTAGGAATGTGGAAAGATGAAAGGCCTAGTTATGCAAAGAGTAAAATTCAAGATGGCTGCTGGCAGCCATGTTTTTTTGCCGAATGACCCCAAAAAGACTCGTTCCCATTTACATGCCACTGTTAACATCTATCACAAATTGCATGATGATCCGACAAAAGATACAACCTGTTGCCTGTGTCAAAGGATTTAGTCATGTAAAGAGTAAAATCCAAGATGGCTGCTGGCGGCCATATTTTTTGGCCGAATGACCCCAAAATGACTCGTTCCCATCAAGATTTCATTGTTAACATCCATGACAAATTTCATGATGATCCGACCAAAGCTACGACCTGTAGCCCGCGCCAAAGGATTTAGTCATGCAAAGAGTAAAATCCAAGATGGCTGCTGGCGGCCATGTTTTTTGGCCGAATGACCCCAAAATTACTTGTTCACATCTACATGTCAATATTAACATCCATATCTCATAATGATCCAACCAAAGGTATGATCTGTAGCCCGTGCCAAAGGATTTAGTCATGCATAGAGTAAAATCCAAGATGGCTGCTAGCGGCCATGTTTTTGGCCGAATGACCCTAAAATGACTCATTCCCATCTACATGTCAATGTCAACAGCCATGACAAATCTCATAATGATCCGACTGAAGGTATGACCTGTAGCCCATGCCAAAGGATTTAGTCATGCATACACTGATGCATAGAGTAAAATCCAAGATGGCTGCTAGCGGCCATGTTTTTGGCCGAATGACCCCAAAATGACTCGTTCCCATCTACATGTCAATATTAACATCCATGACAAATTTCACGATGATCAGACAAACAGTACGACCTGTAGCCCATGCTAATGGATTGAATTTTCAAATCCAAGATGGCCACTGGTGGCCATGTTTTTTTGCTCCTTCCCATCTACATGTCAATGTCAACAGCCATGACAAATTTCATAATGATCTGACCAAAGGTACGACCTGTAGCCCGTGCTAAAGGAAATTGTTGACGAATCACACACACACGCACCAACACACACACATGGACGACGGATACCAAGCCATGGCAATAGCTCAAACTTTACGAAGTAAAGTTGAGCTAATAAATAACAATAGATAAGACATGGTATAATAAGAATTAAAACATTGTATATTAAGAAATAATACAGGAAACATGAAACATGGAAACATGGAAACGATAAATTTTAGGGTGATTTGCGGCTTTTGAAAATATCGCAGATATTAAATTTGCCATACTTGATGCTGAGCTCTTGTCGGCTTTGGTGTAGACTGGGGATCTTTTATAAGTTCTTTCTGGTCTAAATAGAAATGTGGGCTGTCATTTTCATGACAGCTCATTCATTGTGATAGGTTGATTAAAACTGTTAAGGTGACAATGCAGCACCTTCACTAAAACAAGAGTTCAACTCATCGCAAGAACTGATGAAAAGTGTCAGTGCTCTAAATCCCTAAGAAGTCACCATTTTTCACGCAATGTGTGAAATAAGCAGTTATCTAATGAGAAACATGTTGTTATAATCCAGTTCAAAGTCTTCGCCAATTAAAAGACCGCTAATTAAATCAGTATGCTTATACAACAGTATGAAACTACTTTACCTGTGTGCATGCGCGTTCAGTTGGTATCGCTTTCCGCATATTCAGTTTTTGGAGATATGTTCACTTATGGACTAAAAATGCTGTTCGATGTTCGGAGTCAAACTCCATGCAGGGTTTACCTCCCTTGGTGACTCGGTAAAGACCGCTGCTACCGGCGACATTTCACCCACATATGGTGGACTTCCGCGATATTAAGATATATACTAAGCGAACAGAGCAGCATGATGCCCTTGTTAAGCACACAAAATATTGAACAAAATTTGTGCCAATTTTGAACCTTAAGTTTGAAAAGTCCCACTAAAACCGAAAAACTATATTTCGAAACGGTGTGATTCGGTTCTACGATTATTTTATCAACACAAAAGTCTAAACGCACGTGTACGACGTTATCACAACTTGCACGGCAAGTCAAACACAATACTTCTAACTTGCTGCAATTTTGACGAGTAGCTTGCGAAAATCGTCTACAAAACTACTGCTATGATTTTCCATTCTGTCATTATGTTATAGTGTGGGAATTGTTCTCAAAGCATATAGAAATTTGACTTTGGAGCGATCGGGTTTCGCCATTTTTGCTGGAAAACCCCATGCTAAATATAGACACACAGACCAGTACCCAGCCGGTGACAGAGTCAGAATGGAAGTATGACTGGGACACTCTGGTGGAGATTGGTTCGGAATAGAGAGGTTCCACTATACAAAGGTCATTTTTAGTAAGAATGCACTTGGGTGAATTCGGGACTGGACAATTTGTTTGGTATGGAGAGTGATTTGTTTTAAAGAGGGTACGGTTTGGAGAGGTTTTACTGTATATGCATAAGTTAATCGCAGAAGAAAAACCATTCGAACAGATGAGAAGTCTTCCTTATTATTTAATTGCTGGGAAATTTCCAATTTTTTTTAATCAGTATTCAGTAAACAAAGGGTTAAAGGGGAAGGGAACTATCGCATAACGAAAAGTCATGTGAATTAACCAAACTGTTCTCTGTTCGTGTGGAAAGTTTCAGCGCAAATCTTCACACATGATAGGAGACATGGCGTCTGAAACTAACTTGTGCAAGCAATGACGTGAGTAACTTGACACTGCCATTTTGGAATAAATATTATCTCCCTTTATAGTTTGTGACGTCACAGCCTCACTTGGTTGTTTAACGCTAAACTGTATCGCGTATGATAGTCTATTTTTCAGATATGAAATTAAATAAAACAGCAGATTGAATATTTGTTGTGCACAATTTATAGTTTAATCCGCGAAAGACTGTTTAATTGTCATATTTACACATAAAGAATTTGTGTGAGTTTGCCCGAGATTGTCACATTCAAATGTTATATGACCATTAACTGGCTGAAAATTAATTGTTCAAAATTATAACATATAAATCATTTTGGTTGAACTCGAAACACTCCGAGGTCAAACGAACCAGATCGAAGTGGGCTCTCTTTAATAGGCTGTGATTGCTTGGATTTTGCGCAGAATAACAAACTGATTTTAGTGGGATAGCATTTGCACATATCTGTACTAAGGATGAGTAACGCGAAGTGAGGCCGTGACGTCATGATCTTATAAATATGGACGCGCTGTAATGGACCTATCCATAGGGACCGCCCCAATTTCAATTATAGCCAATGAGCCGATAGCTCAAAACCGGAAGCGACTTGCGCCTGCCTAGTGATATGTATCGCACCACAAGCCGATGCTTAGAAACCATATTAAGCTATAGGGAAATTACGAACACGAGAGCAAAATATGTCTTAAAAAGCTACAATGGTGTTGAAATGTGCATGGGGAACATGTCCGGTTGACGAACGATATTTATACAAATATCCCGGAGTGTTTTTAGTTAGTAATATATATGTTGTGTTACTTTATTAAAACATTTTATCACCTTCAGATAATGTTATAACTTGCCATAGGGGAATGGGAAGTTAGCAAAACAAACCATAACACCTCAGCTAGGTGCTCGATTACAAAATACCAACAGCCCCTTACATTTTCACACTTCCTGTACTGAGTGGGGTATGTTGTTTCACAATGCTTTGTCGGTATGATAAAGGTGATGACAGGAAGTATGATACTATTAATTTCACTGTGTATTTGCATAAATACTAATCACTGGTGATAAAATTGAACAATGACAACAAATGGGTCATTAATGATACTTGAATAAACGTGTCAACTTATAGTTACCCGCATCAAACTGCTATAGTATGTGAAGCATGTACATTAATAACAGCTTATGTCATTGCAATACCAAATCAAATACTTTCGTTTGTCGCGGGACATGCCATTGTTGAGGAACACTTGTGCAACTAAGGTGTTCCGGAGCAGATGAAATGTTGTGTAACTTCAAACCCTGAAGTGATTTTATCAATCCAATAACATGAGAGCACCTTCCAACTAACCTAAGATAAACGAGACAGAGATATTCACTATAACATTTTGTACGAACAAAATAAATAAGGATAACTTTTACCGATAATCGGAGGACATGTTCAAGTGAGTATTAATTCTATACTTTTCGGAAATACTTGCACGTGCACTAATATCATTCACAAAAATCATCAATGCATGTTAAATTTGTCTATTGCCATGTTCATTGACTACATTTACACATGTAGCGTACATGTATGGGACACTGGGCGGACCAAATCATTCGAAGATACTGAGAGCACCAATTTAACACGAATATTATTCATTTTATTTAAAAAAAACAACAAAACAAACATGGCAACGATTAACATGATTTTGTCAAGTGAAACTAGATGGCGTGTGACTGATTAGAAATAATATTACATGTATAGTAGATGAAATATGACAGGTCAAGTTGATTTGGAGATTATGTTGCCTATTTTCGTCATAACCGAAATTACGAGGATATATTCCATATATCTAAAATTCAGAAAGATAAAAGAAAAAACTTACCCGGCTTTGCAGGAGCACATCGATTCGATAATTGTCTTTGTGATGACGCAGATTTCTATATGTATTCGGTGTGGTGGTTGTGACTTTGCCATCGACCTATAACACTTCGAGTCAACCCTGATGGTTAACTGATTGGTTAACTTCACTCGTTCTAATGTCATGAATATATCCCTGGGTATAATAATTAAGCCCCTTTTCTTGTGCCCTTTTTGATAATTTATCAATGTCGGGTAAATAACAAACGTTGATATCGTCTGGAACATTTAAAAGCGAACTTGAAACACAAGATCTGTTCTCATCGGAAGCCATTTCAGCACTGAGTTATAGCGAAATAAAGATGGCTTGTGGTGCGTAGTAACAGTAACCATGCAGTATACTGGTGGGCGGTCCCTGTGGATAGGTCCATTAGCAAGAGTTTTGTGTTACACGATTAACTGAGAAATGAGAGGTGTTTTATTAGTGAGTCACAACATTAACCTACCTCATTAAGCCAGAAATCACCCCATGTAGCATTTGTTACCAGATTTCCAAACCAACTGTGACTCTGTAAGAAAGATTCAAACAGAGCAGATGAAGGGGGGGGGGGTAAATAGGACAAAATATGGTAGATATATTAGGCCAAAAAAAAAAAGGTTTTGGTTCTCGGGCAATTTTTTTTTCAAATCAATGAGGGAGGGAGGGTTTTATTTTTATTTTATATATTTTTCTGCGCATAGTAAGCATAGACAAAGATACCTTCCTCTGTCTAGTAATAACCAGAAAGGTAGAGGGAACTGTTATGCATATAAACCACTGACATTAACTACTGTTATTGTTGTCTAAAAACTGATACCTCCCCATTCTAATATGTGATCCTGAATTTAGTCCTGTGCCTTTCAATTGTATAAAGTTACAATTAGTGTAAGTTGTTCACAATGACTAATTGTAAGAAGAGCATGAGGATCAGCTAATCATTTTCTTAATTGTAGTCATCTACTTCATGTTGTAAGCCTGCAAGTCACTTTTTAACACATTACATGTTAGAGCTCAATGCACACTAATATTCAACACATATCTGCTATGGACATGTTGATCGCAAGTTTTTTTGTCATAACATCAGGCATTGCAATAAAAAGGCCTAATGCGGCCCTTTTTATTCAATGCGGCGGTGCCTGAGAACCAAAACTTTTTTTTTTTGGCCTTATAGAGATTGAAAGCTTGCAAAAGATTTTCCTTAAAAAGAGGCATGTCTTCAAAATTCGGTGAATGATCAGTTCACGCTTGTCCTATAAATATGCTCGGTGTTTTGCAGTTAATGTGTGTCAATTGTAGTTCTACTAATAGGTCTCAAAATATGGTGCCAGATATTTGCAGAATGAGGTTCCCAGATGGTGAATTTAGTGACACTACACCGCACAGCGGGCTAACTGCACTAATTTCCCTTCTGTGGACTTCATTCTGCTTAGGACTCATCTGCTCTGGAAATTGTCTTTATTATCAAATTAAAAAGTTTTTGGGAAACTTCTATGAAATTTTCTTTTTCTTTTCTAGTTTCTTTATATCCTGAAATTGGTAGATGACACAATGCAAAAATGACGTGCACAATGGGTGCATATCTTCATCATCTGGGAACTTAAATATGTGTCTAGGTCACTCATAGCAGACGAGGCCATGAAGAATGAGGTCCCCAGAAGATGAATTTGGTGATGCTAGCCTGCTATGCAAGGTAGTGTCACTAAATTCATCCTCTGAGGACCTCATTCTGAAAATGTCCGGCACCATATTCTGAGGTAGGGGGGGGTAGATATCTTTCTTATTATAATTAATGGAACAATCTGTGGACTACCATTTTTCTCTGTAGCACCAAGCACCAAATCACCAAGCACCAAGTCACTTGAAAAATGTATTCTCAAGTTAACCCCAGAAACAAAATAGTTAACATAACAATTGCATGCATCAACAAAAGATGCTGAATAGCAACATCTATTTAAACTTCAGAGCTTAGTAACAAGAAATGTATGTAAACATCGCTCGGTTGTGCATGTATCTTTGGTAGTAATTAGCTACACAATAATGTTATTGTGCACCTATTTGGTGCCTGGTGTTCATATAAAAAGACCCAATAGGAACCCTACACCTAAGTCGATCATAACACTATTTATGCACAAACATTTCAATTGCAAATTGAAAACAATAATTATTCAAATTAGGCAAACACCACATTTTGCGACTTTTACAAACGTTTGGGGTTTATAAACAGAGTGTTGTCTGGAGACTATTAGAGAGTGGCGAAGGAATCACTGCGTGTTGAGTACTTATTAGTTCTTTACTTAGTTACTAGTATACATAGTTGTACTGACAGGGCAACAATTATCAAAATGTTAACCTCGAGGGTAACAAGTGTTTACGGCCCGCCTTGTGACATGCCCTCAGCCAATCAGAAGAGAGGAGACTGGGATGAAGTATAACAAGTTTAATTATATGCTGAAAGGTGATTTATCCAAAAACAAAATTGGGGTTAAATAAATTTCATATTCCCCAGAAGGGAACCGATTCACTTTCGTGTACCAATACGCCAAGCTGCAAAACAGAGTTTAGTCACAACGCTACGCAATGTCTGAACGCTGCCAGCATGTGTATTTTCTTAATTAAATCCATATTTTTTTTTTGTCAGTTACAATTCATTCTGGCTTGATCTAGACCGTTTTCAAATGAATATTGGCAGTTCAGTTTCTCAGAATAATGCAGAATGAATTGTAACCTACAAATTCTCAAATAAATAAATGTAAAATTTCTTCATATTACACGTAGGTGCAGGCAGCGGTAAGTCCTGCGTAGGGGGCTAAACTCTGCATGGAGCTTGCCAATATGCTACAGAAATAATTTTAAATCGTCACTGATCAGTATAGTTATCCTTTACTGTTTTTATTATAGCTATAATAAATATCTATTTTATGTTGAAATTCAACATCATTATTGGGGACCTAAACGGAAGAATAAAGGGGACTATAATTCTCTATTCTGTGGATGGTGAACAGGCAATGATCAGCTGTTGGCTTTGATGCATCGACTGAAGGCGATTGTGAAAATAATTAACATCATAAATGGTGAATTTCTTTGGAAATGCAGATAATACTAAGGCTATCTAGTGTTTTGAGTGGATACCGAAAATTATGTCAATTGTGAAAGAGCAAACTTTTTAGTTTTATTTTTCCCCCAAGGGAGCCTCGCATACATAAGAGAATACACTGGCTTACAAGATCAAGGTAAATATTGTTAGGCCAATGCATTCTTATATTTATGCGAGGCTTCAAATGGAAGACTCTCGTATATAAGAGATTGCCCTGGCACAGGGTTTGGTTTTCGTAAAATTTCAGGAAGCTCCAGTCATGGAAGGGTTAATTGTGGCCTAAATACATGTGAGTTTTATATTTCAAATTGACTTTGCAATTCATTTATAAAATTGAAATATTTTTAAAAGCTTACAATTTCATGGATAACGACTGATGTAAGTGATCTGTCACCAGCCAGGAGACTAGGCGAGACGAATGTCAGGCACGTGTTCTCCATTCCCCCATACGGGAATGATGGAGGCATTATAAGAAGGTCGTATCGGCCCCAGACATATGGCCCAAATAGTTCCTCTCCTGTTTGTATGAACTGTTCCAATATGCCATCAAATTCCTGCTTCGCACGGTCCTGAAAAAGTGGAAACTACATGTACCTAAGGCCAAATAGATAGAGGATACATCATACCTATATATACGGCTTTTGACTGAATACAAGAATTATCATAATGAGCGGGTGCAAGCAAATACCGATTTTCCATGAGCGGCTTGTCATAAGTGGAAAATTGATATTTGCTTGTACCTACGAATGATAATTCTTGTGTCCTGTCAAAAGCCATATAGGTTTCCTTTTATTATATATGCGGTTTCGTTATTTCAATTTATAATTATTTCTCTCAGGCGATTGTTTTGCCGAATTAAATGAATCGGCTGATTGCCAACTGATTAACTCGTCTCTGGTTCATAGATAAAACACAACACGACGCTCGATATCGCTCTGTAACATGAACTCACATAAGAGATCAGTATGGATTAGCCATCTTAAAAGTAAATGACATCATTTACATCATCAGTCAATCTAAAATTTGCTGATAGTAATGAACATAATGAAGGATAATACTTACGAAAAGCAAATAAATTTTGGTATTAGCTTGCTGAGACAAGCGATTGATACGCCGTTTATTTCCCAACTGTTTAGAGCTAATTTCAACGTAGAGCATATAATAAAACATAGTACAGTAATGCCAACAAGCCACATTTCCAACTAAATCCTGAAAAGTTACCCATAATTCTGCTCTGGTTAAGGAGGCGATTTCTTAGGGCATTACTGTATTTGAGACTCAGACACTGGTGCATTGATATAAATAGCTCGCAGTGACGTTTTTATTTCAATTTTTGATATTTTGAAAATAAAAATTATTTTCGTATGTTTGTACCAACATGTCCATACGTATTGAGCATTAATTGCAACAAACATGAACTCTTAACATAAAAAATGTGACTTCTGCCAGTTTGGGGATATAGCGAAACTAAACTAAAAAATAATAAGAAACTTTCAATGGAAACTAAAAGACTTGTTAATTTGATAATAAAGATACTTTCCAGAAAAGATAAGGCCTAATGAGATCCCCAGAGGGTGAATTTAGTGATGTTAGCCAGTTGCTGTGGGGTTGCATCACTAAATTCACCCTCTGGGGACCTCATTCTGAAAATGCCTGGGACCATATTTTCAATCCAGAATGTGAGTTATTTGAATCCTGCATCAATAAATCTTTAAGCTTTCTTCAGTGATATTCAAGACTCTGCCTGCGTGGCATTGATTTCAATTTTTTTAAACTGGTTATTTATCAAGGTAAAACTTTCTATAAAGAATCCAGCATACTATATATAGACCTGCGGTCCCGGGTGCTAGTTCCGCCAATAAAAGAGGCATACTATAACATACTATAAGACATGGCTCCGTCCAGACGCGACTTCTTGGTCCGACCTCAGCACACTGGATGTCGCCGACGGCCAGAGCAATAAGATAACATGGAATGGGGACGTCTTGCTTGAAATGGAATATCTTCTCCGCTCCGTCTTCACTACAGCTGTACTCCTTAGCACTCATCACGGCAGTCAATCCTTCAGGCACCTGTCAGCAGTGATGTCATAACATTGTTTTAAGTTTTATGCCAATTATGACAAAGTGAATGTCGGGTCTAATAACTTAGAACAGGTTGTACAATGCCACGCTGGCACCCCAGACTGGCAGATAAAAACCTTTATGAGGCATCAATGACAACCGGAAAGTGTAAACTCACACGGCTATCTATAAGTCAACAAATGAATACAGGACTGTAGAATGTTGGTTATTCCGGCGTTATATATATATAGTTTTCACATGATAACAGTATAACATAGGTGTATGTAAATCGTGATGGAAGAGGAGAGTAGCTGTAAGACATATTAAAGAAGTTTTATGGTTCTGGTGCCCAATTTGTACAGGTAATGGTTTCCTCGTCCATCATGATAAATTGTTGTGAGGCATGATCCAGGAGCGGTTTATAGAAATTTGGAAGAAATTTGGAACGTACACACCAAAGTAAAGTTAAATAATCAAAATATATAATTTTGAACAGTTAAAAAAGAAATTCCTATTTTGGAAATGTCGAAAATTACACAGGAGAACGTCATCAGTTGCTAGCACTTGATTTATGACCACCTAAACGGTTGCCATATTAATCCTTTTCGGCACCTGTCAGCAGTGATGTCAAACATTTTCAAAGCATTTAACCCATTCAGTACTAAATGGATTATCCCACTCGTTTATAAATGTATACATTGGAATGGTCTGTTATTTATTTGAAGGGATGTTAAGGTGATTAAACCAGACGACAGATAAATTAAAGTGCAAAAGGAGCCCTATTTACTGAGGAAAATATTTAGATGATACGTTCAACAAAATGTTGAACTTATTATCTGAACATTTGCTGTGGGATAACTGCTCATCAATCATCACTCACTGTTGCACTAATGCAATTATTAAACCATTAAAGTGATGTGAAACATTACATCAGGGTAACACACTATAAAATTTAAAGGAAAATCCCACGAGGAGCCCAGGGTCAGAGTGTCGGTCGTGGTAGGGCGGGGTAATCGATTAGAAATAGAGAATAATTCTTGTTCAAAGTAGTAATTTTTACAAATTTATATCCAAATTGACAACACACACCATCATTCTTATGGGGAAATTTTGTCGTTAGTTTATTGCAGATAGATGTGTCCTGAATCGAGTAGTAAATATTTACAATTGAGCCTGAATACTAACTTATCAGTTTTACGCACCCAAACAAGTACATAACATGTCTTTAATTCAGATGCAATAGACATCCCAACATCATCTCTGTTTCCAAATATAATTACACAGTTTAACGACACAAACTTATAAATCATGAAGCGATTTATAAAATTTGTGGTTAGACAAATGTCTTTAAACTTAAAATTGAAAACAGAGATTATTCCTTATAATTACAGCTCAACAGAATATATTGACACAAAAGTGCATTGGGCACTTTATTGTGACATCATCGAGACATCACGTGTTGTCACATGTGACAAAATTTCTAGGCTCTACTGTCACTTTGAAGTGATCCGCCCCTAATTTAATTATCTATTGAAATGCATTCGCTCTTTCCAAGCTAATGGCAATATACTATAGAACATTAGGAGGTTGTAATTATTGTCCTATAATGTTTATCACTGAAATGGTTCCCATTTGGCCTCACCTTAACAGTAGTTCCATATGCTCTTTGTCATTAGCATATCTTGACATGGGAAGAACGACCAAGTCTGGATTTAGTGTGTCTGACATTGCACATTTAGTGAATTTAGTGATGCTATCCGCACAGCGAGCTGGCGTCACCAAAGTCAACCTCTGAGGACCTCATTCTGTTTAGACCTCATCTTCTGGGAAGTAACTATAGTATCAAATTAATATTGTTTTTAGTTACTTTTTCCCTTCTGTTCAGTTTCTATATCCCCTAATTTGTAGAAAATAAATAGCATAATTGAGGTGACTAATGGATGAACATCACCAACTTTCAACTGGGGAACTTCAATCTTCAATCCTAGGTCTCCCATAGCAATTGAGGCCTCAGCAGAATGAGGTTCCCTGAGGGTGAATTTGGGATAGCAATGGGGACTTCATTCTTCATATGTCAGATGCACCAAATCCAAGCTTGAAAATGACCTAAAACAGTCAAGCCTTGAAATAGGGTGTCTGTCATTTGCAGAATGAGGTCCACAGAGGGTGAATTTAGTGATGCTACCCCGCATAGCAGGCTAGCATCACCAAATTCACCCTCTAGGGACCTCATTCTGCTTACACCTAAGCAGAATGAGGTTCCCAGAGGGTGAATTTGTGATGCTAGCCCGCTATGGGGGGTAGCAACACTAAATTCACCCTCTGGGGACCTCCACTAAATTCACCCTCTGGGGATCTCATTCTGCAAATGACAGACACCATATTTCAAGGCTTGCTCACCTTAACAATAGCTCCATAAGTACTCTTTATCATTGGCGTATCTTGACACGGGAAGAACGACCTGTTACAGACAGACTGTCCTTGTGTGTACATGAACGGTTTCTCTTTGCCTGAAATATCGTAGATTTAAATATCACCTTGATATCGGCCGAGTAAGTACTTTTAACTTTGGGTGAGTCTTGGCATGGCAGAATACCTCGGTTGTGAGTTGAGAACCCTTGCGTGTACATGTATGGCTTAGATTTTCCTACAACAATGAATAGTTTAGTTGTGCTTAAAGCTTCACGATATTGACTCAAGTTATACCGACTACGGTATTGAAAAATATATTGTGATATGACTAAATACCGTGGAAAATAATCTTCTGAATAATTTGACAAAGAGTGAAATTCTAACTGAGAATGGTGAATCCAACTTTAACTAAATCATAGATCAGAGTTGTAAGCTGAAGTGCGAAATTCCTGGAAGATCAGAGTCACTTTCTACACCAACAAAACTAAAAAAAATATTGATGTTTCTCTTTATTCTCATAGTATAATCCTCCCTCTCCTGGCCAGCTCTCCCGGTGAGGAACAGGCCAACCAAATTTATGCCACATTTCCTCCATGTGTTACTATTTGTCACTCATCTGAACAACAGTGCAAAAATAATCAACTTGTCTATAACCTTAACCAATTCCTCAACCAAATCAAGCAGTATTCACACCCATATTTCATTGATCACCTTAAATACTGGTATTCCCCACATTATTGAAAATTGCAAGACGATCGCGCAGGTCTCAGCATAAAGACATCAAGATAATCATATTGGCTACCAGATAAAGCATAACAACTAAAAAAAATGACTATAATCACCATCTCACAACCTGACCCCCCCCCCCCCACCCCATGCCCCCACCCCTTCTTGCCCATCTCTATACAATAATACACACATTGTAAATACGCACCCGCACTATATACACCCAATATACGTACACATAACACTGTATCATTATACAAGCATAAGGGCCCTGCCCTTGCAAGTTAAACTTTTTGTGGGGTCCTGTTGATATATATATATTATAATTATATTGAATACGAAATAAATCTTATTGAATCTTGAATCTTGAATCTTAACCCACCCGATCCAAGTCAAGAACTCTGCCCAAGGCTCAAAATAAGTAGTCTGACACGGACAATTGTCAGACGCCAATTTCAATTTTTTATAGGTTGTCAGGGTGTGCTTTAAAACTGTCTGACATAAAGTCAGTTTGAAATACTGACCTATTTTTAAGGAAAATATCACTGGTAATGTGATATTTTGCAAAAATAAATTGATATAGTGTGCTGTTAAATGAAATTTATTCTATTGGAGAGTAGTTTTTAATTATTTTTTTGGCCAAAAGTTTACTTGGAATTGGAAAACTAATTGACCAAGTATTTCCTATAGCATTAGAAATGAGCATGAATTTGGCAAGCATGTTTTATTTTGTTGCCAGAGTGGACAGATTTGCATTATTTATAGTAAAAAACTGACAATTGAGAAGAGGAACATAATTGGGGTAATAATACATCATTATTAGTTTCACTTGGCATTATTTCTGGTGATAAAAAAACATGTCAGGCCTCATTTTGAAATGTCAGTCCATGTCTCTTTGGTGCCTGACAACATGTCAGACAGTTAAATAAAATTATTTTAAGGCTTGCCTCTGCCCCTAGGCCTTACAGGACTTTATAAACTGTTCATACTATTTTGTTCCTAATATCAGAATGAAAGCATAAAATAAGAAGTTCTGAACCAGCTATATGGCTCCAATGATAAACTGACCTGCTGTTTGTGCCGGCTCCAGCCAGCATATGCCTGGGCAGCCATCACATGCCACATAATTTATATCTAGAATGAATTTGGAACCAGCCTCGATGGTGCAGGGAAGCTGTGAGAGAGAAAACAACATATAAAGGATCTACAACGAGTCCCCAGTTTATAGTGGAATTAACCCTTTACCCAACAGAACGGCCCTGTGCCAATGCATTCTCTTATATATGCGAGTCGACCATATAAGAGAATGCATTGGCTTAACATATTAAAAATGATAAAATTGTCAAAGAATGTAGAAAAATATTATAAAAATGTAAGAAAAAATTATAAAATTGTTAAAGAATGTAAGAAAAAATGGTAAAAAATGTTTTTAGGCCAATGCATTCTCTTATATATGCGAGGCGACCTATGGTCGACTCGCATATATAAGAGAATGCATTGGCACAGGGCATAACTGTAACCATCACAATGTGGTCAATGAACCGGTTCCAATGATATCCATATTTGTATGGTGTTATTGAGACAGACCGAAGATATTTTAGGCTGTTGAAGCTTTATTTGGGCGTTTTTGGCCGCTTTGTTGGGTAAAGGGTTAACAAAACGAGTCCAGTAAATTAGGTCTGGACCGAGCCTTTGGTGAGGTCCATACTTAATTTACTGGACGAGTTTTGTAAATTCCACTATAAACTGGTGACGAGTTGTAGATTCTATTTATTACATGATCCAAAACCTTGATAAAACATACTTAAGTCAACAAATGTGACGTGAAACTAACATTGGCGTCTATAATGCATGCGATGACGTTTCAGGTAACTGTGTATTGTTTGCCCGCGTAATAACATAGTCCCACATAAATAAAGACTCTGTGTCGTATTTAATGGCGTATAATTAATGAAATAACTTTTCAAACTCTTCATTCATCAAGGATTGTTGGAAAAATATTGGAAACTATAGTATTTTGAGACGTAGCGTACGTAATGTAAACAGATGACAAACCGGAAGTCAAAGGTCACCTGGCACTATTTCCTGTTATTAAATGAAAATTTAATATCACAATTTATAGAATGGGTTTATTGAATGGATTTGGGTAGGATCATATAATATATAGCTAAAATAGTTTTTGTTCTCAGGGAATTGGGCCTCAAATATGGTGCTGGACATTTGCAGAATGAGGTCCCCAGAGGGTGAATTTAGTGACGCTACCCTGCAGGGATGGGGTAATTGTAATTTGTAATTGTAATTGATTGTAATTAATTACATTTTTTCAAGTAATTGCATGTAATTGGTAATTGAGTTTATTCTCAATTACATGTAATTGCAATTGTAATTGGTTAGGATGTAATTGTAATTGTAATTAGGGTCTAATTTCAATTACTTCAAAATCACAGGTACTTCTTTCTTCTAAAAGTTCTCTTTCATGATTCATCCAATGGTTTCTTCAAATGTTTTTTTCCAAATTTCAAAGTGCAAGACTGGTGACTGGTTATCACTGTCACAACATTGAGTTTTTATCCACTGTGTCTCAATGATGAATTCTGTTGACACCTCCTGTTTGTTTGCTTAAGCATTGGTTAACCTTTGAAGTAGAAGGCTTGTTTTGATAAATACAATGAGAAACCAACTTCAAATGCTATCAACATGTCGACAAAAAATCTGGCAGCATTTTAATTTGCAGAAAGACACATCGTGTCCTATGAAAGCTGGTGCGAACTTTGCCCAACTACAATATCCAGTTCCAAAAAAGTTACCTCCAATTTTGTGACACATCTGAAGGTAAGTTTCCATTTCTATGTATTAGTTTTGTTTAATTCCATTGACATATAACTTCAGTCATATGGTGGTATTGGTATATGCATTGTTTCTTGTCCCTTCTAATTTGCAACTGAATGACAAAGTGGAAACAAATATCTGCCTCAATAAACCCCCAATTAGCACTGTCTATTGGAGGCATTGTGTTACCAGTAAGCCGGTGGTCACAAAGGCTAATTAAGTTTATGACTCTAATTAACAATCAGAGTGTTGATTATCCCATTGTCCTTTACAATTGGCCTGGCTGTGTGTCTGACTTACTGAGATAGTCTTATTCCCTTAATAATTAAATGATGGATATATGTGTGTTACTAAAATATTCTATTATTTTCATTTTATAGCGAAAGCATCATGATGTCTATGAACCCACAGTCACACAAGCACCATCAGCAAGTGATCAACAACCTACATGGATCTTTCAGTATACAAAAACATCGGTCATTCATAACTCTCTGATATCATTCTAATTTCTAGAAGATCAACCCCGACTACAAGCTGCCAATGCAACAGCTATAAATCATGCTGGACTCAGTACATTGGCTGCTCTGTACCAAGTGTGCTTCACTGTATATTTCATCTTGCTTGTATTAAATTTATGTTTTGTTATCAAATAGAGTTTATATAAATAAAAAGTGTTCCTACTTCAATGATGTGCTGAAATGTAATTGTAATTGTAATTTAATTACATTTCAAAGTAATTGTAATTGTAATTAATTACATTGTGAAATAGATGTAATGGGAATTGTAATTGTAATTGAAAAATGTTGAAGTAATTGTAATTGTAATTAATTACATTCACAAGTAATTGCCCCAAGCCTGCTACCCTGCACAGTGGGCTAGCATCACCAAATTCATGCTCCGGGCCAGGGGTCAATTTAATGATTTTAATTTGTATAGTATTTTGCAGCACTGGGTAGATTTTGTTTAGCATTCCCTACCGATGCATGTTTTTTCATTGTAAATTGGTTAGCAGAAATTGTGATGTGAATCCAGTGAAATCGAGCCCTGTTATCGGCCAGTCTGGGAACCTCATTCTGCACGGCCTCATCTGCTATGGGAGACCTAGACACAGATTTCAGTTCCAAGATGGTGATAATTGTGATGTGCACCCATTGGGCACCTTGATTATGCAACCTATCTGCTAATTTTGGGAAATACAGAATCACTAAATTCACCCTCTGGGGACCTGAAATTGTCCAGCACCATATTTCGAGGCCTATTAACCCTTTCAGGGCCAAGTCCGATTTTTTTGTATCAACCCATATTTCCTTGATCATTTTTCAAATTTATTGATTATAATAATGTGATACATTGATGGAAAGAGCTCTTATTATATCACATTATTATAATCAATAAATTTGAAAAATGATCAAGGAAATATGGTTTGATACAAAAATCGGACTTGGCACTGAAAGGGTTAACAATGCTAAATGCTTGCATAGATGGAAAATCAAAACTTCAAAAGCGGAATAGCACGTGACCGCTGAACATCTGCTATCACGTGTGCCGTGGAGTATACACATGCGTCGGCACATTAAAAGAAAAACCGCTGTGACGTGAAACCAAGACTGAACTAGATTACTCTGTCGGCCCGACCTCAAATGACGCCGCAACTGAAAGTTACATTGTCACAAATGTTTGCGTGGGTGGGTTTCTGGGTTAGATTAGTGCTGTAAATACGGTGCAAAATATTGCCTCTTAAGTTGAGATAAGTTCTTTGCAAATACGCTGTATGCCAGCGTTCTTGTGTTATTGTATAATATGCATTGTTATTTGAACTAAAAAAGTCTTTCAAAATGAAAATTGATTAATCGGCACCTCTGATGATTGTTCGATTATTCCCAAAATCGCGGCAAGCCTAGATGTGAAACACTCTTGTTGGGTGATCAAATAGAATGGAGAATAATCTTGTTCAAAGTAGTTATTTTTATGAATATTAATCCAAATTTACAACATACCGTCAGTCATATATATTTATTAAATGCAATGAATATCAATGGCGAAATCATTTGCGTTAGTTTATCGCCGATTGTTGTGTCCCGAATCGAGATGTAAATATTTACAATTGAGCGTAGTTCAGACGGTGTTTTCTATGGAGTTGTATGGTCGATTTCTGTCGAGATTTTGGGCGAACGGTTAATAGAATGCTACATTCCCCCAGTTGTCATAGCGCCCGAGTACTAATTTATCAGTTTAACCCGAACAAGTCCATAATATGTCTTTAACTTTGTAGGCAAACCTGAGTTTAGTGACACCATCATGCATAGCAGGCTAACATCACAAAATTCACCCTCTGGGGACCTCATTCTGCTTATACCTCATCTTCTCTGGAAAGTTTCTTTATTATCAAATTTCTTCACATAGATTCTATTTCTTTTTTAGTTTAGTTTCAGAGGGTGAATTTGGTGATGCTAGCCCACTGTGCACAATAGCGTCACTAAATTCACCCTCAGGAGACCTCACTCTGCAAATGACAGGCACACTAATATGAAAGCCATTAACTTTGTAGGTTTTGTGGAGTCATCTATCATGGAAATGTCAACATAACCATCTGCGTCTTTCTGCACAAATTTTTTAGTTGTAAATATGTGACCCGCCATATCAAATCCAGTCGTAAGTCGGGATTTTTTTACCCTGTGCCAATGCATTCTCTTATATATGCGAGTCGACCATAGGTCGCCTCGCATATATAAGAGAATGCATTGGCCTAACAATTTTTTATCATGTTTTTTAAATAAATGTTTCTTACAATTTTTAGGACATAAAATAAAAAACATCCATTACCCTGCAGGGAGCCCCACACATATATAGAATCATATAGAAGAGTGTTGTCTGCTCATGTTTGTCTGGGGCTCTGTATGGGTGAAATTATAAAATTGTTAAAGAATAAAAGAACAAATTATTAAAATTGTAAAAAATTGTTAGGCCAATGCATTCTCTTATATATGCGAGGCGACCTATGGTCGACTCGCATATATAAGAGAATGCATTGGCACAGGGTAAAAAATTCCGACTTACGACTGGATTTGATATGGCGGTCACATATGTTTATTCTGGCAGTCCTACCTCATTGTTAATATATGTATAATTTAATTACACAAAACACAGAGGAATAATCAAAATTTCCATCGCTGTAATGCCTTTCGCCATACTAAAGGAAAACCATACATGTATACAAAAATTCACATTCAAGTGACAAAGAAAAATGTTCATATGGACAGAAACTCAGATGGACAGACGGACAGATGGGGGCTAGATACAACAAGCCTCCTATATCCAGGTGTCGGTTAATAATAAAAATAGAGTGAAATCACCTGACAGATACTCAGATGGACAGACGATGGACAGATGGAGAGTAGATAAAACAAGCCTCCTATAGTAATGCTCTAAATAATCGACTCATTAACCACATCAGAATTATGGGTAACTTTTCAGGATTTAGTCAGAAATGTGACTTGTTGCCAATCATCGTAAAGTTACCCATAATTCTGCTGGGGTTAAGGAGTCGATTATCATTTAGGGCATGTACAGTGATGCTCTAAGTAATCGACTTCTTAACCACAGCAGAATTATGGGTAACTTTTCAGGATTTAGTCGGAAATATGGCTTGTTGCCATTGATCGGAAAGCTCTCGGGGGAGAGCTTTCCGATCAATGGCAACAAGCCATATTTCCGACTAAATCCTGAAAAGTTACCCATAATTCTGCTGTGGTTAAGAAGTCGATTACTTAGGGCATTACTGTATATCCAGGTGTCGGTTAATAATAAAGAGTGAGTGAACTGACCTGAACATGCAATGCTTTCCCAAAACTTTTAAAATCTCTGACTGAAAATTTAGCTTCCACCTTGGTCTCGTCATTCTCGCTCAAAGAAACCGTTTGCACAGTGAGTGTTCTATAGACGTCAAGAATTACTGGAATACGAAAAATACAGTGCATGAATAAGAGATGCCAGGATATCATGAAATATTTATATTTATGTTCATGCCATACACCTTTGACCTTTCCTTGACCGGATCTTCCTAAATTTTTACAAAAACACTGTGCCAATGCATTCTCTTATATATGCGAGTCGCCCATAGGGCTGGCCTAACAATATTTACCTTGACTGTGTAAGCCCGTGCATTCTCCTATGGGAGTATCGCATATATAAGCCAGTGCATTTTCTTATATATGCCAAGCTCCCTACGGGGGACTCGCATATATAAGTGAATGCACTGGCACATGTTCTTTAATGCTGCCCCAGGTGAGCTCCGGTCATGAACCTAGTAAGCCAGTGAATTCTCTTATATATGCGAGGCTCACTATGGGAGACTCGTATATATAAGAGAATGCACTGGCACATGATAATTAATGCTGCACCAGCGCAGCTCCCATCGTGAACCTTGTAAGCCAATACATTCTTTTATATATGGAGAACAATCTTGTTCAAAGTAGTAATTTTTACAAATATTATATCCAAATTGACAACACACACCGTCATTATTATATATTAATTAAATGCAGTGACTCTCTCGTTTTCGTTAGTTTATCGCCGACAGATGCGTCCCGAATCGAGTAGTAAATATTTACATTTGAGCGTAGTTCAAACTATGTTTTCTATGGTCGATTTGATTCATTTGCGATGTTAGTAGAATAGCGCCTGGATAACTGATCAGTTTCACACACCCCAGAACAAGTACATAATATGTCTTTAAAGTGATAGAAATAGATGTCGTAATATGAAAAACCAGGTCTCAGTTTCTTTGTTAGTCTTCTTGGTTACTTTCAGGGGTAATGTTCCTTTGTTAGTTTCTGTTTTACCAGGGGTAATGTTCATTTGTTAGTTTCTGTTTTACCAGGGGTAATGTTCCTTTGTTAGTTTCTTTCCTCATGCAGTAAAAGTAGGTAGTGCATGTATGTGATGCCGATCGTCCTTACTTTATCACCATTCTGGTAGAGTTTCTTGGATAGTTTTTAGTGGGCCAGGTATATCAGAAAAATGCCATTGCACCCCAATGTGTCCCCCATGGGGCCTGTGAATTGACCTTTAGTTTATTTACAATTCCGGAGGAAAATTTATTATTCAACAAACAGATTACATTGAAGGATTATTGTATTGGAAAATTTCAGGTTGTATTAATTGAATTAATTGGGTCAATTTGTATCAAAATTTTAGCCGGCAAGTTTTGTGTGGAATTCATCAAAAACAAGTTTATCGGTTGGTTCGTAATTCAATTGGTGTCGCCTGATGTTTCATCTATTAAAAATGCTGTGCTATGACTAGTCATTCTGTCCCAATTGTGATGCAGTTTTTTTATAAACCGAACACCTCTCTAAACTGAACAAAATGGTCGGTCCGGACAGTGTTTGGTTTGGAAAGGTTTTACTATACTAGTAAAGATCATTTGTCTAACTGCTTTGCAGAAAGTTGGAAGTATATATTCATCACTTTGATAATTGACTTCACCTTTGGGCTTGGATTATATATCTCGCACACTGATTGGCCAGCTATACCAAATCGAGTTTGTGTTCCCATGGAAATGTTGACATGTGGTCAAATTCTACTATAAAACCGACGTGCCATATCATGTATTTATTTCTCCAAGTTAACACTTCCATGATTGGAGCTTCCTGAAATCTGCAAAAACTGTGTGAGTGCATTCTCTTATATATGCAAGTCTCCCATATGGAGTCTCACATATATAAGAGAATACATTCGCAAAACAATTTACCTTGACTTTGTAAGCTGGTGAATTCTCTTATATATGCAAGACTCCCTATGGGAGACTCCCACATAAAAGAGAATGCACTCGCTCAGGGTTTTCACAAATTTTCAGGAAGCTCCAGCCATGGAAACTGGCAGTTTAAGTTCTCGTGGTCTCGTGAAATGGCTTAAGGTTTAAGTTTAAGGTCTCGTGAAATGGTTTAAGGTTTAAGTTTAAGGTCTCGTGAAATGGTTTAAGGTTTAAGTTTAAGGTCTCGTGAAATGGTATGATAAAATTCAAAAGAAACATATGTTCTAGATTTAAATTTTACACAAGTCCAT
The DNA here is from genome assembly GCA_032622095.1 of Siphonodentalium dalli. Taxonomy (NCBI): domain Eukaryota; kingdom Metazoa; phylum Mollusca; class Scaphopoda; order Gadilida; family Siphonodentaliidae; genus Siphonodentalium; species Siphonodentalium dalli. Next base: position 212,354,052 of record CP136069.1, read on the forward strand.
TCCTGAATTGTACTTTTTAACATGACAATTGAAATCTCGTGAGATCTAAATGAAACCGTAAGTGGTTTACGGTTATTGATACGTGGCCTACAATGTTTTCTCTATAAATGAGACAATAAAATGTATAACTGCACAGTAACTGTTTTCCTGAAGAATACTTTGTTAATTTGTTATCAAACTTGCATGTTTCTGTGTGATAGATGATAACAAATTTTGTTTAATTTTAAAATCTCCCGGATAGTGACCCCAATCTCACGGAAAATCATGACCAATATCTCGGAAAATATTTTTTGAGGGTAACAAGTCTGACTGACACAGGATCTTTAACGCTACACCAGTGCAGCTCCGATTATTAAAGGGTTAAACAGACCTTCATTGGTTGACTTTATTGCTGTGAACAATATCCTTGCACAACCCAGTACTGTCTTATCTTCAAATGAGACTTTCAGCTGTAAATGATAGTCCTCCACTCGAACCTCCCTGAAGTTAGAGCATGTCGCAACATCTTCTGCTTGCTCAGACTGCAAATGCATTTCTCCCTAAATGACAAATTAACCCTTTACCCAACAAACCGGCCAAAACCGGCCAAATAAATCTTCAACAGCCTAAAATATCTTCGGTCTGTCTCAATAGAACCATACAAATATGGATATCATTGGAACCGGCTCCTTGACCACATTGTGATAGTTACAGTTATGCCCTGTGCCAATGCATTCTCTTATATATGCGAGTCGACCATAGGTCGCCTCGCATATATAAGAGAATGCATTGGCCTAAAAAAACACTTTCTTACATTCTTTAACAATTTTATAATTTTTAATGTGTTAAGCCAATGCATTCTCTTATATATGCGAGGCGACCTATGGTCGACTCGCATATATAAGAGAATGCATTGGCACAGGGCCGTTCTGTTGGGTAAAGGGTTAAAGGTACTCAATCTGATCAGATGTCCCCATCTCATCAAGTTACAACAACACCATTTCTTCAATTACACTTTAGTAATCAGAATCGATTAATTAGAACAAAATAATTATAACCACTGTCAACTATGGTATACAATTTCCCAAAATGTGTTATTTATCAACTTGTTGTTCAACGAAATATGACCGTATTATCACTTCATTAACATGAAATTTGGCTGTATTGCCACTTGATTTTAGAGTTATCCATCTTCATCCGCAATTTGGTCCGAGACGTCTTCTAGTCAAGTTTTCACCAGGCCAAGTACTGTTTCAAAAATCGATAGCTGATCACTCTGTGCTTTGATGGGTGGGTTCCTCAACTCGAATAAAATATTTTTTACCCCCGAAGCCAAATAAATAGTAATTTGCGAGCGTTAATTCGGATTGAGTACCTTTACCCTGTGCCAATGCATTCTCTTATATATGCGAGTCGACCATAGGTCGCCTCGCATATATAAGAGTAATGCATTGGCCTAACAATTTTTTATCTTTTTTTTTAATAAATGTTTCTTACATTTTTTAGGACATAAAATAAAAAAAACATCCATTACCCTGCAGGGAGCCCCACACATATATAGAAGCATATAGAAGAGTGTCGTCTGCTCATGTTTGTCTGGGGCTCTGTGTGGGTGAAATTATAAAGTTGTTAATTCAGATCATGCATCTTTAAAGACGTACAGGGGAGAGCTTTCCGATGAATGGCAACAAGCCATATTTCCGACTGAGTATGCTATTTCTCTGTCTGTAGGTACGATATGGCTGTAGAATGGAATGTCTACTTTATGTAGTGCATGAGTGTGTGTATATGTGTAGTTGGTTCGTCATTCATATTGAGACATGTGTTGTAGATATGTTTGTAATCTTAAATTTCTAATACTCTGTGTTATGTACCAAATTGTGTTTGTTTTCATAATATAAACATTTATATATGAATCTCCATATATGGAGGATAATAAAGATATATATATATTTCCGACTAAATCCTGAAAAATTACCCATAATTCTGCTGTGGTTAAGTGGTCAATTACTTTGGGCATTACTGTACAACACATTTATTTCAATAATTTTAGTGAATGACTGAATTTGGTGGAAAGCGTTATCTTCTAGGTCCCAGCTAATCTTAGATTTTAGGTGTCAAATCGAATCTTGAAACTGAATCGAACTGAACCTAGAACCCCAAAATCGACTAAAATGTTCAGATAATAAGTTCAACCCTTTCTATACTAAATACTCATTGAAAAGTAGTTCTATCAGGAAATGTTCAGATAATAGCTTCAACAATTGACCATAATTCGTTTGTTGAACTTATTATCTGAACATTTCCAACCAATATATTATAATCTTCTACATTTGCATTATCCTCTGGTCTGTCTGACGTCTGCTCATTTTCCATAACCACTTCTCCAGGTGAATAATAGACCCTTCCGATATATAATTTTAAATGTTCATTTATATAACAGTTATATACAATACGAGGTGATAAAAATTGCCCAATTAGATTGAAATTTATCAGGTAATTTTGCCATTTACCCATGACTTCATTGCCATGGTAGGGTTCTTTAACATGCACACAAGACAGCCATTAACGTCAGCTCCAGATCCGATGGTGTGCCTAGCACAGTGTCATCCCTGGACATGACACTGTAGAGGTATAAAATTTGCATTGTACGTGTTTTTTCAAATTTTGTCTGAGATTCTTTTGCTTCTGGAATCGTTCCCAGAACACTGGCCGTGGCATCATTGGTTGATTTGTGATGTACATCATGATGACCATCGGAATCGTTCCCAGAACACTAGCCGTGGCATCATTGGTTGATTTGTGATGTACATCATGATGACCATCGGAATCGTTCCCAGAACACTGGCCGTGGCATCATTGGTTGATTTGTGATGTACATCATGATGACCATCGGAATCGTTCCCAGAACACTAGCCGTGGCATCATTGGTTGATTTGTGATGTACATCATGATGACCATCGGAATCGTTCCCAGAACACTGGCCGTGGCATCATTGGTTGATTTGTGATGTACATCATGATGACCATCGGAATCGTTCCCAGAACACTAGCCGTGGCATCATTGGTTGATTTAGTGATACTATCCCACATAGCAGGCTAGCATCACCAAATTCACCCTCTGGGACCTCATTCTGCATGGTCTTATCTGTTATGGGAGACATAGACTCAGATTGAAGTCCCCAAATGGTGAATATTGGGATGTACACCCATTGGGAACCTCGATTATGCAATGTGGCGTCTGCCAATTTGAGGATAAAGAGAAACTAAAATAAAAAAGAAATAGAATCTATGTGCAGAAGTTTCTATAAAAATTTGATAGCATCACTAAATTCCCCCTCTGGGGACCTCATTCTGCAAATGACAGGCACACTAAACTCAGGCTTGGTCAGTGATGTAAGACATCCATCTCAAACCTCACTGATAAAGTTTAATGTTTAACCCACATGGAGCCTCCCCCCAGATGGAAGCATGCACTACACAGTGTCGTCTGCTCCAGTCTATGTGGGGCTCTCTATGGGTTATCCACACTAAACTCAGGCTTTGGAGGGGTAAATGTCCCTGATATAGGTTTAAAATTTCACCCAAAATCTATGAAATATAACAAAGTTAGAATACATTTTAGACCCACTATAAATCTCCCATTGTATGCGGCTTCCATCCATTGTTATTCTTTTGGAGAAGATCTAGACCATGATGAAACAGTCAAACATTGTTATCCGTAAAATGGTCCATTATTAACCCTTTGAGTGCCCCACCCAGACTGGAGCAGACGACACTCTGCAGTGCATGCTTCCATCTGTGTGAGGCTCCATGTGGGTTAATTTTTATTTTTGAGTGCCAGGTCCGATTTCTGTATCAAACCAATATACCCTGTGCCAATGCATTCTCTTATATATGCGAGTCGACCATAGGTCGCCTCGCATATATAAGAGAATGCATTGCCTAACAATTTTTCATCAATTGTTATTATTTTTTACAATTTTTTACAATTTTAATAATTTTTTCTTATATTCTTTAACAGACTTATTTTGTAGGTTTAGTGCCAGGGAATGTTACGTTTTTCATGGGCATCAAAATTATTACTATGAATACTTGGTGATAGTTTTGAGTTATAACATGCCCTAAAGTTTTATCCAGTTTGTTTTTAAATTCGCTATAGCATGGTTAAGTATACCCAAAAAAATAAGAAATCTAAAAAATATATATTTTTGTTTAATTTTTTTATTTTTTAGGACCGATTATACAGACCGTAAATTAGGGCCGATGAGATCGGCCCCTGGCACTCAAAGGGTTAAAGCTACTTAATCCGATTCGATGGTCACCATGTCATCAGATTCCAACAACAACATATTTTTAAATGTCGCTTCAGTTATTAGAATCAATTAATTGCCCAAAAATAAGATATAGTAAAATTGCCCAAAACCTGTTATTTATCAACATTTTGTATCCTATTTTCGTGTTATTATATATAGACGCCCCTACAGTTCTGATCACTTGAGGGACGGCGGTCACAATGGTTATCAGAAATATTTGATTAGAAATAAGCAGATGAGAAAATAGGTTCCCAATAAACTGAATACATGTATTAAGTTTGTGAACTCTCAGTTTGGAGTGAAGGCTTGGTTCTTTGACTGAGGGGTTCAAGCGGCTTAGTTCACCCGATGTGTTCAGTTCGACAGCTGTGCAGGCATGCAACAGTCACCTTGGCGTTCTTATATATTGTTTGTGAAATGGAACAAAAATGGTAATTTATTGCTTCCGTACAACTTTTGGCCTTAAATAACAGTACGTCTGAGTGGTAATAATAGTAATAACATAATAATATCGGGCGTTATGTTTTATAAACGGCCCTCTAGGAATGATTAACATCCCTCAGGCCGCTAATAGGCCCTCGGGCTGTTAATCATATCTGTCGTGCTGTTAATAAACCATAACGCCCTCCATTTGGTATATTAACGGCCCAACAGGAATGATTAACAGCCTGAGTTTATTTGCATTTGGGTTACCAGATATATCAAAGCAATCTGCAGGACTTATCTTCCCAACTGAACATTTAACTGACCAGCAGTTGAGTGTGGAGATATACATTACGCTTGTTACGCTGGTAGAGCTTGCCACACCTCATGATCATTTTTGTCCAAATTTGCTGGCGTTTTTAATGACAGTGTGACTTTATCGTCTTCATTGAACAACAACGATAGCGTGCACATAAGGTTTGTGTGTACATGGTAAGATGTTGCACTGATGGCATGTGCAAATTAATGAAATAATTACAAAGAGATAATAAAAACAAATTTCACAATCTTACCGCAAGAACGATAACTGTGAAGATTCGATTTCGTCACTTTCGTTTTCTTGGTTTCCGGTACTGCCATAGACTAAAAATAGGATTCCGGGATCGAAGTAGTCATACACACAAATTTTTAGTCGGATCGGTCAAGGTCCAGAAACATGCCTATGAGCGAGGTCAAGTTGACACGTTAAATACCAAATTCGAGCAGTGTTAGAGTCTATAACACATACACACATGCATACACACATACATACATACAGACAGGTGTTTCAAAATGTATAATCGATAGCTACAACAATTCTATGGTAGATAGTTCACGGCCGACCTGATGCATGCATCTTAGTTTTCTTGTTATGTACGTATCGGCATGCTACTCTGTATCTGTAGTTGTTACGTCCTAGTGACCAAAGCTGGCTTTTACAGGACGTAAGTATGATGACATCAGTAAGTATGGACAAACCGCGACACGTCCATCTATATGCATGTATGTTTCACGTGAGTGCCTACATATAAGAATAGTTCGGGAGCAATATAGGGGTGAAATAAAAAAATCTCTGTTAAAGTTTTGTTTACTTTTTGGATATTGTGATCAGGGATGTGGCTAGAGGGGGGTGTGGGGGGTGTCTCACACCCCCCCCCCCCCCCAGCAGAGAGCTATATTTTCAATAGTTGGAAATTTCATACCTGCCACAACGAAATTTCACACCAACAATAGGTTGAAAATGTTCTTGTAGTTTGATTATAAAACAATTTATTGGGGGGAATTTATTGTTTTTCGACCAATATTTGCATATGTTCCTATTTTTGGTCAAAAATTATGACAGAAATGGTCATCAGTTGGAAATTTTCCAACCTTAGGGGGGTGACAGGTTGGAAATTTCCAACACTTGGAAAGCTTGTGTCCTGGTCCCTCCCCCGTGGCCAGTCAAAAACTTCTAGTTAATTTAAGAAAACAATATTGTCATACAATTGGTCAACATTGTCATTGGAATTGTCATCAGTTGGAAATTTTCCAACCTAAGTGGGGGTGTAGGGTTTGAAATTTCCAACAGTAGGAAGGCTTGAGGCTAGTCTAGATGTTAGGATTTTGCGATTTTCTTGTTCAGATTTCAAAATTTTCGCACACCGCGCCGAACCATGGTCGGCCCGGTGTGTCATTGTCCCATCCACATGCAAAACAATATTTTACTACATTTGGTCAAACTTGTAGACATAAATGGTCATCAGTTGAAGAATTTTCCAACCTGAGGGGGAGCATGAGGTTTGAAATTTCCAACACTAGGAAAGCTTCAGTTGAGGCCAGTCTAGATGCTAGGATTTGCGATTTTCTTGTATAGTTTCAAAAAATTTCTCACACCGGGCCAAACAACCATGGTCGGCCCGGTGTTTCCTGGTCTGTTGTCGGTAGCTGTGTGCATTTGTCTGGAATTAGATCACTAGTTGTTTTTTTTGGGGCAATTTTCAGGTTAAAATATCTTAATGTTCTCATACTGGGAAAATAGAAGCATGGTTTATGAATATATAGGAAATTAGGCCTGAGCATGAGGTACAAGGGGGGGGTGCATATGGAATTATGCAAAAAGTTGTGTTGATGCGATTCCGACTCAAGGGGGGGGTGCAAAGGGGGGGGGGGTGCAAATGGAATTATGCAAAAAGTTGTGTTGGTGTGATTCCGACTCAAGGGGGGGGGGGTGCAGTTGGAAATTCCCAAGGTGGACACCCCCCAGCGGAGACCCTCTAGCCACATCCCTGATTGTGATTCTGCATAGTGTGTACAACAATTTCTAGGTGTGCAGGTCTGTGTGGAGTTATCACCCTGGAGCCTTTCCTATAATCCAAGATGGCGTCCAACATGGTCGCCGTAGTATAGAATAAGAACCAAATCAGCTATCTCTACCAGAGCGCATCAGGCACACCGAGTCATAAAATATAAAACATCCATTACCCTGCAGGGAGCCCCACACATATATAGAATCATATAGAAGAGTGTCGTCTGCTCATGTTTGTCTGGGGCTCTGTATGGGTGAAATTATAAAATTGTTAAAGAATACAAGAACAAATTATTAAAATTGTAAAAAATTGTTAGGCCAATGCATTCTCTTATATATGCGAGGCGACCTATGGTCGACTCACATATATAAGAGAATGCATTGGCACAGGGTAAACGAGTCATCATGGCTGGGAGGTAAACCCTGCATGTAGTTTGCTAAATCAGTTCGATCTGTTTTGTTGGAAAACATATTTCATCAAATGTATACAAATTTAGATACTACTTGGATCAAATTACATTCTACTACTGTTGTTATGAAAAATTGGCACTCTTTTTGGTAAGATGGCTGTCAAAATGGCAACCGGAATGTGAAAAATAAGATTTTTTCACAAATGTCTAATATATTCGTTCCTATTGTTTCCTAAATGGTTGCAAATTTTGGGCCTTGTTTTCTTATTATTCATATCGTATGATCATTTGCTCATTACTGTGTGTTGTTTCTTTGGTCTCAGCCACTTCCAATCCCAAAGAAAATTGAATTTACAGAACGTGGTATGAACTTTCCCCGAAAACTCAATATTGGTTTCTGGTCATATTTTAGTGTGAGATGAACATATTTTAACGAATTAAGCGAATGGGAGTATTGCCTATAAAATTCAATCTCATTATGGTATAAAACGGTTACTATGGTTTATGGTGGCAGTCAACATGGCCGTATAAATGGATACAAAATTATATATTTCAATATATAATGGTCAAATTATTGGCAACCGGTTAATTCTCAAACTGCTGGAGGAAGCGTTGCACAGTTGGTTGAATATAGGCTAGCTCTTGGAAGTATGCAAATTTGAACTATTCAGTGAAATATAAATCGATAAAAAAATACTCGAATGAGACTTTGGGTTTAGGATCGAATGCACTTCTATGACTTATTTTTTTTATCCCAAGTGCATATGACTAAAACAGCTTTTACTGTTTTCATACCGGGACCTCTGTCCACGATCTTTGTGAACTATGCATGTTCCTGACTAAATGATGGTATTTAATTTTAGGCATAAAAGACACATTGACAAGGAGAAAGCTGGCAACTTTGATAATTGAGAGTCAATGTATATAATGATATGCGACCTGTCGAAACAATCATCACCACAGTTGGACCCAATCTCCCCTATAGATAACATAGTTTTGCTGAATTATATTTTCTGATCCAGCACACCACACTTGGTGTAGACACATGCATACTGATTAGATATGCAAATAAATCTCCACAGAAGTAATAATACTGGCCCCAGCCTATGACCCCATAGGAATTTCTTGCTCTAGAGCAGACTCTATATAAGTTATGTACCTTTGGGTAGACATCATCAAATGGTTCTCCCGTCTCCATGGCAATCATTTTCAAAATGGCTGCCAAAATGTATTATTTTCACATCAGAAAGTCGGTAAATGGTGATTCCAGTCACAATATTTTGTCTCATTGAAATAAAAGACATGTGTATGCACTGTATTATATATGAACTGACTGGTCATCATCATACCTCTCATTTCGTGGTGTTTTTGGCGAATATAACTGTTGTCATGGAGACTGATATGCCCCTGAATATGTACTATTCCCCGTCTATATAATTCTCTGCATCAATTTCAGATTATAAGTTGTAAAATTTTACCAAATGTGAGACATGAATTAAAAAGTAGACATATTTTGGTTTAAGGTAGGTAATGCGATGCTGTGGTGACAACAGTGACGTTGCGAAACCCCTGGCAATTGAATTTCACCATGTCAACCCAGACATTCAGTAATACGGACTCTGCTCTAACCATTCGTCGGGCAGCTAAGAATGAAAACAATTGGCCATATGTTTAGAGTTTAATCATGTGGTAGTTCAACAAGGAATGTCATGTGTCAAGATTAACGTCCGGATCTTTACTTTCAGGAAACATGTTGCATTAAATTAAACCTTGAACGAGTCTATATTTTTGGGGGTAAAATGGGCTATTTTGTTAAAAACAAAATCGGTGAAAATTTGAATTTTGCCTTAAATACACCTTGTGTTGTTAATCATTTGGTCATGTATTTTGGCGGATCCGACTATTGTCATATCACAAGAGGATTAGCTATGTAAACACCACCACCACCAGACTAAACAGTAGTAATCCCTCTAATCACCGGTACTGATGCTATGAGATTAACAGCATCTTAATAGAGGTGTTAACTTTTCCTAAACCTTATACAACTCCACCAATATAAATATGTTGTAAGAGTTTCTTGAAATGAATGGTATTGATTGACCAATACTTTTCAACTTTCTTGAGGAATTAACAAGTGACTTGCCAAAACTTTTGCCAAATGAAAATATATTTTGCCAAAAAGTATATGTATAAAGTCCAGATAAAGGGACCAATTGTCATTGATATAATATGATTTTTAGCTCATTCCATAGCTTTCGGCCATAGGCCTTCGCCAGTGAAAACGATTAACACAGTAAAGTCTACACGTTGCTCTGACATCAACTCATTCGTAAATGCCAGACGGATAACGTACGTTCATTGAGTTTGTTTACATGACGTCATGTACGTTAGTGATCGATTTCATTTCGCGCCAAATTAACTGGCGCCAATGTTGTTGATTTTAGTGTTGAACCCAACCCCGTAGCACGTTCTTAGCGTCTTAGACGTCAGGTAAACAAACTCAATGAACGTACGTTATCCGTCTGGCATTTACGAATGAGTTGATGTCAGAGCAACATTAGACTTTACTGTGTTAATCGTTTTCCACCGACGAAGGCCTATGACCGAAAGCTATGGAATGAGCTAATAAATCATTTTATATTTTGCCAAATGTTAATTATTTTTGCCATTGGCAAATTTGGCAAGTGACAACGCTAACCCTGTCAGTCCATGAATAATAAAACAGATAGTTCGTTTTGTCAATAAGATAAGATTTCCGTCCTGAGCTCGGCGCAGCAAACTTCCCCGTGGACAAGGTGTCACAACATTAATCTGTAGTCATTCGTGCGCCCTGGAATAGATAAAGTTACAGAGTTAAATAATTCAGCAACGTTCCAAACCTTCAGTGTCAACACCACATCAATTTAACTGCATTCACACAGTACATGTCCCAACACCACATCAATTTAACTGCATTCACACATTACATGTCCCAACACCACATCAATTTGACAGCATTCACACAGTACATGTCCCAACACCACATCAATTTAACTGCATTCATACAGTACATGTCCCAACACCACATCAATTTAACAGCATTCACACAGTACATGTCCCAATACCACATCAATTTAACAGCATTCACACAGTACATGTCCCAACACCACATCAATTTAACTGCATTCACACAGTACATGTCCCAACACCACATCAATTTAACAGCATTCACACAGTACATGTCCCAACACCACATCAATTTAACTGCATTCACACAGTACATGTCCCAACACCACATCAATTTAACTGCATTCACACAGTACATGTCCCAACACCACATCAATTTAACTGCATTCACACAGTACATGTCCCAACACCACATTAATTTAACTGCATTCATACAGTACATGTCCCAACACCACATTAATTTAACTGCATTCATACAGTACATGTCCCAACACCACATCAATTTAACTGCATTCATACAGTACAAGTACGTAAAATCAGTAGCGTGTGATAAGCAAACCACTCAACGTCAAGGTGGGGAAACACGTGGTTTGGAGTTGATGAGTATCACGCATTCAAAATGGCAGAGGAGAACGCGACTAGAAACGAAGAAAAAGGTAGTAAACTCTGACATTCTGTCCAAAGTTGTGAGTCGAATGATTCTCCTAGATGATTGTGTGGACTGGACTGGTGAATTGCACGAACCTCCGATTGCCAAATTTGGTCAGACAGAATGTTATAGAAAATTACTGAGTATTTCCGAACAAATAAGGTATCAACTTGTTTTGAAAATAAACTAGCATATGCTCGTAACAGTCAAAATGCTATGTTTTGTGTCAGTTCCTCATGTATTATGTGTTTGTGCGTTTGCATTTGCCTCTGCCATTTTGAATGCGTGGTACTCACCAACATCGAAACCATGTGATTCCCCACCGTGGTCGTGGGGACTGCATCGAAACCACGTGATTCCCCACCGTGGTCGTGGGGACTACATCGAAACCACGTGATTCCCACTGTGGTCGTGGGGACTGCATCGAAACCACGCGATTCCCCACCGTGGTCGTGCGGACAACATCGAAACCACGCGATTCCACACCGTGGTCGTGCGGACTGCATCAAAACCACGTGATTCCCCACTGTGGTCGTGGGGACTGCATCGAAACCACGTGATTCCCCACCGTGGTCGTGGGGACTGCATCGAAACCACGTGATTCCCCACCGTGGTCGTGGGGACTGCATCGAAACCACGTGATTCCACACCGTGGTCGTGGGGACTGTATCAAAACCACGTGATTCCCCACTGTGGTCGTGGGGACTGCATCGAAACCACGTGATTCCACACCGTGGTCGTGGGGACTGCATCGAAACCACGTGATTCCCCACCGTGGTCGTGGGGACTGCATGCACTGCGGGTCACTAGGATTTACCTAGAAGTTTAAGTAGGGCGTGAAGCGCCCAGGGTGGTCGAAAAGATAGAGATATTCTCCTTCACCCCAACCAGGATTCAAACTTGCGTGGATGATTTGACCAAATTTTCCCAAATTTATTTCACGAAAATCACCAATGTCCCTTTTTTCCGATTTTTGCTGATTTTTAGTATGCTGTTTATGGAGGGTCTATGTACCTATTCCAGCAAAAAACAACTCTGTTGCAATTAGTTCTGGGTAAAACCATAAATGCACTGGACTAGTACCACAGTTAACACATAAATACGAAATTATGTTGAGCATCAAAGTCTAAAGTGTTTTTTGAAAATGGAAACTTTTCCAATCAATCGACATTCAGAAGATGGTTAGAAAACCATCGGGATACTTAACTCCCAGAATATTCCGCATTTTCCATGTTCTCAATTCGTTAAAAATGTCAAAATGATCGGGTGAATAACATAGCCGGGATGATTGGAGATACAGGGTATTATATGAGAGGGGGACTAACTTTTGAGGTATTTCTATGAAAATGTACTGGCACAGGTTCTTTACTGGTGTACCAGTGCAGTTACCGTATTGTTAACATTAAACGAACATTGTATAGTAAAGTTCGAACAGTTTTGTGTTCATATATTTAGTATGGCATGGGTCAGCGACCGCATGGTGCCCCCCCCCCCCCCCCCCCCCCCCCACAGACACGAGCAGACGACATCCAGTAATAGATCCTTATATATGTGTGGGGCTCTCTATTTGGTGCATGTATGGCACGGGTCAGCGACCCGGGCTATATTTGAAGAAGTGTTTTAACCCTTTCAGTGCCAAGTCCGATTTTTGTATCAACCCATATTTCCTTTTCAAATTTATTGATTATAATAATGTGATATATTGATGGCAAGAACTCTAAGAGTTAATGAGCCTGTATACAGAAGGTTGATATTTCTTAACAATTTTCCTTTTTACTACAGTATAATGCGCAGGCTAATATTGCATGCTAATCAGACGCTCTGGCACACAGCCACTTGGTGAAAAATATAAGATATACCATTACATACTAATAGCTACACAAGATAAACCCGTATTGTTTGGTCAACATCGAGTACGGGTTTTTTTACCTACCCCCAGCCAGCCGTACGTATCCCATGGGGTACGACTGGCTTCGGGTGGGTACAAACCCGTACTACGTGAACAGACACGGGGTAGCTAATAGTATCTGGTATCCCCCCCCCCCAAAGGCCTGTGGTATAATGTAGGTCCGTGTCGGGTGGAAATATGACAGTATAACTTACCATCACTACTTGCCGTCCTCTATATGTCTGTGATAATGGTCATGTTGTGAACAGTCGCTGATTGGGGGCTCGTCACTGGCATCAGAACAATCATCAAAATGATCGCAGCGCCACCTCATGGGAATTATACTGCTGTTGTCTCCGCATCGGAATTCGTTATCCATCACTGAGGATAGAAGAAAACCATAGTCAGAAATGGTAACGCCCTCAGTGTCATATTATTAGGCATATATATATATAAAATTATAATATAAAATATATTGGTTTGATGAATGCACCACCTCAGAATTCCGTTAAAACAACGAATCTTTCAAATTATTACAACAAATGCGGCTTATCACTGTTATAGTATGTTACGGTATGTGAAATGTATACATAGTGTATTTATGGTATGTGATATGCGTTATGTATATATATATATATATATATATATATATATATATATATATATATATATATATATATATACTTGGTAATGTGTACTTCCGGTTTGATAATATAGCACGAGGAATAAAACGAATTTAAACATAATTGAATCTTAATTTATCCTCATTAATCCACATTACAATCACTGAAGGTTTCTCATTCACCACACCAGAAAGCCTCTGAATGCGGACCAAAAATCTACTAATCGGATACACAAAACATGTTTATATTAATCGGACAGTTTGATTTTCTAACTAGAATTTAGTATGAAATTTGTTGTTTTTAGAAAACATTTCGTCAGATTGTCGTCATGCAAAGTCAACCATGCAACAACATATCGCGTCTGTTCGGAGCCAATCGGTAGACACATGTATGTACACACTCTGCAATCACTTGAATGGGTTTCGGTGCCACGTCACGTTCTCGGTGCATGTGTGTACAATGGTGTATGGTTGGGTGTATCCGATGTGGCTGTATGGCCATTGATGTGGTGTATGACGATATAACGAGAGTAGCTACATTGTCATTTGTGTGTTGTTTATGTATATATGGAGTGACCTTAAGGTCATGGGTGATATGTACATGTGTACCGTGTGTGGGTGTATTGTGACATGTTGATGTATATGAATTACCGCACCCTTCACTTAAGATATATAGGACTTCAGGTGTGTAATAACAAGACTACTTTGGCAATAATATTATTTATTGAGATAAAATCTCCAATAATAACATATGAATAAATATGAATACTTACACTCTCCTTACTCTCACTATTGCACATACACTCATCCATATACCCATGAATTATGATAATGATTGTGATTCTCAACCGCTTTACAAAACATGAAGTTATTCGCTATCACAGATAGCTATCTGACTATACAATAATAAATTATAAAATAAATTATTCAATTCATAGCCATATACTAGATATCATTATGTTTCATTCAAACCCACTTTAAGCTTTTACATGTTAGTCTAAGGCTTTATACAAACGAAATTATCTCAACATTAATCTTATATGTAAGCCTATTACCATTTATATAAGGAATAATAATGCCTCCCGCAGTTTAATATATATAGGGATGGGAGGGTGGGAAAAAAAAATTTGCCAATGTTGACAGTTCGAAATGTCGAGTCGATATGAATGAGATTTGGGCGCGAAACGCATTTATATGGATCAAGGTATTGTGGGAAATGTTCATGAATCTTGAGTACTATTTAATTATGACCTTCGACACGAGTATCAATGTCAAAGGTCAAAATTAAGGTATATAGAATACAGGGGCGTATCCAATGATTGTTTCAGGTCTAGTAATTACATATTTTGATTGCCAAAATAGCCCTATACAAGTGATGTCTGTATGATCATGGGTGGGGTGAGTAGGTATACACGGAGTGACTGTATGGTCATGTGTCAGGTGTAAGAGTATACCCTGGTGTTCATGTATGGTGATTCGTGGAGGTATGGTCATGTGTAGTCTGTACAGGTATACACGTGTAGCTGTATTGCCATGGGTGGTCGATATGTGTATTTTTGAGTTATAACATGCCCTAAAGTTTTATCCAGTTTGTTTTTAAATTCGCTATAGCATGGTTAAGTATACCCAAAAAAATAAGAAATCTAAAAAATATATATTTTTGTTTAATTTTTTTATTTTTTAGGACCGATTATACAGACCGTAAATTAGGGCCGATGAGATCGGCCCCTGGCACTCAAAGGGTTAAAGCTACTTAATCCGATTCGATGGTCACCATGTCATCAGATTCCAACAACAACATATTTTTAAATGTCGCTTCAGTTATTAGAATCAATTAATTGCCCAAAAATAAGATATAGTAAAATTGCCCAAAACCTGTTATTTATCAACATTTTGTATCCTATTTTCGTGTTATTATATATAGACGCCCCTACAGTTCTGATCACTTGAGGGACGGCGGTCACAATGGTTATCAGAAATATTTGATTAGAAATAAGCAGATGAGAAAATAGGTTCCCAATAAACTGAATACATGTATTAAGTTTGTGAACTCTCAGTTTGGAGTGAAGGCTTGGTTCTTTGACTGAGGGGTTCAAGCGGCTTAGTTCACCCGATGTGTTCAGTTCGACAGCTGTGCAGGCATGCAACAGTCACCTTGGCGTTCTTATATATTGTTTGTGAAATGGAACAAAAATGGTAATTTATTGCTTCCGTACAACTTT
The DNA here is from genome assembly GCA_032622095.1 of Siphonodentalium dalli. NCBI lineage: Eukaryota > Metazoa > Mollusca > Scaphopoda > Gadilida > Siphonodentaliidae > Siphonodentalium > Siphonodentalium dalli. The sequence continues at coordinate 212,369,832 of CP136069.1, forward strand.
TGGCCTTAAATAACAGTACGTCTGAGTGGTAATAATAGTAATAACATAATAATATCGGGCGTTATGTTTTATAAACGGCCCTCTAGGAATGATTAACATCCCTCAGGCCGCTAATAGGCCCTCGGGCTGTTAATCATATCTGTCGTGCTGTTAATAAACCATAACGCCCTCCATTTGGTATATTAACGGCCCAACAGGAATGATTAACAGCCTGAGTTTATTTGCATTTGGGTTACCAGATATATCAAAGCAATCTGCAGGACTTATCTTCCCAACTGAACATTTAACTGACCAGCAGTTGAGTGTGGAGATATACATTACGCTTGTTACGCTGGTAGAGCTTGCCACACCTCATGATCATTTTTGTCCAAATTTGCTGGCGTTTTTAATGACAGTGTGACTTTATCGTCTTCATTGAACAACAACGATAGCGTGTACATAAGGTTTGTGTGTACATGGTAAGATGTTGCACTGATGGCATGTGCAAATTAATGAAATAATTACAAAGAGATAATAAAAACAAATTTCACAATCTTACCGCAAGAACGATAACTGTGAAGATTCGATTTCGTCACTTTCGTTTTCTTGGTTTCCGGTACTGCCATAGACTAAAAATAGGATTCCGGGATCGAAGTAGTCATACACACAAATTTTTAGTCGGATCGGTCAAGGTCCAGAAACATGCCTATGAGCGAGGTCAAGTTGACACGTTAAATACCAAATTCGAGCAGTGTTAGAGTCTATAACACATACACACATGCATACACACATACATACATACAGACAGGTGTTTCAAAATGTATAATCGATAGCTACAACAATTCTATGGTAGATAGTTCACGGCCGACCTGATGCATGCATCTTAGTTTTCTTGTTATGTACGTATCGGCATGCTACTCTGTATCTGTAGTTGTTACGTCCTAGTGACCAAAGCTGGCTTTTACAGGACGTAAGTATGATGACATCAGTAAGTATGGACAAACCGCGACACGTCCATCTATATGCATGTATGTTTCACGTGAGTGCCTACATATAAGAATAGTTCGGGAGCAATATAGGGGTGAAATAAAAAAATCTCTGTTAAAGTTTTGTTTACTTTTTGGATATTGTGATCAGGGATGTGGCTAGAGGGGGGTGTGGGGGGTGTCTCACCCCCCCCCCCCCCCCAGCAGAGAGCTATATTTTCAATAGTTGGAAATTTCATACCTGCCACAACGAAATTTCACACCAACAATAGGTTGAAAATGTTCTTGTAGTTTGATTATAAAACAATTTATTGGGGGGAATTTATTGTTTTTCGACCAATATTTGCATATGTTCCTATTTTTGGTCAAAAATTATGACAGAAATGGTCATCAGTTGGAAATTTTCCAACCTTAGGGGGGTGACAGGTTGGAAATTTCCAACACTTGGAAAGCTTGTGTCCTGGTCCCTCCCCCGTGGCCAGTCAAAAACTTCTAGTTAATTTAAGAAAACAATATTGTCATACAATTGGTCAACATTGTCATTGGAATTGTCATCAGTTGGAAATTTTCCAACCTAAGTGGGGGTGTAGGGTTTGAAATTTCCAACAGTAGGAAGGCTTGAGGCTAGTCTAGATGTTAGGATTTTGCGATTTTCTTGTTCAGATTTCAAAATTTTCGCACACCGCGCCGAACCATGGTCGGCCCGGTGTGTCATTGTCCCATCCACATGCAAAACAATATTTTACTACATTTGGTCAAACTTGTAGACATAAATGGTCATCAGTTGAAGAATTTTCCAACCTGAGGGGGAGCATGAGGTTTGAAATTTCCAACACTAGGAAAGCTTCAGTTGAGGCCAGTCTAGATGCTAGGATTTGCGATTTTCTTGTATAGTTTCAAAAAATTTCTCACACCGGGCCAAACAACCATGGTCGGCCCGGTGTTTCCTGGTCTGTTGTCGGTAGCTGTGTGCATTTGTCTGGAATTAGATCACTAGTTGTTTTTTTTGGGGCAATTTTCAGGTTAAAATATCTTAATGTTCTCATACTGGGAAAATAGAAGCATGGTTTATGAATATATAGGAAATTAGGCCTGAGCATGAGGTACAAGGGGGGGGGTGCATATGGAATTATGCAAAAAGTTGTGTTGATGCGATTCCGACTCAAGGGGGGGGGGGTGCAAAGGGGGGGGTGCAAATGGAATTATGCAAAAAGTTGTGTTGGTGTGATTCCGACTCAAGGGGGGGGGGGTGCAGTTGGAAATTCCCAAGGTGGACACCCCCCCAGCGGAGACCCTCTAGCCACATCCCTGATTGTGATTCTGCATAGTGTGTACAACAATTTCTAGGTGTGCAGGTCTGTGTGGAGTTATCACCCTGGAGCCTTTCCTATAATCCAAGATGGCGTCCAACATGGTCGCCGTAGTATAGAATAAGAACCAAATCAGCTATCTCTACCAGAGCGCATCAGGCACACCGAGTCATAAAATATAAAACATCCATTACCCTGCAGGGAGCCCCACACATATATAGAATCATATAGAAGAGTGTCGTCTGCTCATGTTTGTCTGGGGCTCTGTATGGGTGAAATTATAAAATTGTTAAAGAATACAAGAACAAATTATTAAAATTGTAAAAAATTGTTAGGCCAATGCATTCTCTTATATATGCGAGGCGACCTATGGTCGACTCACATATATAAGAGAATGCATTGGCACAGGGTAAACGAGTCATCATGGCTGGGAGGTAAACCCTGCATGTAGTTTGCTAAATCAGTTCGATCTGTTTTGTTGGAAAACATATTTCATCAAATGTATACAAATTTAGATACTACTTGGATCAAATTACATTCTACTACTGTTGTTATGAAAAATTGGCACTCTTTTTGGTAAGATGGCTGTCAAAATGGCAACCGGAATGTGAAAAATAAGATTTTTTCACAAATGTCTAATATATTCGTTCCTATTGTTTCCTAAATGGTTGCAAATTTTGGGCCTTGTTTTCTTATTATTCATATCGTATGATCATTTGCTCATTACTGTGTGTTGTTTCTTTGGTCTCAGCCACTTCCAATCCCAAAGAAAATTGAATTTACAGAACGTGGTATGAACTTTCCCCGAAAACTCAATATTGGTTTCTGGTCATATTTTAGTGTGAGATGAACATATTTTAACGAATTAAGCGAATGGGAGTATTGCCTATAAAATTCAATCTCATTATGGTATAAAACGGTTACTATGGTTTATGGTGGCAGTCAACATGGCCGTATAAATGGATACAAAATTATATATTTCAATATATAATGGTCAAATTATTGGCAACCGGTTAATTCTCAAACTGCTGGAGGAAGCGTTGCACAGTTGGTTGAATATAGGCTAGCTCTTGGAAGTATGCAAATTTGAACTATTCAGTGAAATATAAATCGATAAAAAAATACTCGAATGAGACTTTGGGTTTAGGATCGAATGCACTTCTATGACTTATTTTTTTTATCCCAAGTGCATATGACTAAAACAGCTTTTACTGTTTTCATACCGGGACCTCTGTCCACGATCTTTGTGAACTATGCATGTTCCTGACTAAATGATGGTATTTAATTTTAGGCATAAAAGACACATTGACAAGGAGAAAGCTGGCAACTTTGATAATTGAGAGTCAATGTATATAATGATATGCGACCTGTCGAAACAATCATCACCACAGTTGGACCCAATCTCCCCTATAGATAACATAGTTTTGCTGAATTATATTTTCTGATCCAGCACACCACACTTGGTGTAGACACATGCATACTGATTAGATATGCAAATAAATCTCCACAGAAGTAATAATACTGGCCCCAGCCTATGACCCCATAGGAATTTCTTGCTCTAGAGCAGACTCTATATAAGTTATGTACCTTTGGGTAGACATCATCAAATGGTTCTCCCGTCTCCATGGCAATCATTTTCAAAATGGCTGCCAAAATGTATTATTTTCACATCAGAAAGTCGGTAAATGGTGATTCCAGTCACAATATTTTGTCTCATTGAAATAAAAGACATGTGTATGCACTGTATTATATATGAACTGACTGGTCATCATCATACCTCTCATTTCGTGGTGTTTTTGGCGAATATAACTGTTGTCATGGAGACTGATATGCCCCTGAATATGTACTATTCCCCGTCTATATAATTCTCTGCATCAATTTCAGATTATAAGTTGTAAAATTTTACCAAATGTGAGACATGAATTAAAAAGTAGACATATTTTGGTTTAAGGTAGGTAATGCGATGCTGTGGTGACAACAGTGACGTTGCGAAACCCCAGAGCCGTAATTTCGCTAAAATCCGGATTGAGAATCCAAAGCCGATTACGGGGGGCGGAGCTAATTTCGGATTCTAGGTCAGATTTTGAAATCCACGTGGTCTCAGAAACTCTCTCCCAGCGTCAAACATGGCTCATGTATTTGACACAAGTATCATTTGTATCTTATATTTATAAAGTGCATGTTTGTTGTGAAAGTCATGCTTTTCTTCTATGTGTGTATACACGGCACATAATTTGCTGCCAATCCGACTTAATCGCATCTTTTTTTCAAGTTAAAGTGTGTTTATTGATGATGGCAAGCATATCTAAACATGACAGCTCTAGGCCTCCTGAATCAAATTCCGAAGATGTTGTGAAGAACACACGGAACTTGTCAGTTGAACAGGGACGTGACGACAGGGGTTGCTTGGGTGTCTCGACCCCCACCACGAACTTTGGTACAATTTGCTAAGCTGTGCAGTCATTCATACGTGAGGAAAATCAGGATTATTTTGACTAACTGTTTCAAATAATGATACGTACAAGCCAACAAACGCAACAAACAAACCCGATTTTAAATAAATACATATACAAACTTATGACTAACTCGGGAGAGGGGGTGTCCAGTGATCTGTATATATGTTCAACTTGTTTTGGTAGTCATGTTGCTTTGCCATTACTAATTATTTATTTTTTCAGTGTAATAACATATGGGAGAGGGGGTACCCTTAAGTGAGTCAGTACTTGTCCCCCAATTCCTTTGTATGTATAAACAAATGTATGTGTTATATATCATGTGTTATCTAAATTTGACATATATTTGAAATAAATATATCTAAACTAAACTTTGGTACATTCCAGCAGTCGGAAATTTCATGCATGACACAACATTAGTTGGACATTAATTTGACACCATATATAGGTTGGCATTGTTCTCATTGTTTGATTTTTTTCAACCAGTAAAAGTTGGTAATTTTCCAATCTTAGTGTTTGTCAGATTGGATATTTCCAAGGAGAGAAAATTGAATTCTGCGAACCTGTGAGATTGATGTTTGGTTCAATGGGGGAGGGGGTGGGGGTAAAGTTGGCTGGAAATTTGAGGAAACTTCTAGCCACGTCCCTAGAACATGTGTCTGTTGTCTATACAGAGACTATTGCGCAAAACGACTGCATTTAACGAAACAAAACATGTTAAAATTGCTATAACTTTAAGACTAGATGATAGTACATACGTGTATCTGATAATCCATCGATACCATATAATCCTACTATTTCTTGAATAAGAAGAAACATTATAATAACGAACACAGCAGAAGACATATCCATGCAGGTTCATATGAATTCGGTCAATGGTGACGTATCCGCTGAATTCGAAATCGACATGCGTTCGGGCGGTATTTTAAGGATGGAATTATGAAATGGACATATGAAAGTGACAATCAACAATGAATTGCAATTTCTTCGCCATCAACCGAAGTGCTCCCCCAGCGTTACTATCAATAGCGTTATTATTTGGCTAATTTCAGTAATATTCTCCCAGTTTACATTCAATAAAACAAATTTGTCTCCGCATTTAAAATTCTTTGATATAGATCGTTTATATTCTGCAATAATTTGTATACAAGAGACGGATTCTTATGTTTTATTGTGTTTTTAAACTCTGAGGTGGCGAAATCTCGGTTTGTTTACATTACGAACATTTGAGTCCGTAATCGGAATCCGAATCCCTATCGGATTCCCACGAAATTAGGATTACGGTCTGTTCGTTTACTCATTCTGGAAATTTGTGGTCTGTTCTTTTGCCGAACCAAGTCGTACGGGGACAAATCTGTAATCTGAATCCAGAATCCAAATCGGATTTTAGCGAAATAACGCCTCTGGCAATTGAATTTCACCATGTCAACCCAGACATTCAGTAATACGGACTCTGCTCTAACCATTCGTCGGGCAGCTAAGAATGAAAACAATTGGCCATATGTTTAGAGTTTAATCATGTGGTAGTTCAACAAGGAATGTCATGTGTCAAGATTAACGTCCGGATCTTTACTTTCAGGAAACATGTTGCATTAAATTAAACCTTGAACGAGTCTATATTTTTGGGGGTAAAATGGGCTATTTTGTTAAAAACAAAATCGGTGAAAATTTGAATTTTGCCTTAAATACACCTTGTGTTGTTAATCATTTGGTCATGTATTTTGGCGGATCCGACTATTGTCATATCACAAGAGGATTAGCTATGTAAACACCACCACCACCAGACTAAACAGTAGTAATCCCTCTAATCACCGGTACTGATGCTATGAGATTAACAGCATCTTAATAGAGGTGTTAACTTTTCCTAAACCTTATACAACTCCACCAATATAAATATGTTGTAAGAGTTTCTTGAAATGAATGGTATTGATTGACCAATACTTTTCAACTTTCTTGAGGAATTAACAAGTGACTTGCCAAAACTTTTGCCAAATGAAAATATATTTTGCCAAAAAGTATATGTATAAAGTCCAGATAAAGGGACCAATTGTCATTGATATAAAATGATTTTTAGCTCATTCCATAGCTTTCGGCCATAGGCCTTCGCCAGTGAAAACGATTAACACAGTAAAGTCTACACGTTGCTCTGACATCAACTCATTCGTAAATGCCAGACGGATAACGTACGTTCATTGAGTTTGTTTACATGACGTCATGTACGTTAGTGATCGATTTCATTTCGCGCCAAATTAACTGGCGCCAATGTTGTTGATTTTAGTGTTGAACCCAACCCCGTAGCACGTTCTTAGCGTCTTAGACGTCAGGTAAACAAACTCAATGAACGTACGTTATCCGTCTGGCATTTACGAATGAGTTGATGTCAGAGCAACATTAGACTTTACTGTGTTAATCGTTTTCCACCGACGAAGGCCTATGACCGAAAGCTATGGAATGAGCTAATAAATCATTTTATATTTTGCCAAATGTTAATTATTTTTGCCATTGGCAAATTTGGCAAGTGACAACGCTAACCCTGTCAGTCCATGAATAATAAAACAGATAGTTCGTTTTGTCAATAAGATAAGATTTCCGTCCTGAGCTCGGCGCAGCAAACTTCCCCGTGGACAAGGTGTCACAACATTAATCTGTAGTCATTCGTGCGCCCTGGAATAGATAAAGTTACAGAGTTAAATAATTCAGCAACGTTCCAAACCTTCAGTGTCAACACCACATCAATTTAACTGCATTCACACAGTACATGTCCCAACACCACATCAATTTAACTGCATTCACACAGTACATGTCCCAACACCACATCAATTTGACAGCATTCACACAGTACATGTCCCAACACCACATCAATTTAACTGCATTCATACAGTACATGTCCCAACACCACATCAATTTAACAGCATTCACACAGTACATGTCCCAACACCACATCAATTTAACAGCATTCACACAGTACATGTCCCAACACCACATCAATTTAACTGCATTCACACAGTACATGTCCCAACACCACATCAATTTAACAGCATTCACACAGTACATGTCCCAACACCACATCAATTTAACTGCATTCACACAGTACATGTCCCAACACCACATCAATTTAACTGCATTCACACAGTACATGTCCCAACACCACATCAATTTAACTGCATTCACACAGTACATGTCCCAACACCACATTAATTTAACTGCATTCATACAGTACATGTCCCAACACCACATTAATTTAACTGCATTCATACAGTACATGTCCCAACACCACATCAATTTAACTGCATTTATACAGTACAAGTACGTAAAATCAGTAGCGTGTGATAAGCAAACCACTCAACGTCAAGGTGGGGAATCACGTGGTTTGGAGTTGATGAGAATCACGCATTCAAAATGGCAGAGGAGAACGCGACTAGAAACGAAGAAAAAGGTAGTAAACTCTGACATTCTGTCCAAAGTTGTGAGTCGAATGATTCTCCTAGATGATTGTGTGGACTGGACTGGTGAATTGCACGAACCTCCGATTGCCAAATTTGGTCAGACAGAATGTTATAGAAAATTACTGAGTATTTCCGAACAAATAAGGTATCAACTTGTTTTGAAAATAAACTAGCATATGCTCGTAACAGTCAAAATGCTATGTTTTGTGTCAGTTCCTCATGTATTATGTGTTTGTGCGTTTGCATTTGCCTCTGCCATTTTGAATGCGTGGTACTCACCAACATCGAAACCATGTGATTCCCCACCGTGGTCGTGGGGACTGCATCGAAACCACGTGATTCCCCACCGTGGTCGTGGGGACTACATCGAAACCACGTGATTCCCACTGTGGTCGTGGGGACTGCATCGAAACCACGCGATTCCCCACCGTGGTCGTGCGGACAACATCGAAACCACGCGATTCCACACCGTGGTCGTGCGGACTGCATCAAAACCACGTGATTCCCCACTGTGGTCGTGGGGACTGCATCGAAACCACGTGATTCCACACCGTGGTCGTGGGGACTGCATCGAAACCACGTGATTCCCCACCGTGGTCGTGGGGACTGCATCGAAACCACGTGATTCCACACCGTGGTCGTGGGGACTGCATCAAAACCACGTGATTCCCCACTGTGGTCGTGGGGACTGCATCGAAACCACGTGATTCCACACCGTGGTCGTGGGGACTGCATCGAAACCACGTGATTCCCCACCGTGGTCGTGGGGACTGCATGCACTGCGGGTCACTAGGATTTACCTAGAAGTTTAAGTAGGGCGTGAAGCGCCCAGGGTGGTCGAAAAGATAGAGATATTCTCCTTCACCCCAACCAGGATTCAAACTTGCGTGGATGATTTGACCAAATTTTCCCAAATTTATTTCACGAAAATCACCAATGTCCCTTTTTCCGATTTTTGCTGATTTTTAGTATGCTGTTTATGGAGGGTCTATGTACCTATTCCAGCAAAAAACAACTCTGTTGCAATTAGTTCTGGGTAAAACCATAAATGCACTGGACTAGTACCACAGTTAACACATAAATACGAAATTATGTTGAGCATCAAAGTCTAAAGTGTTTTTTGAAAATGGAAACTTTTCCAATCAATCGACATTCAGAAGATGGTTAGAAAACCATCGGGATACTTAACTCCCAGAATATTCCGCATTTTCCATGTTCTCAATTCGTTAAAAATGTCAAAATGATCGGGTGAATAACATAGCCGGGATGATTGGAGATACAGGGTATTATATGAGAGGGGGACTAACTTTTGAGGTATTTCTATGAAAATGTACTGGCACAGGTTCTTTACTGGTGTACCAGTGCAGTTACCGTATTGCTAACATTAAACGAACATTGTATAGTAAAGTTCGAACAGTTTTGTGTTCATATATTTAGTATGGCATGGGTCAGCGACCGCATGGTGCCCCCCCCCCCCCCCCCCCCCCCACAGACACGAGCAGACGACATCCAGTAATAGATCCTTATATATGTGTGGGGCTCTCTATTTGGTGCATGTATGGCACGGGTCAGCGACCCGGGCTATATTTGAAGAAGTGTTTTAACCCTTTCAGTGCCAAGTCCGATTTTTGTATCAACCCATATTTCCTTTTCAAATTTATTGATTATAATAATGTGATATATTGATGGCAAGAACTCTAAGAGTTAAAGAGCCTGTATACAGAAGGTTGATATTTCTTAACAATTTTCCTTTTTACTACAGTATAATGCGCAGGCTAATATTGCATGCTAATCAGACGCTCTGGCACACAGCCACTTGGTGAAAAATATAAGATATACCATTACATACTAATAGCTACACAAGATAAACCCGTATTGTTTGGTCAACATCGAGTACGGGTTTTTTTACCTACCCCCAGCCAGCCGTACGTATCCCATGGGGTACGACTGGCTTCGGGTGGGTACAAACCCGTACTACGTGAACAGACACGGGGTAGCTAATAGTATCTGGTATCCCCCCCCCCCAAAGGCCTGTGGTATAATGTAGGTCCGTGTCGGGTGGAAATATGACAGTATAACTTACCATCACTACTTGCCGTCCTCTATATGTCTGTGATAATGGTCATGTTGTGAACAGTCGCTGATTGGGGGCTCGTCACTGGCATCAGAACAATCATCAAAATGATCGCAGCGCCACCTCATGGGAATTATACTGCTGTTGTCTCCGCATCGGAATTCGTTATCCATCACTGAGGATAGAAGAAAACCATAGTCAGAAATGGTAACGCCCTCAGTGTCATATTATTAGGCATATATATATATAAAATTATAATATAAAATATATTGGTTTGATGAATGCACCACCTCAGAATTCCGTTAAAACAACGAATCTTTCAAATTATTACAACAAATGCGGCTTATCACTGTTATAGTATGTTACGGTATGTGAAATGTATACATAGTGTATTTATGGTATGTGATATGCGTTATGTATATATATATATATATATATATATATATATATATATATATATATACTTGGTAATGTGTACTTCCGGTTTGATAATATAGCACGAGGAATAAAACGAATTTAAACATAATTGAATCTTAATTTATCCTCATTAATCCACATTACAATCACTGAAGGTTTCTCATTCACCACACCAGAAAGCCTCTGAATGCGGACCAAAAATCTACTAATCGGATACACAAAACATGTTTATATTAATCGGACAGTTTGATTTTCTAACTAGAATTTAGTATGAAATTTGTTGTTTTTAGAAAACATTTCGTCAGATTGTCGTCATGCAAAGTCAACCATGCAACAACATATCGCGTCTGTTCGGAGCCAATCGGTAGACACATGTATGTACACACTCTGCAATCACTTGAATGGGTTTCGGTGCCACGTCACGTTCTCGGTGCATGTGTGTACAATGGTGTATGGTTGGGTGTATCCGATGTGGCTGTATGGCCATTGATGTGGTGTATGACGATATAACGAGAGTAGCTACATTGTCATTTGTGTGTTGTTTATGTATATATGGAGTGACCTTAAGGTCATGGGTGATATGTACATGTGTACCGTGTGTGGGTGTATTGTGACATGTTGATGTATATGTATACAAGTGATGTCTGTATGATCATGGGTGGGGTGAGTAGGTATACACGGAGTGACTGTATGGTCATGTGTCAGGTGTAAGAGTATACCCTGGTGTTCATGTATGGTGATTCGTGGAGGTATGGTCATGTGTAGTCTGTACAGGTATACACGTGTAGCTGTATTGCCATGGGTGGTCGATATGTGTATACAGCGAGTAAGTTTATTGTTAACCTCCTCAATTTAGGAGAGCATATATACAAATGACAATTATATACAAGTTACATAAATATGCATGCAAATGTAATACTAGTCACAATATTAATATAACAGTGTTTATGCCATGTCACACGCATGCGGCCAGGTCTGATATTTTCAAATTCCATGTGTTAAGGTGGTCGGTGATAATCTAATATAGAAATGCCAGTTGTCAACAAAAACAAAAAACAAAAACAAAAAACAAAAAAACAAAAAACAAAACCTGATTAGCAATATCACATGCGTGTGATTTAGCGAAATAAAATTTCCGAATAAAATATTTATTGCAGATCAAAGTTGAGTATTGGAACTTTCGAATGTGAGTCGTCATATTAACTTGTCGAGTGAAAGTTGATGAGCGTTTCTGGAAATAAATTAGCAAAATCACATGCGTGTGATCGAGCGAAATAAAACTTCCAAATAAAATATTTAGTCAACATCAAAGTTGAGTATAAGAAATTGAGAATGGGCTTCGTCATATCACCGTATCGAGTGAAATTAGACAAAGATTTCAGACATCGAATTCAGAAAGTAGCATGAAAATGGCCTATTTAAGACATATGTCAGGTATAATGTGAATGTGCGTGTATGATGGATACTATGTAACACGCAAATGGCCCAGCTGCATGAAAACAGTTTTGATGTGACAATAGGCGTGTTGCCGATTGCTGGTGATCATGCATTAATTATCTTTGAACTATCGACCACAATGTACGTGTGTATATATAGAGGTTTCTTGTGTGAATCATTATAGCAAAAACAAATTATTTATAGATAGCTTCGAATTGTCCATCAGCCGAGACCATCGGGTGTAGATCGTAGAACGTTGACAGCCTTGCTCGCATGCAGAAGGAATGTTGCGGTCGAGTCGACGATGAAATCCAGAGGAAAATCCGATATATTTAATATGTTACATCTTGAACCTAAAAGCATGGCACACAAGTCGTCAACGGTAAGCGAAGCCATGAACATGTATATTGGAATTCCGAATCTGTTCGTTATGAAATCCCAGTATATGTTTCGCGCATGAATCAATATGCCCGATTGACACGAGAACATGATATGTGTTATTTCACTGTTAAAGCGAACAGAGCAAAGGTTACAGAGAGTATTGTTGTTGAATGCTGTCCTATTCAGTAACCGGCACAAGTTGACATATTTGGATGATAAATGTGCTTGGGCGTGTACTCGAGTCCATATTGACCAACAGTCTAATGGATTATGGTGAACTTTTGATAGAACAATTAAATTTGGATCAGAATGTACAGCACAACGCCATGAGTTAATATAATAATTTTGCACAGCTGTTTTAGCAATCCTCTTCCACACTTCTTTTGCTGGGAACAGACCTTCATCGAGATATTCTAGGAGATAACATTTTAGATTGTATTTTGCGAGAATTTGAAATATATCATGAACATAGCCGGAAGATGATCTTCTAAACAGACGTTGCTGGTGCGCTTTGAGTAGGAACAGTCTCAGAGGAGTTTGGTGGTGAAGTGGTAAATGGATAAGGTTTCCAAGAAAGCATAATTTTCGGGTATGAATTTCCTGTTCAATGGGCATCAATCCAAGTAATCCAAGGGACAGTCTAGTGCTTGCCCTTTTCGGTAGTGACTGGATACTCTTGATACATGTTCGGAGTGATCTTTCCATTATCATGAGACCAGAGGTATATTGCATGGGTAAGAGTTCGCATCCGTATAATGCTTTCGGCAGAACAACACATTTTAGGATCTGCCTCAGTGAAACAGGAGTCAAAGATGCAGTTAACTGTCTCTTAGCAATTGAGAAAAATGTTTTGCGCATTTTCAGAGAAACTAAGTGTCCATGTGATTTTCCTGTAGCGAATTTATCTTGTACAATTCCTAAGTGCGTGCTCTCTGTTTTCTCTGGAATGGTGTTCGGGCCTAAATGCCATGTTCTGTGAGCTTTGGAGTGGCCACTTTTTGACTCGTTAAATACAATAATGTTGCTTTTAGTACAAGAGAAAGAAAATCGCCACCTGATGCTGTATTGATAACACATGTCGATTAAACTGTCGATGCCAATTTTAGAGAGGGATATAAGTGTTATATCGTCCGCCGTAGTAGGTGCCGCGCATGAAATATTATTTATGGAGAGTCCCATTCGTGTGGTCGTTAGGATTTCAAGAAGGTCATTTATGTACACTAAGTAGCAAAAAGGTGAGAGGATACCTCCTTGCCTTGTTCCTTGGCTAATCACAAAGGAGTTTGACAGACATCCGTTATAACGAACTTGGCTTGTGATGTCACTGTATATGCACTGTAACATGCAAATGGCTTTTCTTGAAAAACCAAGGCGAAGAAACTTGAATAACAGTCCGGTGTGCCATACTTTGTCGAAAGCTTTTTTAGAGTCTAAAAATGCAACATAAAGTTTGGAACTGTTTTCATGTGCGTACGATATGGCCTCTTGAAGGACGAAAGTTGTCATGTTACAGCCTACCCTAGATTGAAATCCATTCTGAAGGTCATGTGGGAATGCAGCCAGTATGTCACTATCCATGAATCGTTTGAGAAGTATGGCTTCAAATATTTTGTATAACACGGGTAGTAATGATATCGCTCGGTAACTGTCCGGGAGAGTTGCAGGTTTAGGTTCTCCCTTGTATAATGGCACGATAATACCCGCTTTTAACGTCTCTGGAATATATTCAAAATCTAGAAATGCGTTGAACAACTTGCACAAACATAATAACAAGAGATCCGTTCCATGTCGCACGTGTTCGTTGGTTATACCATCATGACCGCTTGCTTTGCCAGATTTTAGTTTCCTTATAACATTTTCAATTTCAGCCGAAGTTATGGGAATTCCAAACAAAGGACATGTTTTATGCCCGCTTTTCAAACATTCAGATACTTCCCTCTCTACATAGGCTTCAAATAACGTGTCTTCGTGTGCTGGGGAACTGTACAGGTCTTCGAAATATGCGGCCCAGCCAGAAAGAATGTCAGCATGGTTTCTACAGACCTGACCGCTGAATTCCATAGCAGAACAGATTGCCGGTGATGCTCCTTTTTGTGGTCGCAATGAACGCCAGAATAACTTATGGTTGTTTCTTGCATGTGACTCAAGTGTGTAGCTTAAGTTTCCTTGGTAATTTCGAACTGCATGCCTATGTACCCGCCTAAAATCACGCTTTGCTTGTTTGTGATCCACATACGTCCGTTTGCATGTGCTACGTGGCTTGCCGTCTTCTGACCACGCACGATACATGGAAATTGAGTGTTTTTTTAGATTATCTAGTTCGGAATTCCAATAGGGCTTTCTGTGTTGTCGTGTAGATCTAACTGGAACGGCAGAAGATGCAGCTGCATGCAATGCGTCTACAATGTCGTCATAGAAAAATGCGATATCGTGCTTGGAATGGATCACGCGATTACACAGATCAACGCATCTCACATCCAAAGTGTTTTTATACAAAATTGTGTCCATACGGCTCCACAAGTAAGCTATTTTTGTTTGCGTTGGCTGAATATTATTAGAAATGTCCGGGAGTGTCATCTTGCATGTTACTGGCATATGATTCGAAGTATTGATTGCATTGTCAGACAGAATCCAGCTATTTTGTATTAAGTCTCTATCACGTGAAGACACCAAAATATGATCAATGAGAGAGGGCTTGTTTGTTAAACAATATGGTATGTGAGAGAATTCATTACCGCCGCACGCGTTGCTTGCTGTTGTGGAAATCAGTTCACAATTATCCAAAAACTGAAGAAATAATTCGGAACGATCATTGAGATCAATGGGCGCAGTGTTTAACGACCCTTTCGGTATGTGAGCGTTAAAGTCCCCCATTATTATCACACTTCCTTCAGCAGAGTACATCGCACATAGTTCCACTAAAGATTCGAGGCATTCACTAAAATAGTCATCTCCGTGATTTGTGTTAGGGAGGTAGACTTGAATAATTGTCAGAATGTGTTTGTCCATTATCAACTGGACACCAACGAATCTATTCTCGTCGATACTGATTGCTGTGCATTTATGTTGAAGGGAATTGTGAATAAGCAATCCAACACCGTCTCTTGTGAACTTTCCACCTGTTTTTGTTTTAATTACAGTTCCTGGCTTGGCTGTGTATATATATTTGTCACTTAAAGTGTGTAAAAAACACAAGTTTTCTGAGTCTAGCCAGTGTTCTGATACGCCAACAATTTGATAGCTCTCACGTTTAAGAATGTCAGATAAATATGAAGCGCTACCTTTTATCCCTGTGGCATTCCACGTGAAAATTCCAATTTCAGAAATTGTAACCATGGATAGTATTTTAACGAGCGCGTTTGTGCCATGGGCGACAGTAGGCACCTATTGGCCAGAAACCAGTGTCTATTAATGGATAACTGTGGTCCTTAATTACATTGAGTTGTGCACAGACCATACCCGTGCGCGCACTTGTCATCAGTGTATTAGTATATCTTAATGTTTAACCCATAGAGAGCCCCACATAGATTGAAACATGTACTACAGAATGTCGTCTGCTCCAGTCTGTGTGGGGCTCTCTATGGGTTAGACATACATTAAACATGATTTAAATATTTACTTCTCTATCCGGGACACAACTATCGGTGATAAACTAACGAAAGCGAGTTCGCCATCGAGGGTCACTACATTTAATTAATATATAATAACGGTGGTCTGTGTTGTCAATTTGTATATACTATTTATAGTAATAACTACTTTGAGTAAAATTATTCTCCATTTCTATATGATAACACTACCGGGTGTTTCACATCACTTTATTTACTCTTGATTCGTGAAATTAAATGATTATTTACATTTAGAAAGAAAACTACCCATAAATAATTTTCTATATTTGAGAATGTTCATACCATGCGTGTTGATTAATGAAACATTGGGTTGAAATGAGTTCTGGGTCATGGGTTCATAATCAAGTTAAAGCTGACCATATCTCTTAACATTGTGGCCTAATTCCAGTTGATTGCTCCCTGCTTGAGTTGACCACACTGCATATCAACATTTGTTTTATGGGCTGGATATTTTGTGACTGTTTGATTCTCCATTATAATATATGGGGATATGATGTTAAATTATGCCACTTAAAATTTAACTGAACTTTATGATACAAAATGAAGCCTCCTCTCATAGATTCAAGACAATAAGCTATTTGGTGATTGGATTGTTGTGTGAAATTATTAATCATTCTAGCAATTCTTGATACCGAAATGGAAAAAAAGAAAATATTATTTTAAACCTCTTAAATGTATTAAAATCCAATGTTTTTGCCGTTTTTTTTAATAATTGCTCAGATTGTATATACAATGAAATTAAAGATATATCGCCAGATAGATCCAGAGAAATTATCTGTTGAATATCTTTTCCATGTTTTTGGCTGGATTTATGCAAAACGTGCATCTGCCACGTATAAAGGCAATTGGATTGCCCTTATAGTTGACCGCACGTGAATGCGCTTGGTTGCTATTGGATTTCGCACCCCGCCCGGCCACTATAGAATGTCATCACAGTGCAAATCGAGGAGGTCCCAAATCACATGCTACAAATTTCAATTGAATATGGACAGTTTAGTTTATCCGAATAATGCAGTATGAATTACAGCCGACAAAAGCGTTTAATGAAAAATGTGAGAACAGCAAAGTCTTGTCTGACAAGAGTAGATAGGGGAAATAACTCTATATCAGACCAGCGTATCGAGGGACAGAACACTATATCAGACCAGAGTAGCGAGGGGATAGAACTCTATATCAGACACAGCGTATCGAGGGGACAGAACTCTGCCTTGCAATCAGACAAGACTTTGCAGTTTCAGAGACAATAGAAGAATATAATATTTTAAGGGGAGACGCACGTTTTGCATAAATCCAGCCAAAAATGGCAAGAGATTTGCAACAAAGAATTTATCTGGATCTCTCTGGCGAAAAACCTTGAGTTTATAATTATCACCATCTTCATTGTATGTAGAATCTGAGCTATTATTAACCCTTTACCCAAAAAAAACGGCCAAAAACGCCCGAATAAAGCTTCAACAGCCTAAAATATCTTCGGTCTGTCTCAATATAACACCATACAAATATGGAAATCATTGGAACCGGTTAATTGACCACATTGTGATGGTTACAGTTATGCCCCGTGCCAATGCATTCTCTTATATATGCGAGTCGACCATAGGTCGCCTCGCATATATAAGAGAATGCATTGGCCTAAAAAGAATTATTCTTTTTTTTAACACTTTTTACCATTTTTTCTTACATTCTTTAACAATTTTATAATTTTTTCTTACATTTTTTAACAATTTTTATAATATTTTTATACATTCTTTGACAATTTTATCATTTTTAATATGTGTTAAGCCAATGGTTTCTCTTATATATGCGAGGCGACCTATGGTCGACTCGCATATATAAGAGAATGCATTGGCACGGGGCATAACTGTAACCATCACAATGTGGTCAATTAACCGGTTCCAATGATTTCCATATTTGTATGGTGTTATATTGAGACAGACCGAAGATATTTTAGGCTGTTGAAGCTTTATTCGGGCGTTTTTGGCCGTTTTTTTTGGGTAAAGGGTTAATAATAGCTCAGATTCTACATACAATGAAGATGGTGATAATTATAAACTCAAGGTTTTTCGCCAGAGAGATCCAGATAAATTCTTTGTTGCAAATCTCTTGCCATTTTTGGCTGGATTTATGCAAAACGTGCGTCTCCCCTTAAAATATTATATTCTTCTATTGTCTCTGAAACTGCAAAGTCTTGTCTGATTGGGTTGATACAAAAATATAATATTGGCAATATATAAGAGAATGCATTGGCCTAACAATTTTTTACAATTTTAATAATTTTTTCTTGTATTCTTTAACAATTTTATAATTTCAGTCATACAGAGCCCCAGACAAACATGAGCAGACGACACTCTTCTATATGCTTCTATATATGTGTGGGGCTCCCTGCAGGGTAATAGATGCACAGGGCCGTTCTGTTTGGGTAAAGGGTTAACAGACGACACAAACAACGGATTTTAACACAATTGAGAGGTTGAAAAGATTTTCCGTTTTGTCCCTTTCTAGAATAATTAATAATTTCACACAACACTCCAATCATCAAATAGCTTTAAATTTTATGAATCAAGAATAATAAAGTCTCCTCTCGTGATCTTCGAATATAATATCATGGATATGTGAACTGCACGTTAAAAACAATATATTTTACAGGCGTTCTTGGGACCTGAAAACAGTGAAAGTTTAAATATATTTCATGCCATAAAACTAAAGTAAATGAATTTATAATATCCAACGGGTCGATGGTTCTTAAATATTGTGTCATAATAATCGCTTGTACCAAATTTCACAAAGAAAGTCCTGTCAGATTTTAAGAAAATCCATTTTGAAATACCAGGAAAGTTTGGGGAAAAGTACGTTTGACCCTTAACCCTTTCAGTGCCAAGTCCGATTTTTGTATCAACCCATATTTCCTTGATTATTTTTCATATTTATTGATTATAATAATGTGATAAGAGTTCTTTCCATCAATGAATCACATTATTATAATCAATAAATTTGAAAAATAATCAAGGAAATATGGGTTGATACAAAAATCGGACTTGGCACTGAAAGGGTTAAACATTTCGGTTATAACTACATGAAATTATTCAAAATAAGAGTTATTTCTGTTAAATAAAACATACCTTGATCACAATTGAGTTCGTCTTCATTACCATCCCCCGGGCAGTCGGATACTTTGTCACACCTCCATTCGATCGGGATACACTCATCACTGTTGCCGCATCGGAATCCACATTCTGCGAGAAAAGAGCGACCAAAGATCAGTGTAACCCGAGTTTAGTTCGGCTTTCTTCGACTTTAAATCAGAACTAAAGCTCCTAAATTACAATTTCTTTGGCTTCGGGGGTAAAACAATATTTGATTCGAGTCGAGGAACTCACCCAACAAAGCCCAGAGTTATCACATATCGAGTTTTGAAATCTATCCACAAAGGCCTTAAGCGATAGAATACATATTGCGACGAAATGCTACCTCTATTAGACCACAACAATAATTATTGTCAAGCTTTGTTACATGGTTCGAGTACAAATTACGAACATACCCAAGTATCTTTCTAATCATATCGTTCGGGTACGAAAATATCCGAGTACCTTTTTATTCATATTTCACACATTCGCCCATACCCCCCCCCCCCTTGACAAGTAAAAAAACACGATCACAGAACACACCCATAGAGGGCTTAATGACAGACGACAGCAATATAGCAATTTCAATTTACTAAGCAATTATATCAACTGGAGTAGATACTTGTTGACAGTTAAAACGCAATTTTGAGGCATCTAGGTGATAATTCGATTAGTTATTTTCAATCCCATCACAATCTGTGGCACCAACGAGCGTGTTAATAACGAAACTTTCATTGTGCGAGTCATAACAACGACAAAAACCACGAATTTTGATAATTGTTTGGGTTCTCTCCCGATCGAGTCGGTTCTCTCCCCCATTTAATCGTTCTATACCACAGGGGCCTGTAACGCGCTCCGCTAGCTGTCCGGCCGCCCCCTTTTGCACTGCCCATATAAAACGCCTCTATATACGCGCCTTCTTCGCGTTAATGGAACATTATATAGACAAGGGGCACTGTAGAAATTCAACGTTTCACCATCGCTCGGGAGTCGCACAAACTTAGCCCATTCACCTCAGTAATGATAACGATATAATAGACGGATGGATTTCGACGAAATTTGATACCTAGGGATACTTTTGTCGGGGGAGTGTTTTGGACGGGTCAAATCGTTACCCCGACCTGACCTTGACCTTCAAAATGGTCAATTCAAGGTCAAAGCCCGGATGAAGTCGGGTCACCTGCTAGTAAATATATATATAACGACAAATAGAATCAAATTGGCCATTTTCCCGTGAAACTTGGGACAGGAAAGCAAGGTATAAAAATTGGTGACATCTGAGTACGAACGTCGGAGTGTTCCCCTATCGTATTGCGAGAATCACCAACTGTTGAGTGCATGTTAATAAATTGATTTGAAGCAATGTTCTCACTTCAAAGTATACAAAAGTTCCACTGCATTTGACAGTTTAAGGAGGTTTTTATTCACCCTTGAAAGAAGAAAAACAAGCGATAATGCCGTTTACGCGGCCATAATAGGTTCGGTGAGTCAGAAATGGAACGAATTTAGGGAATCGGAAACCGAACATTGTCTTATCTCATATATATTTTGAAGACCTCTGTCTGTCTGTCTGTCTGTCTGTATGTTTGTCTGTCATTTATACAAATATACGATTCTCGACCGATCGGGCCGAAACTTGGTACGTGTGTGTAGTTTGATCAGGCGGTGGACGTAGTCGTATTGGCGAGCCCGTGCGGCGCCCACTTCGCGCATGCGCAGACGAGATATCGGAAACGGGTGGAGCTATCGACTTGAAATTTGCTATGTGAATGTATCTTGCCCCGGATACGAATTTTATCGGTCGCCGAGCCCGTGCGACGCCAGCTTCGCGCATGCGCAGACGATATCTCGGAAATGGGTGGAGCTATCGACTTGGAATTTGATGTGTGAATGTATCTTGCCCCGGATACGAATTTTATCGGGTCGCCGAGCCCGTGCGACGCCAGCTTCGCGCATGCGCAGACGAGATCTCGGAAACGGGTGGAGCTATCGACTTGAAAATTGGTATGTGAATGTATCTTTCACAGGATACGAATTTTATCGGGTCGCCGAGCCCGTGCGACGCCAGCTTCGCGCATGCGCAGACGAGATCTCGGAAACGGGTGGAGCTATCGACTTGAAATTTGGTATGTGAATGTATCTTGCTCCGGATACGAATTTTATCGGGTCGCCGAGCCCGTGCGACGCCAGCTTCGCGCATGCGCAGACCAGATCTCGGAAACGGGTAGAGCTATCGACTTGAAATTTGGTTTTTGAATAGCCCGGACAACGTCGGGCTCATCGGCTAGTCTCATATATATTTTGAAGACCTCTGTTTGTCTGTCTGTCTGTAAGTTTGTCTGTCATTTATACAAATCTACGATTCTCGACCAATCGGGACGAAACTTGGTACGTGTGTGTAGTTTGACCAGGCGGTCGTCAACGTCGTATTGGTGAGCCCGTGCGGCGCCCGTGCAGCGCATGTGCAGACCAGATCTCGGAAACGGGTGGAGCTATCGACTTGAAATTTGGTATGTGAATGTATCTTGCCCCGGATACGAATTTTATCGGGTCGCCGAGCACGTGCGAAGCCAGCTTCGCGCATGCGCATACTAGATCTCGGAAACGGGTAGAGCTATCGACTTGAAATTTGGGTTTTGAATAGCCCGGACAACGTCGGGCTCATCGGCTAGTATATATATATTATGTAAACACTGTTTTCTACAAAGTGCCTGTGGCCCAGACGAAGAAGGGGGCACATCGGCTAGTGTTGTCTATTTTCGTAGACGTATTTTACTCAACAAAAAGCCAAAAATAATACGTTAAAAGTTCGTTGACACCCATACACTGTTCTGATTACGCAGTTTATGAAGTTTATGTCGGGCATCCGCGTGCTGGATGCTGATTAACTAGGTTAAATTCTAGAATTCTAGAATATGCAGCTATTAAAGCATATACAAGCACGATAACCTTTCACTCAATCATATTTTAGATTGACTAGGGATCTCTGATTTTTTTAATAGAAGATATAAAAAAGCAAAGAATCCTACAGTTACAAATATTATTATATGGATGTTAAACCTTTGGTTGCTAAATGCGCTGTGATGAGAATTGACTTGAATCCTATTGATTAATTTGTAGGAATGCTTAGCTATTAAGTTCAACAAGCAGTAACATATAAAAAGAGCAAAGAATAATGCAGTTACAAATATTATTATATGGATGTTAATCCTTTTGTGACTAAATGTGCTGTAATGAGCAGCGACCATAATCAAGTAGATCATATGTTCTTGCACTGCTTCTCTCCGCATATCGCTGAGCTCAAAAACCATTTCTGGTATCGAATAATCAATATCTTCGATTTATCGACGTTCCTAATTCTGGATCGCCTATCGCCACACGATTTCTTGATCTATTCATTTGGCTGCCAGTCGATGAGTGGGTTGGATTCCTCAACCATAGTACAACGAGGGTGAACTGTTTGTCGAATGTTTTTCGTTCATATGCATTTTGTGCACCAGTTAATCCTCGTGTGTGTACCATCATTTTGTGTTATTGGTAGGACACACATGTATATCATGCATTGTTGTTATTGGTAGGACATTCATGTATATCATGTAATCATGAATAGCAACCCATCGTATTGTCTCTATATATTATGTAATTGTATCTATTGTTGTATATAACGTCTCCCTTGCATGGAGGAATAAACAATCTCTCTCTAGCTATTAAAGGTACTCAACCCGTAAAGAGGGTCCCCATCTCAACAGATTCCAACAACAACAATCTGATCGGAGGGTCCTATATTACTATTTCTTTGGCTTTGGGGGTAAAAAATATTTGATTCGAGTCGAGGAACCCATCAAACAAAGCTCAGAGTTATTAGATATTGATTTTTGAAATTTGTTATAAACTCGAGATGAGTACTGCTAACTGCCGTAATCTGCTCTGGATGTGTTCTCCAAATCTATTCAAACAGACAAGGATGGATAACTCTAAAATAAAGTGGTAATTTTAACGCAATTTTGATTGAGTTCTGGGCCAGATAGTATTCCCGATAATGAAAAATAATAGATTTCTAAAATCGATATCTAACTAATCTGAGCTTTGATGGGTGACTTCCTCGACTCGAATCAAATATTTTTGACCCCCGAAGCCATTGAAATAGTAATTGAGAGGAGTTTTATCGGGTTGAGTACCTTTAAGTTCAACAAGCAGTAACATAAAAATAGAAAGGAATAATGCAGTTACAAATATTATTATATGGATGTTAATCCTTTTTTTGTGACTAAATGTGCTGTAATGAGCAGCGACTTGAATCCTATTGATTCATCTATTAAATTCAACATGCAGTAACAGATTGTTTGAATTATTAGCTAAACATGCATACAAATGAATCATTAGAAATCAGTTTTATGGGTGTATGAACATGGCTATTATAAGGCATATTATTATTCCTCGTTGATAACATGTCAAGTGAGCAGGGACGTGGGCTGGAGGGTCTCCAATGTTGGGGTGTCCACCTTGGAATTTCCAACCGCACCATCCCCTTGAAACAGACCAAACTCATGCACAAGCTTTGGTTTTTCCCAACTGCATGACACATTATAGCCTTAGATTGCATGCCATTCTGTGAATTGATCAGTAGCCTTTGATTGGCCACCATACAAACCGGGGGAGAAACTCAGGATACATGGGCCCAGTGAGAAAATGTGGATATCGGAACTTGAAAATCATCTAGACTGGCTTCAAGATTCCCAAGTGTTGGAAGTTTCCAACCTGGCGCCCCACCCCACAAGATTGGAAATGTTCCCAACAGATGGAGAGAGAGAGAGATGATTTATTTTGAAAAAAGGGCATACATTATTTAATACAAAGCATATTAATTAAATGTAATTAGATTCTTTGTCCATTAAAACCAGTTTCTTGCCAATTGGGGGGGGGGTAAATGTGATATAGATCACACCTGCTTCCTACTTCCTGTCCACCCATCATGAGTTTTGGATCAACTCTAAAGAAGAGGTGTCCATTTGTATATGTCAAATATGGTTGATTACATGTTTAAAGTGTAGGAAAGTATGCAAATGTTGGTCTAAAAACGAAAAATTCCCACTATTAAATTGTTGTCAAATCAAACTAAGAGAACAATTTCAACAATTTGTTGGTGTTAAATTTCAAACCAATCTATTGTGAGATAAGAAATTTGTAACTGTTGAACATTTTGACCAAAGTTGGGGATAGACACCAATTAAGCACCCCCTCCCCAAGTCCCCCCCCCCCCCACCACCCAATCACGTCATAACATACCAATGAGTCAGTTGAACGTGATTTCATAAGTTATATTCATGTCTGGGCGACAAACATGTGTAAATGTCCATCAGGCGGACTTCAGAGGAGGAAATATGATGGCGCTGGCATTGAAATATTGTCACACCTGGATCTTTCAATAATGCCCAGATTAAGTAAATGAATATAACATCTCATATTCTCCTGAGAGTAGATTTATATTACCATTGGTGATTTATATAGGCGGGCATGATTATGATACTATACTCATCGGGACTTTCAATATTTTATTTCTGCCTATTAATGTCACTTAATCTCCCATATTAGGTATGTATTGTGTTATTTCTTAATATACCTGTTCTATTATGCAAATTACATAAGCTACAGTCATTATCTGGTTTAAAATGTCAGATACACATGACGATTTTCGGACCAAAGTGCAGAAATCGTTCGAATAAATCTCATGTACAGAACCGTCACAGCCATGATTGGTTTGAAATAGAACCGTAACACGCACCCGTGTTGATTACGAGGTCACAGCTCCCAATTATCAACCCATATCGGGATACTTTCTCGGATAGTTTACAAAAGAATAACACGGGTATACTTTATAGTCAGTGTTTGTCTTCAGAATGCGTTTCATATTTTATACGCCACGAAAAACAAAGAAATTGCGTCCACGTGGCTTGATTTTCAGTGATAACATGTTGATATTTACACGTTAACTCGCTAATACCGAGTTAATTATGGTATAGAGTTCAGGTTTCGATAACACGACACTTGTGCAGCCTCTGTTCATTCAGGAAAGTATAATATATTCAAGATATCTATAAGTAAGCGTGATTTTGTCACAAAAACGATTAATTTCAATCATCAGGAACAGTAATAAATCAGGCAAGAACCATCACAATACGGCGATAGAGGTTACAAACACCTAATTATTTTCCATAGGCGACAGTGTTAACTAGAAGTCCCGACGGCCATGGGTTAAGCCTATTTGAACTTCAAGTGGTCAATTTCCCATTAGAACGTCATCCGCTGCACCAGTCTGTGACAACAAACGTGCCCTTTTCGGTATTTTTTTCAAACGATAATCTTGCATTTCCACAACTACCCCATTTACTGCACAAAAATCAGCAGCATAAAAATACCCAGACCCCTTCCATAACTTCGGGACCACATCCGACTCTTCCTGTACATCTAAACATACACGATCGCCATATTTACGCAGACTATGATTTTCTGTTCCCGCTTAGGGATATTTCCCTCAATGATAATCAACCAATCAGCAGCCAAATTTTTTGTTATGCTGACTCGAGTTTCCCTACACAAATTCAAGAAGCGTAACTCTATATAATTAGTTGCTTGTAACCTATAATTGTAAGGAAAATCGAACTTTGATCGTGTAAACCGCGCCAATTTTGCAAAAAAAGCTTTACTGTGATACAATAGAAATATAGGAGTCATTGGACATCCTATTATCTCCCAGCGGTCCTTTAACCCATATACCCCGTTTTAAAATGAACCAATTTTTTTGGGTAAGAAATAACACCGATAATCGCATTCTGATAACTCTGGAAGTACAGTTTAGTAGAAAAGATACTAATGTCTCATGTCATGCTTGTCATAGACATATATACTACACAGTGTCGCATGTCCCATGTCAATGCACTAACTAATGGGAATATTATGACCACAAATGTGACCACACCCAAAATTCACGGTTTTTCATCATAATTTAATTTGTAAAATCCGACTCACGTGCATAACGCACATGATAGAAATACATATATATAAGTTTTGAAAACTAGTTACGTATATCTACCATACGCCTTAAGGAATTTATCTCATTTTGAACAGTACAATGTTTAATTGGATTTGAAATACACCCCCCCCCCCCCACCCTTCAAATTTTCACCATCCGACGATGATTTGGTTCAATGATAGGCGGATGTCCCTTTAAATTTCAGTACTTTTTAGGAGTTTGAGTCGAATTCCTATTAGAGAAAGTTCCATCACACCGATCGTGCTATTTTGAACATTAAAGGTCCACCCATATGCACAAAATTAATGATTTTCAGAAAATTACGCCTCCGGAAAAAGTTGAAATTCCGGCGACAGAGGATTAATAATTGTCTCGCATAATCTGAAAATGGGTCGGTAGGGCGTAACAATACAATAGCTCTACAAAATAAGACAGACTTTGTTTATCAGTGCTTCTAAATTCGCTGCTCTGAACGATATTTGAAAAATGTGAATTTTCTACAAACACCTAATTATTTTCCATAGGCGACAGTGTTAACTAGAAGTCCCGCCGGCCATGGGTTAAGCCTATTTGAACTTCAAGTGGTCAATTTTCCCTTAGAACGTCATCCGCTGCACCAGTCTGTGACAACAAACGCGCCATTTTCGGTATTTTTTTCAAACGATAATCTTGCATTTCCACAACAATATATACCCATTTACTGCACAAAAATCAGCAGCATAAAAATACCCAGACCCCTTCCATAACTTCGGGACCCCACCAGTCTCTTCCTTGACATCTAAACATACATGATCGCCATATTTACCCAGGCTATGATTTTCTGTTCCCACAGTAGGGTGTAAAGATGAAAGTTACAAAATAGGTGTTATACACACAATAGAACAGACAATTATGGTATAAAATGAAATCAACAATCATTGTTTTTAACCCCAGTCGTGTCGGGATCGTTTTCCCTTGCTAAAATGTGATTATGTGATAATAAAAAAAAGGATTTCAAATTCGTCGCAATTCTATACGAATTTTGTTTAACCTCGTCCACGATTCAAGCCTAGCTTGACTCGGCTCGAATCGAATTTAGTGCACTCGGTTAATAAATTTCGTACATAATTGCGACTCATTAGAGATCTCTATTGAGTTGCAAACTGCAAAACGAGGTTCATATATAATTTAACCAGTTTTCAGGATTCAACAAACAGGCTGGTAGCACCATTTATAGCACATATAAGTGCACACATTTTGATTATTTTCCAGCCAAAATGACATATTTTGATCTAATTCAATCTTTAGAATACTTATTGGTTTGTTAAAGTTATGGATACTATACTTCAGCAAATGTATGATATCAGTGTAAAATTACTAAGTATGTAATCCATATTTACTCATCTGGTATACGCATGTCAGGTTCACCCCTTTCTGTGAACTGGTATTCAGGATACAGGGGTATAGGGCCCTCTGTTAACTAGTATTCATGATACAGGGTGAAAAGAGGGTGACACCCCCATGTGCGGATACAAACCTTCTGGGTCCTCCTCCTCCTCATCACTATCCTCGTCCTCATTGCTGTTGGAGTTCTGTGCGGTGTTCGCGTTGGTGTCGGCCTCCTCCTGCGTTATGCCCGCAACAGGCGCGGCCTCAACAGTCCCAACATTTCTCCTGTACCGGGGAACACGGAATGGAACTCCAAGTACACCCCCGACCAGAATCACACAGAGAGTAAAACACAGAGCGACGTTCGAATTCATCCTGAACCAGACCGCTTTAACCTGGAAATGCGTTCCTCCTATAAATTTGTTTCTTATGTAGTCTCGGAGAAAACAAATCGAAGCAATTACACAATCAGGCCACGGCAAACTAATTTTGTGCTCACGCTCAACTGGCGTGGGTGGAAAAATTATCGCGTTCATTTTGAAATGTTTGTAAACACTGCATACCGATGAGATAAGCTATAGTTTGACTGCACAACAATGTCTTGTTTTAACCGCGAGTAGTTATCCCATAGAAAATGTTTAGATAATCAGTTTAACCCTTGCTATACCAAACTGTCATCGATGAGTAGTTATCCCATTGGAAATGTGTTCAGATAATAGGTTTAACCCTTTCTATAATAAAGCATCCTTGATGAGTAGTTATCCCATCGGAAAAGTTCAGATAATAGGTTTTACCCTTTCTATAATAAAGCATCATTGATGAGTATAGTTATCCCATAGAAAATGTTCAGATAATAAGTTTAACCGCTTCTATACTAAAGCATCATTGATGAGTAGTTATCCCATAGGAATCGTTCAGATAATATGTTTAACCCATTCTATGCTAAAGCATCATTGATGAGTAGTTATCTCTTAGGAAATGTTCAGATAATAAGTTTAACCCTTTCCATACTAAAGCATCATTGACGAGTAGTTATCTCATAGGAAATGTTCAGATAATAAGTTTAACCCTTTATATACTAAAGCATCATTGACGAGTAGTTATCTCATAGGAAATGTTCAGATAATAAGTTTAACCCTCTCTATTCTAAAGCATCATTGGTGAGTAGTTATCCCATAGGAAATGTTCAGATAATAAGTTCAACAGGTCGTTTATTGAACTTATTATATAAATATTTCCCTCAATAAATAGAGATCATTCATCACTTTTATTTATCTGTCTTTTGGTTTTGTCGCACCCACATCCGTCCAAATGAATAATAGACTCGTTCCTACGTGCATTTTTTAACTGAATATGAGAATCCATTTGCTGAAAAGATTTGACACGTGGTGTTATAAATGCTTCGAAACAGAACCAAACTAATTCGCTCTTGTTCGCTTCAATTAACAATGAATCTTCAGAAAGCCTGGGCTTATTATGTGGTGACACACTGATGTTATACATTATTTGCTCCGATTCGCTTCATTCAAAAATGAATCTTCAGAAAGCTTGGACGTGTAAATTCACCCCTGGTCACGTGGTCCTGCTAATGTGATATGATGCGGTTGGGTCCTGCTGAATTGCTATGATACGTCATTGGGTTTGGAAAGACGAACGCGTAATGTTTTGGGCGCATTTGGACTCGCGCAGGATTGACTTAATACATCATCGGGTTTCAATATGAAGAGAAATTGTTCCTGTTTAACTTTTGCCAAGGGTGCTATTGGGTATTTTGGGCTGTTTTTGTCACGATACACTTTTCGATTTAAATACATTTACAAAAGTGGCCTTTTCGCTAAATGTATATAAATATAAGGATTAACTGTCATGTGGACTATTTTTATGGAGATGTAACCATGAGGTAAGTGGTCATAACTTCGGGTTTTACACAAGTTATGTCCACTTACCTCACGGTTACATCTCCATAAAAACAGTCCACATGACAGTTAATCCTTATATAGTGACAGTGTGTTATATATATAAATTCGTATACACACAACAATAATCGGCAACAACACCCGGCTCATAGGGCCAATAAGTCACTCTATTTCAAAATAAATATAATTATTAATTAATTGCGAGGCGTCGTTATTAATGTCTGTCTTTCTCTAAATGCACGGAACAGGAATTTATCAGTTTGTCTCGGAAAGTTATCAAATAAATGTTTGGCCAAATAAGTCAGAGAATTCACACCGTTGATGTGGAAATTGGCACTACGAAAAAAGTCCGTCCAGAAATTATCATATGCGTTGCACTGCGCCATGGTACCGTATTTATATGTTGAATACCAGAGCAAGTCTGTTCGGATGACGTTTGTTTCTGGGAGAGAGGCCAACTTGGTGAGTGCATGTGCTGCCCAGTCACTTGGCTCACCTGTTACTCAACACATTTCAGCACAGTTTTCGTCATTCATAGATAAAGGCCGCTATGACATTATTGGTTTCACAGAAGTTGTGGTGAATCGAGACGGTAATGAACTGTTTTTAGAAGCTGCAGTTGTTGATAACCTTGATGTGGACATTTCTGCTGTTTGTCATTCACGATGACTAACGACATTACTGTGCGTCCGAGCAAATCAGTTGTTCTCATTGGAGATGATGGTATGCATAGTTATGTGTATGGATGTCCTGATGATCAACTTCAATTTCAAAGGTCTAGCTTCACGCAAGTTTCATCCTGTGACAGTGGCATTCAAACCAATGATCATCACACAGATTCGATCAACTTAATATCTAAGAGTGATACTGGATTGGGTAATGCTGATTGTCCCAACCCGCTTGACAACGGACATACATATGTACATTCCGCATGTTCTCAGACTGAATCCGACACAACTGATAACCATTATCTCACTTACACTGGTGAAGACGTGACATCGGAACACACTCTAAATGTCTCGGAAATAATGAATATGTCCCAACACATGGATTCAGAAAGGATTGGTGGTCGGAATGTTGCACATGACTATACCCACATAAGGACAACGGAAACTATTCCATTACTATCTGATTGTTCGGCTTCTGGATGTGGTGAGGGGGAGATACACATGTATGCATTGATACATATTACTCAGATATCAATCAGAAGCATGCTTATGGCAGCTGTTTTGAGCTCCAACTCCAAGACCTGCATTCTGATGCCGGGCAGGAATGGCGTAGCAAGAGTGAACCTATGCCTTCACCATCACAAAGCTATAGATGTTATTGTTGGACTGTAACACTGTTGCTGATGGAGTTCCGTGACAAGGACGGTGCTATTCTAGAAATCCCCATATTCCGTGACCGTGATAGACCATTTTCAGGTTCATAATAGTTCTTAAGACTTGAGATGACAGTCCGCTAATCTCCAATAGCTGTGAGTTGCACAGGAATGATAAGAACACTGCTTGTTGCATCTTGGCCTAATTACATCTGATGTGACAAGCTTCTAGACAGCATGTGTTTCCTACATATACTTTTGATTTATTGGACAGATACCATACCAACAAGTTACATGATAGTAATTACGATATTGATTTGTATCACGGACATCATGTTAGTTTCTTTTATTTAATTGATTATTCATATAGAGACAGAGGGAAGAAAGAAAAGTGGTTGCGCCATGATGTTGTATTGTAGATTGGTACATGTAACTATGTGTAATATGCGAGAGCGTCTTGTTGAGGTCTCTGCTGTGTGTGACCTGATTATTTCGGCCAATTTGGCCGGTTACTTCATGTGAGTTTTTCATCTGACGTGTGTGTCGGAATAATGATGTGGAGGATTTATGTAAATGTTAGCCCAAACTACATTTCCAAGTAACGATGGTTTTGTTGTTTATTTTGAGGAATAATACCGCGTCAGATGAATTCAGCCCAAATATGTTAACAGTTGTCGTGTAAAACATTCGGCAGTAAGTTAGCGTTATTTAGTATTTGTGGATGTCCTTTAACATGGGGAAAATAGACTACCTGCGCTTGAACGAGCATGTGAATTGTCGTTTTTAATGTATAGCAACTTTATAATCAATAACAGAGGCATTCTCTGTCAAATAAGGTCGCTCTATTTACGATACCAATTAGGGAACTTTGTAAATTAAATTACGCGTAAACTTAACCTGCTGCAAATAGAAAAGGTGTCGGAATCGGCGTACTCGCCCCAGGGCTAACTCGCCCAATCGGCGCGTGCCAACTCGGAATAAAAGGCCAACTCGGAATAAAAGATGCATACGGGGTGTTATATGGCGTTTGGTCCGTTGTTTCTCAATGAATATTATTTCACCCAAACCTTGGGTGTTTATTTCACACGACTTTCTGGGATAACCTGTGTGTCGACTGAGAACATGCGTGCCAATTGAGGAGAACACGCGAAGGATTTGTGTAAATGTTAGCCCAAACGACATTTCGAAGTAACGACTGCTTTGTTGTTTATTTCGAGGAATAATACCGCATCATATGAATTCAGCCCAAATATATTGACAGGTGTCAAGGGTCTAACTCTATACTGAGCAATAAAAAACTAATATAATAAATACCGAGTATATTTAATTTTAACGCCAATGGGTCGTTTATGTGCGTTTAAGAGTGTATTTATGCTTAAAGCAAAGTGAAATAACGATCTTAAAATGAATTGGCCGGTATATTTTATTAGTTATCAGGGTTACCAGGGTCGTAGTTGCATAAATTACAATATATTTTTATGCAAAGATAATTGCGTGGTAATTTGTTGGTTAATGGATTGATCGGTGATCATGTTAACACAAATCCCATATATGGAAAGTGACTTGCGCATGCGCAAAACAGATACAATGGTCTAATTTTCCAATGCCGATGACAATCGAAGCGGACGCGATGTGCATTTTAATTCTTTCATTACGACTGTTTTGGCGTCCTAATCTATTAAAATATTCTTCTATATCTTGGAAGGTGTTCTGGAAGGATTATTTCAATATGTGTATATCGGATTAACCTTCCAAAAAGATGAGTTTGACGCCTGTATTTCTTGGCATGAATATTAACGAGCGCTCGTCTGCAAGTAGGTCATCTGGATTCGGAATTGGCGTGTTTTTGTGAAAATGTCAAATTCAATTTCTTCCATCTAAAACATAATTACGCGCTGGACTCGGTCATTTTAGGAACATATATGTATCACACGCACATACACCAAGTCTCAGCCTAAAAGTTTGAAAAATGACAGTTTTATCGACATAAATCGATGTTAATGGTAAATTCAAATTTCCATGTTAAATTTTATCATTGAAAAAAATTCATTTCTTCCATCTAAAACATAATTGCGTGCTGTACTCTGTCATTTTACGAATATGTAGCTATCCCACCAACACACTCCAAGTCTCAGCTTAAAATTTTGAAAAATGACAGTTTTATCGACATAAATCAATTTTAATGCCAATAATGGCAAATGGAGTGTTAAATAAATTTTAGGCCAATTAGGGCCCTGCGAATGTTTTCTGACCTGTTCTATATTGGTCACTAGAGTTCATATTTGACCGGTTACACCTGATAATTATGCGACAGTATAGTCGCGTTACTTTATAGGTCAACATTGGTCATTATCACCTGACAAATTTATTTTGGTCTATCGTATCAACCCCTATTTTCTCCCGCGCGTAGCCTGACTACCGCTATTCTCAAAGTAATTGACCAGAAAAACGGGGTGATACCCCGGTCATGACCACGGTGATACCGGTAATAAACGGTAGCTGTATCGAGGCGGTCATGGCAGTGGAATTACGGTATTGGGCGATGATACCGCGGTCTTTTAGCGGGCACCGCATTAATTTTTTTGAATACCGCAGTGATTTTCATGGAACACTTTGAGGGGAGGTATTTACTCCCACATACGTTAACAAGCGGTATCAGTACCGCGGTATTGGAGGATACCGCGGTATAGTACCGCAGTATTAACGGGGTGACACCACGTTGCTGGTGGTCAATTACTTTAAGTATAGCGGTAAGTGTCAACATTGGTCATTATCGCTCCACTAATTTGTATCGTTTCATTGGTATGAATTCCATATCCAATTATCCACATATAACCAACCCAACCTCTAATCCCGGTCCAATTTATTTATTTCTTTCATCGGTATATTCACGTAACGTAATATTTTATCACGTGATATTTGTACTTATATGTCTATGGTATTACTATAGTATACTGTATACGTATATCAATTGCTATTCCTATCTATATAATCCTGGTGCCATCTATAAAGATAGATAATTTCAGACTCCTCCCCCCCCCCCCCCCCATTTTACATCATTGCTGCTTTAGTACAGTCGCTATGCAACATCGCTCCACTAATTTATGTCAGTTCATCGGTACAAACCACTTTTTCTCCGAGTCCATATAACCAACCCAACATCTTATAGATGACTATTCTGGCACTATATAGAGATGACTAAGATTCTGACACCCCCCTATTTTATAGCCATGTTGCAACAGTAGAGTTCAGATGCATATTATGTCAACATCGGTCGTTATCGCTCTACAAATTTATATCGGTTCAACCCTTAGTTCCCTGTATCGCCCACCCCTCCCTCAGTTTATTTTTTCAGTTGTATTATAGTCTCATTACGTACACATTTTATCTTTTCTAACTTTTGCTTCAACGCGTTGAGTTCCGCTGCAGACAATATAAAACTGACAACATTTTGAAATGTAAGCAGGCTTCAAACTCATCTTATCCAAGAAAAACTCTGGTTACATAAGAAATTTGTGTATAAGGTGTACGCGCATTTGTCGCGTTAAAAACAAAAGGTCCCAAGTCAAGGTCCAAATCCCCAACACACTGATGTGAGGTTTAACTCCATCTACATACAGTAATGTCCAAAGTAATTGATCACTTAACCACAGCAAAATAATGGGTATTTTTTCATGATTTTAAATCCTGAAAAATTACCCATAATTCTGCTGTGGTTAAGTGGTCAATTACTTTGGGCATTACTGTAACCAATATAAGGATTTGAGGTGTAATAATAACTCAATCCTCATACAGTAATGTCCAAAGTAATCGACCACTTAACCACAGCATAATTATTGGTAATTTGTCAGGATTTTAAATGCTGAAAAAATACCCATAATTCTGCTGTGGTTAAGTGGTCAATTACTTTGGGCATTAATGTAACCAATATAAGGATTTGAGGTGTAATGATAACTCAATCCTCATACAGTAATGTACAAAGTAATTGACCACAGCTGAATAATGGGTAATTTGTCAGGATTTTAAATGCTGAAAAATTACCAATAATTCTGATGTGGTTAAGTGGTCAATTACTTTGGGCATTACTGTAACCAATATAAGGATGTGAGGTTTAATGAGAACTCCATCCACATAACTAATAAATATGTGTGAAAATTAAACCAAAAAAAATAAATTCCATGATGGCGTCCAATATGGACTGCCTAATTCTGCTCCAAAACATGTATATTGAATATATGGTTGTTTATTGGGGGAAACTGATTATTTCAATGATATTTTCATTAACTGCATGGGATCCAAAACCCGACTTACGGGAGCTCGCTTCGTGCACGACTGTATCTTAAGCATATGTGCATATTTAATGAGCCAACAATTGGAATCCAAATAGAGAAGATTGGCACGTCGACCCTGCGCATAGACATCATTGATGATCTCTATGGGAATCAAAATTGACATTTAATAGACAATTTCGATTAACCGCAATAACTTAAGGAATCTCTAATTATGATTAAGCCCAATGAGAATGCAATAAGACATTTCTTATTACCCTTAACCGCAATTACTTCCCATTGCACTTTAACACAAATAATATCCCCCCCCCAACAGCTTATCAATACCACTCAGGACAGTGGGTGTTTTTCCTCAATTAATTGAATTTCTTGTTAGTGACCATAAATCTATACCTTCGGTTTTGCCGAATAACCGAACAAATGTTGTCAACTGTTTCCACGTTTATTCTCACTTATACCGTTTTTATATCCGTTTTATCCTATTTGTTGTTGTGTATTGCATTACTTTGATAAACTCTGCGCTTGTGTTATTCTCACAAAAGGTAATGCGTGTTTACATTTCACAATTCCGCCTTACAGTCTGCGAGTGCGACGGAAAAAATTTCCACATGTCCGAGCGCCATTGGCATTGATTCCTTAAATACGAGACTATTTAATCGAATGAGGTCAAATATTCGCATATAACTTGACTCATATGTTATTCTGCACAATTCTGGCCAGTGCCGACTTTCATTTCGCATTACTTTCGTTTTTATCGAAATATAACCGTTTTCTATGGAGATTCCCATGTAAATTTGTTCAACCAAAAAAATTCATAGTTTTGCCAATTTCAAGCTAGTTTAATACTTTATAGCATGGTCAGGGCATAATCTGGCCTATCGAGTGATGGTAGACGTTCCTTCAGTGTGCACAACAAATATTTGGTCCCAACGAAGCAGGCTAAAATCCTGAAATTTGTCAATTGACTTTGAGTGTGAAGAAAATATTCATTTAAACTTCCAAAATTGGTTGAAATATGCTCAACAACATTCAGTTGAATGGTGACATTATTTATAGTCACCGACTAACTTCCACAATGAATAAAATTTGTTTTTATTGATGACAATTATGTCGCGAGTCATAAAAATGTTAATTTTCTGAAGAAAAAAAATTCATTGTTTCGCCAATTTCAAGCTAGTATTGAGCATGGTCAGGGCATTACATATAATGATTAAGATTGCTAAAGAACTGAAATAATGAAATGGGAAACTTTTACTGACATCTGGTAAGGATTGAGGAGCAGATGCTAGAGGCCCCCACCCCACCCCCCATGGAAGACGGAATACCACTTAACACAGAAGTTGGAATACGGAATACCATATGGAATACATAAAAATATATGAAAACTTCATTTTTTGGAAGGTCGGCGTACGAATACCGGTATTTTTGGAATACCGAATACCTCCTAACAGAGGGGCTGGAAATACGGCGTACCTCATAACAGGGCATGGAATACGGCATACGAAAAAGGGGGGTGGGGGCCTCATGCTATGGAGCCTCCGAGCCTCCCAATATATTGTCTGCTCCACATCTCAATAGAATTCAACAACATTCAGTTGAATGGTGACATTATTTATAGTCACCGACTAACTTCCACGATGAATCAAATTTGTTTTTATTGCTGACAATTTATGTCGCGAATCATAAAAATGTTAATTTTCTGAAGAAAAAAAATTCATTGGTTTGCGAATTTCAAGCTAGTTTATAGCGAACATGGGAACCAAGGTACAATTTATGCCATTTAGGCACACTTCAGAGTGAAATCTGGGCTTATATTTCGGCGAGAATCCAAATCTAGATTCTCGCAAATTACCCTGGATTCTCATGAAAAAGTATATATGGATTCTCGCAAAATCAGATGAAATATATGCCCTAGTGGAAATATAGCAAATCGTTTAATGCTTTAGAATTTTTTTTTTCGGAGATTTATATATATGTTTAAAGACATATTATGGAATTTTTCGGGAGCGAGAAATTGATAAGTTAGTGCTCAGGCACTTTTCCAACGTGGGGAATGTTATCATTCTACTAACATCACTGAAAATTTCCAAAAAGATCTACCACACCACTTCATATAGAACATCGTCTGAACTACTCCAAATTGTAAATATTTACATCTCGATTCGGGGCGCAACTATCGGCTGTAATTAAACAAAAATCATTTTGCCATCGAGAGTCATTGCATTTAACTAATATATAAGAATGACGTTGTGTAACATCCATTTGGATTAATATTCGTAACAAATAACTACTTTGAGAAAGATTATTCTTAATTTATATTTATTTGATCACTCTGCCCGGTGTCTGCCGGAGTGTTTCACATCACTTTAATCAAGGAAGACTGTTAAGAAAAACTGCATTTCAAGACCACCAAACAACTTTCCTTTTTAGGGCCACCACATCTTCCAAATATGTACTTCTTCCATTTTGCTATCAAAGACCGAAAAATGTCGTTAAACTAGAGATCCAAATACCCCCTAAGGGCCCCTCTATCTTGAGATATTAAAGACCGAAAAATGTCGTTAAACTATAAAGACCGAAAAATGTCGTTAAACTAGAGATCCAAATACCCCCTATATCTTGAGATATTATAAAGACCGAAAAATGTCATTAAACTATTAATTGTTGTTGCTGTTGTTTATTATGGTTTATCGTCATTCTAGCCGCTAGGCCACACACGACGTTGTCAATTTTACGGGTGGAGGAAAGACCACGCAGAGGCTCAATTTCACCGGGAAGTTGTTCCACTGCGTGTAGAAACCACCGACCCCCGGAAAGCAATTGACAAACTTGCCCAGATACACGATTCCGGTCACCCTCCCTATGGTGGGGTTAGAACCAGCTTCGTCAGCGCTGGACGGCCTGGGACGACGTAATTCACCTGGCACTCTACCGACTGGACCACCGGGGGCCCCTATTAAACTGTTAAAGACCGAAAATGTCGTTAAATTGTAAAGTTTGAGCTATTGCCATGGCTTTGTCGTCCGTGTGTATGTGTGTACGTAAGGCGTCAACAATGCAGGCTACAGGTCGTACCTTTGGTCGGATCATTATGAAATTTGTCATAGCTGTTGACATCAACATTTAGACCAGATTATTAATTTTGGGATCATTCGGAAAAAAAACATGGCCGCCAGTGGCCATCTTGGATTTCAAAATTCAATCCATTAGCACGGGCTACAGTTCGTAATGTTTGTCTGATCATCATGAAATTTGTCAAGAATGTTAATAATGACATGTAGATGGGAACGAGTCCTTTTGGGGTCATTCGGCCAAAAAACATGGCCGCAGCAGACATTTTGGATTTTAGTCTTTATATGACTAAATCTTTAGCACGGGCTACAGGTCTTAACTTTAGTCTGATCATCATAAAATTTGTCATGGCTGTTGAAATTGGAATGTAGATGGGAACGAGTCATTTTGGGGTCATTCGGACAAAAAACATGGCCGCCAGTGGCCA
This sequence comes from Siphonodentalium dalli, assembly GCA_032622095.1. Classification (NCBI taxonomy): domain Eukaryota; kingdom Metazoa; phylum Mollusca; class Scaphopoda; order Gadilida; family Siphonodentaliidae; genus Siphonodentalium; species Siphonodentalium dalli. The sequence continues at coordinate 212,408,483 of CP136069.1, forward strand.
TCTTGGATTTCAAAATTTAATCCATTAGCACGGGCCACAGGTCGTACTGTTTGTCTGATCATCATGAAATTTGTCATGGATGATAATATTGACATGTAGATGGGAACGAGTAATTTTGGGGTTATTCGGCCAAAAAACATGGCCGCCAGCAGCCATCTTGGATTTTACTCTTTGTATGACTAAATTCTTTAGCACGGGCTACAGGTCGTACTTTCAGTCTGATCATCATAAAATTTGTCAAGAATGTTAATAATGACATGTAGATGGGAACGAGTCATTTTGTGATCATTTGACCCAAAAACATGGCCGCCAGCAGCCATCTTGGATTTTAATCTTTGTATGACTAAATTCTTTATCACAGGCTACAGGTCGTACTTTTAGTCTGATCATCATAAAATTTGTCAAGAATGTTAATAATGACATGTAGATGGGAACGAGTCATTTTGGGGTCATTCGGCCAAAAAACATGGCTGCCAGCAGCCATCTTGGATTTTACTCTTTGTATGACTAAATCCTTTAGCACGGGCTACAGGTCGTACCTTTAGTCTGATCATCATGAAATTTTTCATGGCTGTTGAAATTGGAATGTAGATGAGAATGAGTCATTTTGGGGACATTCCGACAAAAAAACATGGCTGCCAGCGGCCATCTTGGATTTCCAAATTCAATTCTAAATCTTTCCATTCATTGCTCATCACACAAATTTAACTTCTTCTCAAAGTTGAGCTACCGTGTCATTGACACTTTCATTTGAGACATTAAAGAACGAAATATGTCGTTACACCATTAATGATCATTAATACATAATTTGTGTTTATGAAAGTCTGGTACAGACAGTTTGTTTCCAGTACATATTCATTGGAACGTAAACAATTATTCTCTGACAAATCATGTTAATATTGCCTTTCGTTACTGGTTTCCTTGACTCACATATCTCTCACTTCTTAATACTTATAATTAAAACAAATGTTCTGTGTTTTGTGTCACTTCTTAATAGCATTCTGTATTCTGCTATTGAAAAGAAAAACAGTTGTAGTATACCTTAAAGGTATGAAGGCCTTGGTGGGTATCATGTGAACATATTTCCACCGCTACAAACGAAATAATATTCAAATATAGACAGACTTTGTTAATATACAAATGAGAAATATCTCATAAACATTATGTTATAGTCGTAAATTTGCCGACTGTTATGTAAACAAAGCATAAAAAGTTACTTTCCTGGTGTTTCTTTATATTATGATGGTAAACATAAAGAGCGTTCTTTGTTGCTCAATTCCTTATTTGGAAATAATAAAGAGCGTTTATACCATTTGTGTGTGATTAGCCAGTAGCATTATGCTGCCTTCTATAACACAATCAGACTCTTGTTTAGGTAAAATTTAGTAGGTCTTTATGTAAGCATGATGTTTAAGGGATTACAGTGCTCATGAAACAACAAAACTCTATCGGAAAGCCACCCCTATTGTGATCACAATAATCCAAGTCCCATAAAAATCGCGTAATAATTAAGCCGAGAAATAAATAAATAATACCGCCACCGGTTGTCGGCTATCTCCGTCGCAAAACCTCGCATGACGTCAAGCGAGGTATAAACTAATTAAAAACACGGAATCGGAGTTATTTGTGTCTACCTATATGACGATGGAAAATCCGGAATAGACATCAGCTCGTGAGCGTGATGGAATTACTGCGGGGCATATCAATAGCATTGTGTACACATGGTTAATTATCATCGCGCGGTGAGTTATATTCACTTGTGATTTGTCTTAAGCGCTGTTTGGAAAGTTATTGTTTTGACAAAAAAACTATAGAAGGCCGATTGAGTGTTCACGATGTTGTTTTAATTTTCCGTATATATGCCCCGAGTGTCCCGTATTTACAATCATTCATTCGTAACATTGCCATATAAATGCAGTGTTTTCGGCTGTGGCCGGTCTAGTGACTCTCAGTTAGGTATAATGCTGTATTCATTTCCAAACGATGTTCGTTTACGTGCCATTTGTCGGGATTTCTGTGGGAAACCCGTTGCGCAATCATCAGAAACCGATTACATATACCAAATAAAGAGCGTTTAATTTGACAAGTCAGTCATGGTTACGAATACATACAATTGCAGTTAAAGTGGAGAGTATGTTGAATAAATCACGATAACAACTATTCTTAGTCGATTCCCCATTTCCTTCACCATGGCTCCATTAAGAGCGTTCCATGTTAAGAGTTTTCCTAATATGGTACGAATAAAAAGAGTTTAATAAAGCGGAAATTGCTATGACTTGGAAGGATATATAAAGCATGCATATCGGAAGTTCGTGTACATGTATTGACCTGTATTGGTGTAATCAGTAAAAAAAATCACGATGACAACTGTTCTAAGTCGAGTCCCTTTACCTTGACGCAATAAAGAGCGTTCACTATTACGATATATTGCGAATAAAGAGCACTTGAATATGTGATTCCATATTAAACCGGATTATTATCCCTCCTTCAAAAAGTGTTATATATGATTGGATGTTTATAACCCTATTGTTATGCGTAATTGCCACATAGAGGTCGATTTATGACCTGGATATTCAATAGACCGCATCGCTAGAGTGCTAATTTAATAGGTCAATAACGATGCATAGATGTAGTGAATTTCCACCAGTGACAGTCGGCTAGATTGTTTTGGGGTGGAGGAAGCAATATTCCGAAATATATATAAACACCATATTGCCCAAATAATTACATGATTCATAACCAAGGAAAAATGAACATATCATATTGGTAATGAATGACTTGATTATAATTGATTAAATCCGACAGCAATAAACCAATTGTGTGTTGTTTTACCGCGTTACGATAATTAAAACGAAACGCTCTTTATTGACACACGACTAATGGCATCTGGAAATTGGAATGTTTACGAGATGATAATTGCCTAATAACTGTGCAAGTCTTCGCGTATATATGCAATCTTGATATGCATATATAATATAACTTGGACTATTCCGGTAACGAAAACATATATATAAACACGAGCACGCGTTTATATAGATAAATGCGCGCAAAACTGAATAATATACGGGCATGGCTTTATAGTAACAACACATCGCGATACATATAATAATAGTAATAATAACACGATAAAGATCGACATTTAATTACGAGAAAGGCGATGTTTCGGCGAAGTTTTGCATTCGCAGTGTGATAACGCGACAATCGTCAAAGGCCGCGATCGACTACATGCAAACTTAAAATACCGCCGTCGCGTATCTATGCGTTGTCAATGAGTTACCACGTGATCGATCACGTGCTATGCTTCTGTTTACATGTGACAATCACGTGATCGGGCTGATGATCACGTGACTTCGTCTACAACAAAATCTTCGGCTAACTTCGGAATTTTTTTGAATCGTTATAAAAATAACGATTGGCGGCCGAGTATTAGATTATATGCGCCCAATGGACATTTTATATATATATTATCGGTATATTGAAAGAAAATAATATTGTTTTTTTCAGGACCGTATTCCTTTAAGGGATAGTGATCGTATATTTGAACCAAAATGTATGCGTTTTAATATTGATCTGTTTACGGTGTTTGGAACAAATATTTTCGACAACTAAACCCTCTCGTCCCTTTAATATAATTAATATAACATCCCTCATCCAATAATCTCCAAATTGCATATCTAATTTCAATCCTAGTTACACATCACACCACCCCTCATCATTTGCCAATTGTACACCCTTTTTTGCTGCTTCTGTTGCAACTGCTCAATTTCTTTAAAAATTATTGAAAAAATGGTCCTCCGGCCTGCGACATTTAACTCCGATTTAGTTTTTTCGATCATCGGTCCACACCAAAATTGAGCACACGTCCCTATATAATATACCTATTTAAACCGAGTATACACGGTGGTGTAATAGAAGAACCATTAATTTAACCGTAACCGTAGCATATTTCCACGTATACGTGTACGTTTTCACGACAAATCCCCGCTGATCTGTTATTAATGAACCAAACAATTAACATGTCAACACACTCTGGTCCGCCAATGCTACAGTGTATAAACGTAACGGGGCAAATATGCATATTATATTGATAGCTAACGAGAACATTCATCACCAATAATCTGCTCACCCCTTTCAGTCGATACGATAGAAACTAAACGATTTGTTACTTCTAATTACCCGTACTTAATTACACTACTTGCGTGTTAATAAAGTACGACACCCCCCCCCCCCCCCAATCACAACTAAAGGTGAAACATGGGATTTAGAACATTAATATTCACTCTTACACAGTTCCACATTCAAGGTGTGTCTTGTGTAATCGTATGTCAGTTGTAACGTTGTGAAACCGCAACCGAACTGAATTATTCTATTGCTAAATAGTTGATGGGTGACCTGATGCATGCATCTTAGTTTTCTTGTTGAAATTTGGTGTATATGTCCGGGCTGGGACATGGAATACAACAACGTTTGAATTGTTTTTAAATTTACAAATTTGTTGATTTTATTCATTTTGTTTTCGTTCTGAAACACACTATAAAGTGTATATAATATAATAACGAACACGAGACATACATAATTTATGAACTGTTAACAAAAGATATCAAATTCAATACATGACAAAGATGACTCAGTGGAGTTTATAAAGTGAACATAAAAACATTGAGGTAAGAATCTTTTTAAGGAATTCAACTTTATTTAATGATAATAAACACATAAATTAAATAACAAACATGAGACATACATGATTTATAAACTGTTAACAAAAGATATCAAACTCAATACATGACAAAGATGACTCAGTGAAGTTTATAAAGTGAACATAAAAATATTAAGGTAAAAATCTTGTTAAGCATTACTAAACCGTTTAGCACAGTCCACTTCACTCATCCGATCATCACTAAACTTCATATTTATCTTGATATTGATCTATCAGATGAGAGCTATCAAATATTTTTTTAATTTTATAGGAAAAAATGGTCGCCAGCGGCCATATTGCATTTACGTTATATGTTATCGCGTCATGTCGATATCTAGTATTACTTAGAAATTTCACCTTTCCAGATTCATAATTGCTCCATTGACTGTAACAGATGGAATTATTCCCCTCTTCGGATAGAGTGTCACTGAAACTTTATTTTGTCAGACTGTCTGTATAGTCACTGATTATATATGGCAATAATCTGTAATAAGATGTAGCACTATTTTATTTTATATTTACATGCAGTGCTGTTTTTATACAACAATTCTAATCCCCCCTAGATCATCATGTGATCGACCATACATCGCGCGAGGACCTGGTTGAATTAAGGGGGGTTTTTATGGATAACTTCTGTCCTCAAGCTAGATTATACTTATGACATTTAATGGCATGTTTCTAACATGGAGAGTTAGATATGCGTGAGACACCACCACTCTTCAATTCACACCAAGTTATCAGCTGTCATATTCGGATATTATAACCCATAGCCATGATATATGGTTTATTTTGTGTATACTAGTAATATTGTTATTTTCAGTACCTTTATATACCAGTACTGTGTATAACAATGCATATACATTAAACCATGTATACATGTATATTGATTCAACGGATTCAGTGGTTTTGTCCATCAGTCTATCAAATTTGCGGGGAAAACATGGCCACAAGCAGTACACCCTGTTAAATTTCGAATTTGAATCAATTGGCGCACCCTGCAGCCAGCTTTTATTGGAGAACTTTTTCTCATGTGGATAGTTTGGGTCACCGCTAGATGTGAGCCATGTTTTGTTCTCAAGCTGTCCTTGTGAAGACATCACTGCCAGCGGTGATCTTGAATTTTACTATTTTTATGGCTAAATAATTTGGTTGATCCTACAGACGACACCCCTTGTCCGATCGTCACCAGATTCCACAATGATCTTCTGGATAACCAGGGGGAGAGTAATCTAATTTTCCCGAATTTCGTTAAAAAACATTACCACAGGCAGCAATTTGGTATCTTACTGTTTGATCCTCTTTTGCGTGACTGAATTGTTTAGCAACTGTACAGTCATATCCCTCATCTGATAGTCACCACACTTTATATTGATCTTCGGGCTGACAACTAGATGGGAGCTATCGAATGCTTTGAATTTTTTTGGAAAACATTGTCGCCAGCAGTCATCTTCTATTTTGGTTTTTATATACATGTATATCTCTTCATTCGGATAGCCAGTATTACGTAGGTACTTCAACTTTCCGCATTCCTGTCATCATTTGAAATATAAAAAATTACCTGATACCATGCACCCTTCAAAATTTGTTTCGTCGTATCTATTTTAATGACCCGTATGGTAATATTGATACAGATATATTTGTCAAACATTTCTTTGTACAATATACAGGTATTTAGTTTGTAACTAAATCTAGAAATATATAATAGTAGCTGGTGGACCCTACTTCGTCCGGGATGTTCCCCTCTGATTTTCGGAGAATTGTGCGATTTAACCTTGAATTGACCATTTTAAAGGTGAACGTCGTGTCGGGTCACGATTTGACCCGCCCAAAACACTCCCCGGACAAAAGTCACGACAAAGGTACCCGTCGAAATCCGCCCGGCTTTACCCGATTTGACCTTGAATTGACAATTTTGAATGTCAAGATCAGGTCAGGGTCATAATTTGACCCACCCGAAACACTCCTGGGACAAAAGTAACAGTAGGTATTATATTTCGTTGAAATACTTCGTTTTACCAAATTTGACCTTGAATTGATCTTTTTGAATGTCAAAGTCAGGTCGGGATCAAGATTTGACCCGTCCAAATAGTCCAGAAACATGCCTACATCAGCACGTTCGAGAACATGGTCCCACGTGAAATTGGACCCGTCAATATTGCTCCCGGGATCGAAGTAGTCCTACACACAAATTTTTAGTCGGATCGGTCAAGGTCCAGAAACATGCCTATGAGCGAGGTCAAGTTGACACGTTAAATACCAAATCCGAGTCGGATCAGTCGATCAGTGTTAGAGTCTATAACACATACACACATGCATTCATGCATACACACATACATACAGACAGGTGTTCCAAAATGTATAATCGATAGCTACAACAATTCTATGGTAGATAGTTCACGGCCGACCTGATGCATGCATCTTAGTTTTCTTGTTATTGTCTGGTCGTCGCTTCTGAAAGCACGTGTATTTTTGTATCTATGATATGATTAAACATTGTCTCATCTAAGGTTTGTCGCGTGTGTGTATGATCCATATAAGTTGTTCGCATCTAACTACTGGTGCTGAAGTAAAAGATGGAGTTCGTCCCCCACATATATGAGCCACGCGCTCGGTGTGGTTTGTTATTGGGAGACTGTGTTCGAATTTGAAAAATATGTTACGCAGTCTGATTAAAACCGCAGTCTGGCGATAATAGCTGTGTCTACATTACCTTCGCTCTAAATAACCTCTACTTGCAATCTATGCACTATCACAGCACAGTGCACAAATATATTTTATACGACAGATATCTCCTTTATATCTGCCGCATCAAACTGGTGTTCTTGGAAATACGTACTTCTATTCTCCTTGCTGTGTATCGTTGGTCAATTGTGGACTATTCATATTCACTTATAATGTGTTATTAATTGTTGTAATCTCTAATATTTTGAACACTGTGCGAAATTATCAATGCGACAGAAAATTTATTGCGCTATGTTTAGCTATGTGGCGAATTGACAGCTGTATATGAATTCCGGCAATCACCCGAACGGCTGCATGGCTGTACTGATACATGTATATGTTGTGATTGGCTGATACTGACGTAATGTTACTTATGGTAATGGTAAACCCACCCATTTTCTTCAGACTGCGAATCAGTTACAGTCTGATTTTAATCAGACTCTATATTACGTACAATTGTTTGGTAGTTTTAATTTTTGTTTTTAAATTATTAACGTTCTATTAAAATTTACTTGTATATGATTATAATGAAATATTTACACTACCACATGCATTCGTATTGTGGAACATGAATGCTGAACGTTGGTTGGTCGAAATTACGTCACATGACGTCGCGCGCTGACGCCAACTTGCATCCATTTTTGTGTAGAAACTTGCACCGAGCCACGATAATAACGCGTTGGAAATGGGCGCTTAAAACTCTTTTAATCTGCCAGTTGACTCGATTAAGTGTAAATATAAGTAACGGATGTTGACTGTGTTGCGTTCCATAGAGTATGGCTGCAAGTTGGTCTGACATCTTTAAGTGTGGAACGCTTTCGCGTTCCACACACAATGTCATACCAACTTGCATCCATACTTTATGGAACGCAAGCAAATCAACATCCATTTCTTAATGACTTGCAGATCGATTAGGACCATTGGTTATGACCATATAAGGTAATTGAACACAGCCCGTGTGTATCACTTTGTTTAGTCAATCCAACGACCCAAATCTATTTGCAAGTATTTCTCAATTGAATTTTCAGAAAACTACGATTCTGTTTAAAGGTACTTAATCCGATTAAGCGCCCCTCAATTACTATTTATTTGGATTCGAGGGTAAAAGATATCTAATTCGAGTCAAGGAACTCACCCATCAAAGCCCAGAGTGATCAGATATCGTTTTTTCAAATATATTATTTTTCACCACCTTGAATAATAAGTGGCCCAGTAAAAGTCGAATAGAAGACTGTCTGCGGATGAAGATGGATAACTCTAAAATCAAGTGGCTTTTTTGTGTCAGATATTTGACAAACCGGCAAAATTTCGTTGAAGAAAATGTTGATAAATAACAGGTTTTGGGCAATTTAATACTATAGTTGACTGTGGTTAGCATTATTTTATACTATAAGTGACTGTGGTTAGCATTATTTTAGGGCAATTAATAGATTCTGATGACTGAAGCGGAATTTCAAAATATTTGTTGTTGTTGGAATCTGATGATATGGGGAAATCGAATCGGACTGAGTACCTTTAATGTGTGGTTATATACCTGGCTGTATTTGCACTGCAATACGGGATCGGACATATAACCAAACTATTTGCTCGGATTCAATTTATTCAACAATGAAATTCAGAAAACTATGATTCTATTTAATGTGTGGTTATACACTTGGTTGTACTTGCAATGTTATAGTGGACCGGACACAGAACCAAACTATTTGCTCGGATTCGCTTCATTCAACAATGAATGTTCAGAAAACTATGACGTTGGCTATCGGCCCACATCGTCCGATCGTTTATTGACTGGTTAATAACTAATTAACATTAATGGCGTCATAAGTTGATCCCTCAGATATCGGTGAGGATTATGCACCTGATTAAGGAGGCTATTTGAGGTAACTCGATCTTGGGGGATTACTACCTCCGACGCTGTATTTTCTCTGCGCAGTTTGTAAACACATGTTGCATCATTCATGCAACCACGAAGAGGATGAACAGGGTCAAATGTGAACGGACTCAGTCTGGCAAACACCCAGAAGAGGAATACAGCTTGGTATTCGGTCAAATATATCATATATCATATAACAATTCCATTTGTTTTACCTAAAGTTATCCGTACTGTGTTGCAAAAATATAATTCTTGCAATTCTGAATACAACTTCAAAGATTTGTCTACGGTTACAATTCGAAGATGCCCCCAGAATTATGCTGCAACCTACTATTAAGGCGTTAATGCTTGCAATTCCGTCAAATGTCCTACATATATAGTTGCCTATAGCATATGTTTCTTTCTAAATTTGATAGAAAATCTAAATATGGAGACCAAAAGTCGTGTTTTTAACTTCGAATCAGGTCGTGATAGCACAATGGCAGTTTCTGCTGTTTGGAACTGGTTGAGAATTGTGACTTAATTATATCTTTTTTATGTTAACTGATCATTGGAGCAAATCATTTTTTGTAATTCTTGGGGTCCTGGCCCTTTCCTTCCGATCCCTAAACGCTGTATAAAATTTCACCAAAATAATCGCTATTGGGATTCTAGTCTTATTTCAACAAGAAATGAGCAGGACTGTGTAATGTAAGTGAGGTATACCATTACCCATAAACATTCCAACTCATTGGAACCAAAATCGGTACTTTGGTTCAAAATGGCTGCCAAAATATGGTAAATGGTAGATATTGCCCCAGCGTGCCATGCACTCGCTTACCAGTTGTGGTTGATGTATAACATTGGTTATTCTGCCTTCTATACATTGAATACTAAAATGTCTGATGCACCTTGGTTAATTGTTACTATTGTCACCACTGACATTACCAGAAATATTGGATTTTTCTCACACAAACTTGATATAAATTTCGGCAAGATTTCATTTTTTAGATTTGGATTTTTTTTCTTCAAGTAAAATGTAGCTTTCGTTGCTATGTAAGCAGCGACAGGGGGGGGGTTGGTGGTGTCTCACCCCCGGGTTTTTTTTGGGGGGGGGGGGTGTCTCATCCCCCAACTTTGGTCAAAATTTTCAACAGTTGAAAATTTCATACTCGCCAAAATATTGGTTGGAAATTTCACACGAACAATAGGTTGAAAATGTTCTTGTAGTTTGATAGTGGCCAATACAAAACTGCTAATTTGAGAATTTTCCAACCTGAGGGGGAGTATGAAGTTTGAAATTTCCAACAATATAGAAAAGCTTCAGTTGAGGCCAGTCTAGATGCTAGGATTTACATTTTTTTCTTGTATAGTTTTCAAATTTTCTCACACCAGCAGACACCAGGCCGAACAACCATGGTCAGCCCGGTGTGTCCTGGTCCCTTGTCCGTAGCCGTGTGCATTTGTCTAGAGAGACCACTAGATGTTAGGATTTATGCAATTTTTCAGGTTAAAGTACCTAATGTTCTCATACCTGGATTATAGAACCATGCTTTATGAATATATATATAGGATAGGGTGCAAATTGAATTATGCAAAACTTGTGTTTGGTCTGATTATGATTCAATGGGGGGGGGGTGCAGTTGGAATTTCCCAAGGTGGACACCCCCCACGGAGAACCCTCTAGCCACGTCCCTGTAATGATTTTTATTGTTTTGATCTATCCTAAATGTTTCACACTAAGGTGTTTCACATATATCTCAAACATTCTCTGTTGTTCCGAAAAGGTAGCAAAGTGTGACTAACTTGGTTATTAAACATGTATGTTAATCAAGTGACAACTAAATAGTCTATTCTGGTTGTCACAGTACCTTATGAAATTTGGCGAATATTTTATGTTTTTAGTTTGCAGGTTGTTGGAATAGACCCAACATTTCAATTGTTTTTTTTTTGTACATGTTTTGACACATCGATCATATACATTGTATATATATAGTGAATTATGTCAGCTAAATTTGTGTATAGTCCGCCAAATGTTCTGGCATCAGATCTGGTGACATATGTTCATTCCATGATAGCGTGATAGAGCATAGCATATCATAACATATATCGAAGAACAGCAAATGAAATTAGACAGATAACAACGAAATTTGGTGGTAGTCAACATACCAGAAAGTGGTGCAACTGACGCAAACACGGCGAGAGACCACGATTGGCGAACGATCAAGCGATTTGTAAAAGAAATGACAAATTATAACGCAGACAACATAGTCGCGTTTGAAAGAATTGGTAACAGAACTGAGAACAAGAATAGATATGTACACATTACAACAAGAATAGACCTGTACACATTACAACAATAATAGACCTGTACACATTACAACAAGAATAGACATGTACACGTTACAGCAAGAATAGACGTGTACACATTACAACAAGAATAGACGTGTACACATTACAACAATAATAGACGTGTACACATTACAACAAGAATAGACATGTACACATTACAACAAGAATAGACATGTACATGTACACATTACAACAAGAATAGACATGTACATGTACACATTACAACAAGAATAGACATGTACATGTACACATTTCAACAAGTTCTGTAACCACACGGAATATGATTCAAACCGCAATAAAATACAACAAGAATAACAATAAAGCCACTGCAAGCAAAGAACAAATCTATTTTAATATATTTTAAGATGAAGTGTCGGAACTAAACATGAACAGAGAGACACTTCCGGCACGAAAGTTCCGCATAGAATGGAAAAGGATAGTGCAGATATAATAAACGTGAAGTGCTTACGACTCATTATTTTTTTTATAAATGTGCACTTTTGAAATGTTAATTAGATTGTGACAGTATGTATTTTATTAACTTGTAACAGGAGACTAAGAGTCAGTGCGACTCGTTCCTGAATAAAGATATTGATAGTATTCACCTCTCTTTCCAAATATATGGGTTGAAATAATACATCTGATGTCAACGGGACCTATCTGATAAAATCCCAAAGTTAAATTACCCATATGTACAAATGTTCAGCTCCGATGGTACAGCCGTTTCTGTACATGTATAAACAATCATTAGACAACAGCCAAGGGAGACAATCTTTCAAGTTTGATACTGTGTGTAGCTAGTAGTCCTCGTATGACGTCACATGAAGGAAGCTTAAGTTCAGATTAGCGATTCAGACTGCATAATCCATAATGCAATATCGCATGAATCGTCATAACTTCGGTTACGGGCGGCCTATCAGACAAAACTTTTCGGCCACGTGCTCAGTGGATTAGCGAGCATCGATACTGAATACGAAAAAAAATACACCGGTGTAATCCTTTAAGACTGAAATACAATTTTGGACCTGGGAATTATATTGTAAACAGTATACACTAAAACGTTTGCACTGAGGCCTGTGGAAAACATTTACACCAGCTTAATCATAGAGCAGCCCACCACTCTCTCGCTAGGTGGGTGGATATAACATGATTCATGTAACGCCTCACATTAAGCCAGAGTTAAGGGAATGCAGCATTGCAGACCAACCATCCCGCCGTGCCTTCGCTCAACCTCTCACATAAACCTACCCGCTTGATGTCGAATGAGGTCCATGATGTAACATTCTTATTGCTGTACGTATTATTGTGTTATTCATGGAATGCATACTAATTGATTTACTTATTGTTGCTCTATTATTCATGGAATAAATACTGTTTAAATTAGGATCAGAGATATTATCTAGAGAGCAGCGACACTGGTACACAACTCTTATGTAATTAATTTGCACTTTCAGTGTGGACAGCTGAGAGAGTACGTCTGTCCATGTGTCAGAAGAGATGACTGGCAACATTACTAGGTTATAAACTATGTTTTATCATACATATGTAATATTTGTCCAGTGTTTCTCATATAAGATAAATCGCACATGCCCATGCTGTTGGAGATGATCAAATTGATACATGTATTTACAAAATTAAAGGTACTCAATCCGATCAAACGGTCCCCATATCACCAAGATACACCAACAACAACATTTCTTCAAAATACTCTTTAGTTATCAGAATCGATTTATTGCAACGAAATAATGCAACGAAATAATGCTAACCACAGTGACTGTCAACTATGGTATCCAATTTCCCAAAACTTGTTATTTATCAACATGATATGGCCGTATTATCACTAAAGTGTCACGAAATTTGACCGTATTACCACTTGATTTTTGAGTTATCCATCTTCATCCGCAATTTTGTCCGAGGCCGTCCGTTTGACCACATGTTTATGGGCCACATCTCGAGAAATAACAAACTTCAAAAATCGATATCTGATCACTCTGAGCTTTGATGGGTGGGCTTCTTCACTCGATTCAAATATTGTTTACCCACGAAGCCAAAGAAATAGTAATTTAGGAGCGTCTGGTCGGATTGAGTACCTTCAATGTCTAACTTTTTAGCAGCTTTCTATCCCGCGCGCCTTTGTTTTATTTTGAGGAACCTGATGTTGTAATATCAATGATTATTGTAAAGGAATATTGCCCGACTTAATCAGACTTAATTGTAAAATAGTGTGCCTGGACGCATTAGGTTACAGTGAAGTAATTCGATTGGTAGCGCCCTCAAACGGATTTTGGACCAAGATGCAGGAGAGAATTAAAATAATTCTGGGCTCTGGTTGGTTAATAGTAGTTTCGATATTTAAGCATATAAAATACATGTAATCACTCCTCTTGAAATTTCAGACTCCAAACAAAACATTGGCACATTGTAAAGCACGTGGTTCCTAGATTTAATTTTTTTGGTGTGAGGTAAAAATGTCAATATGTTTTTCATGCAATTCTGACTCTAGATTATAAATCCCAAATTTAAAGGTACATTCCATGCCTGGCGATATGATTTTGTTCATGCAGAACCTTTGCGCAGATGCCAATCCTGGTGATCATGTACTCATTTATCACACAATTCATGGATAGTCAGGGCTGCAGGCCATTATATGTTAACACTGAGGCCTATGGGAAATAATTACTTCACTGTAACCATTAGAATGCAAACAAATTTACTCTACTGAGTTCCCAGTTCTACAGTTTGTGTTGGACAGGCTTGTTATATCTAACTGACTGATGAACCTTGCACATTGAACCGTGGGGTTATATATCTGAACTCATTGTAAACTACAAGTCCCCCAGATTAGCCACGGCAGGTGGTGCTGCGATCGACGACTCGAAAGAACATGCACAGCTAACGTAACTGATTTCGTAACCAAACCATGGGAGTGAAATTATTCAACGTATGGCATAATGGAATGTAACGTAAAAAAAACTCTTCGGCGACAAAATAGTTGTAACATGTGATATTTGAACGCGTTGGGCGCAAGATCAAATCGGTCTTTCGAGAACAGTGTTATGGTACGCGCACACACTGGATATATTTGTCTGTTGATCTGACTTTTACCAAGTCAGATGCTCGATTGTATATAACGCTCCCATCCTTGTGGCAGTGCTATATCGCAGTGATAACGGAAAGGGCGCTGCATGGAGTTTGCGATTGTATATAACGGTATGTTTGCACGCTGTCGACCAGAAGTCGTTGTATCCAGGAACGACACGAATTGGAAGCCGAGTGTTTAACCCAGTGTCCGCGCTGGACCAAAATTTACTTTTGCCAAATAAATTGCCAAATGAAAATATTTTTGCCAAATTCTTTTAGAATTTGCCAACTGCTATTCCTGATAGTATCATTTTCTGCAACATTGAGTCTTATTTTGTGGTTTATCATACAATAATAAACCAATCACAGAACAATAAAATTGTAGAAGGGCACATTACAAGGGGATTAGGTATGTAAGCACCACCATGACACTAAATACTGGTAATCCCTCATCCATCAATGCTAATGCTATCAGATTAACTGCATCTTAATAAAGATGTTATCTTGTCATAGACCTTATAAAACACCACTAATATAATTATATTGTGATAGTTTCCTGAAATGAATGGTATTGATCGGCCAATATTTTTTCAAATATCTTGAGGAATTAAAAAGTGACTTGCCAAAACTTTTGCCATATGAAAATATTTTTTGATAAATGTAAATTATTTTTGCCTTGGCAAGTGGCAGCGCGAACCCTGGTTTCAACCATATCTATACTAAATGGATTCTCCCATTTATTTATAAAATTATTTATCGGAACGGTCCATTATTCATTTGGAGTGATGTTAAAGTGATAAAAGCAGACGACAGATACATAAACGTGCAGAAGGAGCCATATTTATTGAGGGCAATGTTTAGATAATAAGTTCAACAAACGACCTATGTTGAACTTATTAACTACTCACCAATAATGCGTTAGTAGAAACGGTTAAACTTATTGTCTGAACATTTCCTATGGGATAATTACTCATCAATGATGCTTTGGTATAAAAAGGGTTAAACTTATTATCTGAACACTTCCCATGTGATAACTACTCATCAATGATGCGTTAGTATAGAAAGGGTTAAACTTATTATCTGAACACTTCCCGTGGGATAACTACTCATCAATGATGCTTTGGTATAAAAAGGGTTAAACTTATTATCTGAACACTTCCCATGTGATAACCACTCATCAATGATGCGTTAGTATAGAAAGGGTTAAACTTATTATCTGAACACTTCCCATTGGATAACTACTCATCAATGGTGCGTTAGTATAGAAAGGGTTAAACTTATCATCTGAACACTTCCCATGGGATTCCTACTCGCCAATGATTCGTTAGTATAGAAAGGGTTAAACTTATTATCTGAACACTTGCCATGGGATAACTACTCACCAATGATTCGTTAGTATAGAAAGGGTTAAACTTATTATCTGAACACTTGCCATGGGATAACTACTCACCAACGATTCGTTAGTATAGAAAGGGTTAAACTTATTATCTGAACACTTGCCATGGGATAACTACGTGCGCATGGATTGTGTTCCCATGTGACTAGTACGTTTGCACGGATTGTGTTCCATGTGACTAGCACGTGTGCATGGATTGTTTCCCTGTGACTAGTATGTATGCATGGATTGTGTTCCCTGTGACTAGTACGTGCGCATGGATTGTGTTCCCTGTGACTAGTACGTGTGCATGGATTGTGTTCCCTGTGACTAGTACGTGTGCATGAATTGTGTTCCCTGTGACTAGTACGTGTGCATGGAGTGTGTTCCCTGTGACAAGTACGTGTGCATGAATTGTGTTCCCTGTGACTAGTACGTGTGCATCGATTATGTTCCATGTGACTAGTACGTGTGCATGAATTGTGTTCCCTGTGACTAGTACGTGTGCATGAATTGTGTTCCATGTGACTAGTACGTATGCGTGGATTGTGTTCCACGTGACTAGTACGTGTGCATGAATTGTGTTCCCTGTGACTAGTACGTGTGCATGGATTGTGTTCCCTATGACTAGTACGTGTGTATGGATTGTGTTCCATGTGACTAGTACGTGTGCATAAATTGTGTTCCCTGTGACTAGTACGTGTGCATGAATTGTGTTCCCTGTGACTAGTACGTGTGCATGGATTGTGTTCCCTGTGACTAGTACGTGTGCATGGATTGTGTTCCCTGTGACTAGTACATGTGCATGAATTGTGTTCCCTGTGACTAGTACGTGTGCATGGATTATGTTCCATGTGACTAGTACGTGTGCATGGATAGTGTTCCCTGTGACTAGTACGTGTGCATGAATTGTGTTCCCTGTGACTAGTACGTGTGCATGGATTGTGTTCCCTGTGACTAGTACGTGTGCATGAATTGTGTTCCCTGTGACTAGTATGTGTACATGGATTGTGTTCCCTGTGACTAGTACGTCTGCATGGATTGTGTTCCCTGCGGCTAGTACGTGTGCATGAATTGTGTTCCCTGTGACTAGTACGTATGCATGGATTATGTTCCATGTGACTAGCACGTCTGCATGAATTGTGTTCCCTGTGACTAGTACGTGTGCATGAATTGTGTTCCCTGTGACTAGTACGTGTTCATGGATTGTGTTCCATGTGACTAGTACGTGTGCATGAATTGTATTCCCTGTGACTAGTACGTGTGCATGAATTGTGTTCCCTGTGACTAGTACGTGTGCATGGATTGTGTTTCATATGACTAGTACGTGTGCATGGATTGTGTTCCACGTGACTAGTACGTGAGCATGGATTGTGTTCCCTGTGGCTAGTACGTATACATGGATTGTGTTCCCTGTGACTAGTACGTGCGCATGGATTGTGTTCCATGTTACTAGTACGTGTGCATGGATTGTGTCCCATGTGACTAGTACATGTGCATGTATTGTGTTCACTCCGGCTAGTACGTGTGCATGGATTGTGTTTACTGCGGCTAGTACGTGTGCATGGATTGCGTTCCCTGTGACTACTACGTGTACATGTATTGTGTTCACTGCGGCTAGTACGTGTGCATGGATTGTGTTCACTGCGGCTAGTACATATGTATGGATTGTGTTCCCTGTGACTAGTACGTGTGCATGAATTGTGTTCCCTGTGACTAGTACGTGTGCATAGATTGTGTTCCCTGTGACTAGTACGTGTGCATGTATTGTTTTCACTGTGGCTAGTACGTGTGCATGGATTGTGTTCCATGTGACTAGTACGTGTGCATGGATTGTGTTCCATGTGACTAGTACGTGTGCATGGATAGTGTTCCCTGTGACTAGTACGTGTGCATGAATTGTGTTCCCTGTGACTAGTACGTGTGCATGGATTGTGTTCCCTGTGACTAGTACGTGTGCATGAATTGTGTTCCCTGTGACTAGTATGTGTACATGGATTGTGTTCCCTGTGACTAGTACGTGTGCATGGATTGTGTTCCCTGTGGCTAGTACGTGTGCATGAATTGTGTTCCCTGTGTCTAGTACGTGTGCATGGATTATGTTCCATGTGACTAGTACGTCTGCATGAATTGTGTTCCCTGTGACTAGTACGTGTGCATGAATTGTGTTCCCTGTGACTAGTACGTGTTCATGGATTGTGTTCCATGTGACTAGTACGTGTGCATGAATTGTATTCACTGTGACTAGTACGTGTGCATGAATTGTGTTCCCTGTGACTAGTACGTGTGCATGGATTGTGTTCCATATGACTAGTACGTGTGCATGGATTGTGTTCCACGTGACTAGTACGTGAGCATGGATTGTGTTCCCTGTGGCTAGTACGTATACATGGATTGTGTTCCCTGTGACTAGTACGTGCGCATGGATTGTGTTCCATGTTACTAGTACGTGTGCATGGATTGTGTCCCATGTGACTAGTACATGTGCATGTATTGTGTTCACCCCGGCTAGTACGTGTGCATGGATTGTGTTCATTGCGGCTAGTACGTGTGCATGGATTGCGTTCCCTGTGACTAGTACGTGTGCATGTATTGTGTTCACTGCGGCTAGTACGTGTGCATGGATTGTGTTCACTGCCACTAGTACATGTGTATGGATTGTGTTCCCTGTGACTAGTACGTGTGCATGAATTGTGTTCCCTGTGACTAGTACGTGTGCATAGATTGTGTTCCCTGTGACTAGTACGTGTGCATGTATTGTTTTCACTGTGGCTAGTACGTGTGCATGGATTGTGTTCCCTGTGACTAGTACGTGTGCATGGATTGTGTTCCCTGTGACTAGTACGTGTGCATAGATTGTGTTCCCTGTGACTAGTACATGTGCATGTATTGTTTTCACTGTGGCTAGTACGTGTGCATCGATTGTCTTCCCTGTGACTAGTACGTGTGCATGTATTGTGTTCACTGTGAGTAGTACGTGTGCATGGATTGTGTTCCATGTGACTAGTACGTGTGCATGAATTGTGTTCCCTGTGGCTAGTACGTGTGCATGGATTGTGTTCCCTGTGACTAGTACGTGTGCATGGATTGTGTTCCCTGTGACTAGTACGTGTGCATAGATTGTGTTCCCTGTGACTAGTACGTACGCATGGATTGTGTTCCCTGTGACTAGTACGTGTACATGGATTGTGTTCCATGTTACTAGTACGTGCGCTTGGATTGTGTTCCCTGTGACTAGTACGTGTACATGGATTGTATTCCCTGTAACTAGTACGTGTGCATGGATTGTATTCCCTGTGACTAGTACGTGTGCATGTATTGTGCTCCCTGTGACTAGTACGTGTACATGGATTGTGTTCCCTGTGGCTAGTACGTATACATGGATTGTGTTCCCTGTGACTAGTACGTGTGCATGGATTGTGTTCCCTGTGGCTAGTACGTGTGCATGGATTGTGTTCCCTGTGACACGTACGTGTGCATGGATTATGTTCCATGTGGCTATTACGTGCGCATGGATTGTGTTCCTGTGACTAGTACGTGCGCATGGATTGTGTTCACTGTGACTAGTACGTGTACATGGATTTTGTTCCCTGTGGCTATTACGTGCGCATGGATTGTGTTCCCTGTGACTAGTACGTGTACATGTATTGTGTTCCCTGTGGCTAGTACGTGTTCATGGATTGTGTTGCTTTAAGACTAAACATCGAACGTTGTCCTGCCTTTTGCGAAATTTTTGGACTTAAATGGATATTAGTTGGAAAGTTTCAAACCATATTGGGAGTTTGCTGTGGAAATGCAAACAGTTGGAAAGCCTACGGCACCAGTTGGCAAATTCCAACCTGAGTGATTCCTGCATCTGGAAGTTTCAGTCTGATTAAGGGTGGGGTGCTTGACATTCTCACCATATAACGGAGACGCTACAGCTCAACCTACGTCCCTATATATCAATACTAAGTAGTGATTACAGTATGAATCGAACGAGTTGGGATGTTCGCAAATCAAGACCTCGTCAGGTCGGCAGGTGATGGGGCGGTAACATTTTTTCAGACCCAAAATTGCTTAAAAGTTTCGAACATTTTAGTTTCCTCTCTATATGTGACACTTAAGGATACATAAATTCGATGGTCCCCGTATCATCCATAGTTACACTTAACACCAACGGAATATCACCAAAAAGCCAATGTAGTTATCCAACTTAGTTTTACTAAAATATAGTCACAATAATACCAAGCAGGATATCATATTTTTCGAAAAACTCCTATAATAACGGGTTTTCTTGGTAGTTTTAATGATGAGCCAGTGTGGTTTACAACTTCCATATATTGTACATCCTAGTTCAAATTGGAACTCACCTAAGCACATAGTATTTCCACGTGTAACCAGTGTGGTGCCATATAACATGTCTATTTGCATGAATAAAACATGATGACCAATTCGTAAATAAAGTAGGCCCTATATGTATATATCCGCGCGTCAGCTATATATACCGTATTATTGTTGACGGCGATACTTGACTACATTGTGATAGTTACAGTTATGCCCTGTGCCAATGCATTCTCTTATATATGCGAGTCGACCATAGGTCGCCTCGCATATATAAGAGAATGCATTGGCCTAAAAAAAATCTTTTTTTAACACTTTTTACCATTTTTTCTTACATTCTTTAACAATTTTATAATTTTTAATGTGTTAAGCCAATGCATTCTCTTATATATGCGAGGCGACCTATGGTCGACTCGCATATATAAGAGAATGCATTGGCACAGGGCCGTTCTGTTGGGTAAAGGGTTAAACCGTATTATTGTTGTTGACGGCGATACTTTTCATTCTGAATTAATTTGCGATGGCCAATGACGCGCTGGTCGTACACCAAACAGTGACATTACGTGACGCGCTGGTCGTACACCAAACAGTGACATTACGTGACGCGCTGGTCGTACACCAAACAGTGACATTACGTGACGCGCTGGTCGTACACCAAACAGT
The DNA here is from genome assembly GCA_032622095.1 of Siphonodentalium dalli. NCBI lineage: Eukaryota > Metazoa > Mollusca > Scaphopoda > Gadilida > Siphonodentaliidae > Siphonodentalium > Siphonodentalium dalli. The sequence goes on from CP136069.1 coordinate 212,429,546, forward strand.
GACATTACGTGACGCGCTGGTCGTACACCAAACAGTGACATTACGTGACGCGCTGGTCGTACACCAAACAGTGACATTACGTGACGAGCTGGTCGTACACCAAACAGTGACATTACGTGACGCGCTGGTCGTACACCAAACAGTGACATTACGTGACGCGCTGGTCGTACACCAAACAGTGACATTACGTGACGCGCTGGTCGTACACCAAACAGTGACATTACGTGATATCTCATAACGGTGTCCGCGGATGTCTGTATACTATTCCTGGTAGAAGTCAGCGGAATTTTTGGTGGTGGTGAAAAATATCAGATTTCAAAAATTTGATAACTCGGAGCTTTGATCTGTGGGTTCCTCGACTCAGTTCAAATATTGTTTTACACCGGAAGTGGACGAAATAGTAATTCAGGGGATGTTAACTCGGCGAATGTATCTTTAATATGTTGGATTTCAGATCAACATAGAAAGGGGGTGCAATGAACATTTCCAGAATGTTAAACACATCGACACCCCTGTCGCCACCTCCCTTGACATAGCACCTGCTGTTCGACAGCGGGCAAAATGCCTTCTACATGTATATAAAATCGATTATCTGACTTGATAAAAGTCAGATTGCCAGGCAAATATTCCAGTGTCACGCAGTGTCACACGTACGCTAACGTTATTCTCGAAAGACCAATCGATTTGATATTACATTAATCACATTTTACAACTATTTTGTCGCCAAAGAGTTTCTTATGTTACATTCCAACATGCTGTGCGTTGAATAATTACATTCCCATGGTTTGGTTACGAAATTAGTTACGTTAGATGTGCATGAGTCGTCGATCTCAGCGCCACCTGGCGTCATGGCTTATCTCCCTGTAATATAGAATTAGCAAAAATGAAAAGTGCGTTAAAAAGGTCAAAACGTTTTTAGCTGTTATATCCTTTTTTATTTCAATTTAGGTGTTCAGTTGTACTTTCTAGATGTTATTTTATCCATGTGAATTCTAAAATATTCTTATCATTTATTAAATGTTACCTTTTAGTCCTAGTCCATAACTTCAACATATCAATAATATGTATGAGACTAAAGTACATCAACATTTGTCATTTTGACTAAAAAAAATGGTGCTATAACAGCTGCGTATACATGCAAGCCTTGTTGTTGAATTCTGAATACCGGTCAACATGGGCATACGAATTCCGAGTACACTCTTAAATATAGCTACTATATAGTACCTATAGATGTACTATCATTGCCACTGGGTTAGTGCCTAACTTTAGGTACTATATAATACCTATATGATATAGCTACTATAAATTACCTAATTAGGTATTATATATAGTACCTAATTAGCTACTATATAGTACATATTAAAAGTATATACTATTTAGCACCTAAGTTAGGTATTATATAGTACTATATAGCACCTTCGTAGGCACTATAGTGTACCTAACTAAATTTGGCAACAGAATCTTCCTTCCATTCCGAAGCCGGTGAAGTCGAACAAAGTTTAACGTCGGTTGACTCGGCGGAACATGGCGAAGCGTTCATCTTTCTTGTCTTGTCTTCTTAGATTCCTGCGTTTACCTTTCACAACACCTCTAATTCAGTTGATCCAGAGTAATTCATACAACGATTAGTCGATTATAATGAATTATAACAATGGCTTCTTGATAAGAAATTCCTCCTGGTCTGCGAATGCGCCCTCTGGCGTCTCTCAAATAACAGGGGGTAACTTGGTTTATCCTGAATGCTATATAGCGGTTCCACGATAGGCACCAAAGACGGTATAGCTACTATATCACACCAATAACCTATATGTGTTACATATATAGGTACTATAGCTACAATAGCTACTATATAGTAGCTATAGGTGCTATACGGACTCCGATTTTTGTGAGTGTACCAGTTAACAGAGGGGTATAAGATCTGAATACCACTTCAAAACCACCCGAATCCCACGTATACCAGACAAAGGGGTGGGTTACAACACCCTGCATGGATGCTGCAAATAGTTATATTGGATTTGCAAGGCCGATGGAATCCAGTAAATCAGACACATTGTATTTATATTCGAGCTAGAGGGCATGAGACACACTGTAGAGCATGTAATACAGATTCCTATACTTTGGTATGAGTCGGGTTATGTTTTGACTAGCACCAGACACAAATGAATTCCTTGAACACATCTGATTGATGTTTATTCTTTACATATATAAACAGCACGCCGGAGTAGGTCATTACAGTGCAGTACTACCATTGTATCGCTGTAGGTTTGCCTGCACTTTGTACTTCGCTTAATTAACTTACGTAATTATTATAGGTAACGAAATGAATTGATGTGAATACTTCCATATGGTTCTCAGACTGTAAGGCAACACTGGCGTAAATGCTAAATACTTTAAGCAGCGCCCCTAGCTCGCATCGTCGGTGTAAATACTATTAGCAACGCCCCTTCCCGCCTCGTCGGACGCGGGTGTAAATACTATAAGCAACGCCCCTCCCCGCCTTGTCGGACGCGGGTGTAAATACTATAAGCAACGCCCCTCCCCGCCTCGTCGGACGCGGGTGTAAATACTATAAGCAAAGCCCCTCCCCGCATCGTCGAACGCGGATGTAAATACTATAAGCAACGCCCCCCCCCCGCCTCGTCGGACGCGGGTGTAAATACTATAAGCAACGCCCCTCACTCCGCCTCGTCGGACGCGGGTGTAAATACTATAAGCAACGCCCCTCCTCGCCTCGTCGGACGCGGATGTAAATACTATAAGCAACGCCCCTCCCCGCCTCGTCGGACGCGGGTGTAAATACTATAAGCAACGCCCCTCCCCGCCTCGTCGGACGCGGGTGTAAATACTATAAGCAACGCCCCTCCTCGCCTCGTCGGACGCGGATGTAAATACTATAAGCAACGCCCCTCCTCGCCTCGTCGGACGCGGATGTAAATACTATAAGCAACGCCCCTCCCCGCCTCGTCGGACGCGGGTGTAAATACAATATAAGCAACGCCCCTCCCCGCCTCGTCGGACGCGGGTGTAAATACAATATAAGCAACGCCCCTCCCCGCCTCGTCGGACGCGGGTGTAAATACTATAAGCAACGCCCCTCCCCGCCTCGTCGGACGCGGGTGTAAATACAATATAAGCAACGCCCCTCCTCGCCTCGTCGGACGCGGGTGTAAATACTATAAACAACGCCCCTCCCCGCCTCGTCGGACGAGGGTGTAAATAATATAAGCAACGCCCCCACTCCGCCTCGTCGGACGCGGGTGTAAATACTTTAAACAACGCCCCTCCCCGCCTCATCGTATGCGGGTGTAAATACTATAAGCAACGCCCCTCCCCGCCTCGTCGGACGCGGGTGTAAATACTATAAGCAACGCCCCTCCCCGCCTTGTCGGACGCGGGTGTAAATACTATAAGCAACGCCCCTCCCCGCCTCGTCGGACACGGGTGTAAATACTATAAGCAACGATCCTCCTCGCCTCGTCGGACGTGGGTGTAAATACTATATAAGCAACGCCCCTCCTCGCCTCGTCGGACGCGGGTGTAAATACTATAAGCAACGCCCCTCCTCGCCTCGTCGGACGCGGGTGTAAATACTATATAAGCAACGCCCCTCCCCAACTCGTCGGACGCGGGTGTAAATACTATAAGCAACGCCCCTCCCCGCCTCGTCGGACGCGGGTGTAAATGTTATAAGCAACACCCCTCCCCGCCTCGTCGGACGCGGGTGTAAATACTATATAAGCAACGCCCCTCCCCGTCTGGTCGGACGCGGGTGTAAACACTATATAAGCAACACCCCTCCCCGCCTCGTCGGACGCGGGTGTAAATACTATATAAGCAACGCCCCTCCCCGCCTCGTCGGACGCGGGTATAAATACTATAAGCAACGCCCCTCCCCGTCTGGTTGGACGCGGGTGTAAATACTATATAAGCAACGTCCCTCCCCACCTCTTCGGACGCGGGTGTAAATACTATAAGCAACGCCCCTCCCCGCCTCGTCGGACGCGGGTGTAAATACTATAAGCAACGTCCCTCCCCGCCTCGTCGGACGCGGGTGTAAATATTATAAGCAACGCACCTCCCCGCCTCGTCGGACGCGGGTGTAAATACTATATAAGCAACGCCCCTCCCCGTCTGGTCGGACGCGGGTGTAAACACTATATAAGCAACACCCCTCCCCGTCTGGTCGGACACGGGTGTAAATACTCTATATAATAAAGCCAATGTCAGAAAAGGCTCAATTAAGATCATATATTATATACCCATGATTGTAATTATAGAATATAAAATATATTGGTTTCACGAATCACCAACTCATAATTCCGTTAAAACAACTAATCCTTCGAATTATTACAACAACTATAATATACGGATTATCACTGAAGGTTTCTCGTGCATCTCACCAGAATTCCCAACGACACCTTTTACCGGACTCGGCCTCCGGGTCGCAGTTCTACTTGTAATCCGTCCCTAAAAATTCCCATTTCTATAAATAAAACGCCCATGGCCCACTGTATATACCAAGAATATCAAGAACATTATACACGCGGAGCGCGAAATGAAACACGCTTGGCTGTGGTTGATTGAATTAAAGGGGTCCTGTACTCGTGGTTGATTGAATTAAAGGGGTACTGTACTGTTGGTTTCTATATTATCCATATTTCCATCATTTGACTAAAAGCTGAGTACGAAGTAATGTTATAGATGGCAGATAGACCGGAATGCAAAAATAGAACGCCCGTCATCTTGATATTTACATACAGTTTTCAGGCTAAAGTGTCAAATATATACATGTTATATTATATGCATAACAGTCAGATACTCATTAATTATGTGGTATATGAAGTCAGTGAGTTGCTTGAGTTCACGTCCGGTATAAACCTAAGAGATAGAAAGATAGAAAGATACATAAACATTTTATTGACAAAATGCACTCACGCGGGGCAGTTGTCATAATACAGATAATTTACGAAAATTGCTTGGTGAAATCCTATTTCAGTAAGAAATCTATTCCGCAAATAGTTATGTTTTTCACATCTCATTATAAAGAGTTCTTCCGTTTCAATTTCATTTGCTTCACATTTTTTACATATGCGTTTCTGGTATGTAACAAATGTGAAGCAAATGAAATTACACGATGTTTGGACGCGTTGCTCAATCCACTATACTCGTCAATTAATTTGATTACGTCTTGTACATGGAAATTCGTAACTTATAAATTAACCATAAAGTAAATTTATATTAAACTAATTGTTAAATTTTATTTTAAACATGGCTCATTCGAACCTTCATAATTCTAACCTCCATAATATGTTGTCTAAACGTAATTTGTAGAGACGACGATAGGTTGATAAATACACGAAATGTTGATATGTCGTCTTTAGATGTTCTCATATAAATAATTGCCATGGTCACGGCCATTTTCAATGTTTCGCACATATCTGGAAAAAAACGCTATTTATTTCTACCATATCAGGAAGAGCCTAAACAGGATGTTCTGTAATGTTCCGTGTCGTTCAGTTGGTCGTTCCTTTTTGTTTTTGGAACACAAAGTTGTAATTTCCATGACTACAATGAGCATTTTTTGGGACACATGACGAATACTCGTAGACAATTGAAGGTATAGTTCAGGTATTTATCGACCACAAGCTTTGTTGGTTGATAATTGAGTCCAATACTGTGAACTATCCTATGTGAAACTTCAAAACCTCATTAATGCTATACCATAATCTCCAGTCAAGTTAATAAATCTTAGTATTTAATCGGTGAATGTGGTCTGAAGCCAGTCATGTTAATAAATCTTAGCGTTTAATCGGCGAATGTGGTCTGAAGCCAGTCATGTTAATAAATCTTAGTATTTAATCGGTGAATGTGGTCTGAAGCCAGTCATGTTAATAAATCTTAGCGTGTAATCGGTGAATGTCGTCTGAAGCCAGTCATGTTAATAAATCTTAGTATTTAATCGGTGAATGTGGTCTGAAGCCAGTCATGTTAATAAATCTTAGTATTTAATCGGTGAATGTGGTCTGAAGCCAGTCATGTTAATAAATCTTAGTGTTTAATCGGTGAATGTGGTCTGAAGCCAGTCATGTTAATAAATCTTAGCGTTTAATCGGTGAATGTGGTCTGAAGCCAGTCATGTTAATAAATCTTAGTGTTTAATCGGTGAATGTGGTCTGAAGCCAGTCATGTTAATACATCTTAGTATTTAATCGGTGAATGTGGTCTGAAGCCAGTCATGTTAATAAATCTTAGTGTTTAATCGGTGAATGTGGTCTGAAGCCAGTCATGTTAATAAATCTTAGCGTTTAATCGGTGAATGTGGTCTGAAGCCAGTCATGTTAATAAATCTTAGTGTTTAATCGGTGAATGTGGTCTGAAGCCAGCTAACCAGACCAATGCTAATTCACACACGTGCTGACTGTTATCAAATCACTATGCGATGCTAGAGTAAATTGTTGCGATATTAGATATTTGCACTGACACAATTCTGATGTTTAGAAGATGTAATGCTAAAATCCATTGTTTTCACATGAGCTATGGCTGCTCATAAATATGTTAACTTCTCATTATTGATCTACCGATGAAGTGTTTATGTTTTGCCATCAGGAAAGCAACATATAGCCATTTTAGCCTATACCTCAAATCCTATTATGCTATTGTGAGATAGGTTTACATTATTAAGGAACAGATAATAACTAAGAAATACCTACCGGCGAAAGACCCCGCAGACTTGACAATTATGCTTATCAATCGGACTTGCAAGTCAGATTGGCCGAAGACTTGAGCAATCTGCTAAGCTATCTGTGACTTTAATTACTTACAGACCACCTTAACATGTTATAATATCACCAACTGATCACACACAGACCACCTTAACATGTTATAATATCAACAACTGATCATCCAGACCACCTTAACATGTTATAATATCACCAACTGTATATTTTACACAATGAGGGAAGCCTAATGTCATTGTTTCCATCGCTCTTTGCTAAGCAATCTGGTTCGCGTAGCCCACACATCTGTGACCCGCCATATCAAATCCAGTCGTAAGTCGGGATTTGTTTTACCCTGTGCCAATGCATTCTCTTATGTATGCGAGTCGACCATAGGTCGCCTCGCATATATAAGAGAATGCATTGGCCTAACAATTTTTTATCATTTTTTTTAAATAAATGTTTCTTACAATTTTTAGGACATAAAATAAAAAAACATCCATTACCCTGCAGGGAGCCCCACACATATATAGAAGCATATAGAAGAGTGTCGTCTGCTCATGTTTGTCTGGGGCTCTGTATGGGTGAAATTATAAAATTGTTAAAGAATACAAGAAAAAATTATTAAAATTGTAAAAAATTGTTAGGCCAATGCATTCTCTTATATATGCGAGGCGACCTATGTTGTACTACTCATGTGTAGTACAACATATCTTGTTAGATTGACCGTCATTGCTACATATTCGGAATGACATGTGGTACCACATCATTTACCATTATGGCATTAACTGTTTCCTCTACCTAGACCAAATGCCCCGTTTGCAGCTACTGTCTGCCCTTCTAGGATCGCCACCTAGATATCTCGCTTTACTCTCAGATAATCAATCTAATCTGTCTCGCTTGCTCGTTAGGACAACAGCATTTATGTGGAAACGGTTTCACTTTGATAATGGTTAACTAAAGTTATCAGCACTCTTTAGGAGTAGAATAGCGTTAATTTTCCATTAATACATTTACTGTTAGTTGGTAAATTATCTATGTCACAGCATTTGCCAATTCAGTACCATGCATCCTTCAGCCAAATATGCATATATTTCAAATTACTCATATTTCCTTCATTTGTTCACTATTTACAGTTTACGTACTATACACTTCACATAGCCTCACTTCATCGGACGTCCATGAATCTTAGTATTCTCCCGGATGCATGATCACACAAACCATACCCATGTGTATTCTCCCGGATGCATGATCACACAAACCATACCCATGTGTATTCTCCAGGATGCATGATCACACAAGCCATACCCATGTGTAATTTTATATGTGTATACATATGTATGCGTGAATATATATATACATGTGTATATGTGTATACATATTCAAGTGTATATATATATGTATATTCATGCCATATAACTTTCGCAATTATCCAAACTTTAGAGTTATCCCGCTTGCACTTAAGATAACAGTCTTAACAAAGTATAGCCTTTCTTTAAACACGGCAATAAACGTCCCGCTTCAGCTCAACGCAAATTTTCCATACCCTTAACTTCCGCATACAGCCATGTACCATTTATGCTTTGGTGTATATTTAATCAGATATGCATGCACATATAATCGTGCACATATAGTTACCTGACCGTTATGTATACATATGTAATCGTATGTGTGTGTTGGTGTGTGTGTCTACGTGGATGTATGTGTATGTATATATGCATATATATTTATATGAACATTTATATATATGTATATAACCATGCATATATTCACGAGTGCTGGCGCGGCTGTGCACGTGCGCGCGCGCTCCCTCTCTCTCGTGCGCATGTATATGTGTATGCATGTATGTCTTTGTATATGCATATATGTCAGTATATGTGTATGTACATGTTTGTATACATATATAAGTGTGTGAGGGTGTGCGTGTATGTGGGTGTGCGGGTGTGTGGTCGTGTCGGTGCTTGTGAGGGTATGCATGCTTATATGCACTCAAATATGTTCGTATTTGTCTCTTTGTCAGGCAAATTGTATAACCCTGTATATTGCATAGCCAAATTCCTGCATGCAGGATGTATTTGTGTTCTCAAATTGGATGTATTTGTGTTAACAATTTATTTATAATGTTTATATATATGCTCTTCATTATATGGAGGAATAAAGATATATATATATAAGAGAATGCATTGGCACAGGGTAAAAAAAATCCCGACTTACGACTGGATTTGATATGGCGGGTCACATCTGAGCAAGCTCGCGACACCGAGTCCGATGGCTCCTGAGTCTTATTGCTCTGATGAAACAACACTGCAGACTATGAACAATGTTGCTCCTAGCTATATATAGCAATATAGTGCTAAGATTACTTAAAGGCCCACTTTATTTTTGAGTCGCCGATTATTTGTTTTATAGTGACTTGATATACAGTTTTAATAACAATCTATGCCATAAAATATGATTAAAATACTATAATTCATCACTATTTGAAACACCTGTGTCTCAGAAGATGCCCACAGAGAAATAGAAAACTGCTGAAGTCATAGAATGACTCCCCCCCCCCCCTTTGAATCCCAGAATGCAACAGAATTCAAACGTTTTCAATGGAAGGGGAAAACTCTATCTTTAATATATAGAGTTATTCACCCTGCATTGAAAATAATACTGCTTTTTACTGCAATCTAGATGACAAAACGCGTTCGCAACTCAACAAAAACAACATGTCCACAATTTATTACACCGGATAACAGGGGGGAGTCTGCAAAAAAATTCCGTATATAGGGCCGGGGTGGGTGGGTGGTCCAGAGGCCGAAAAAATCATGCTTGTAATTTTTTTCAAAATGGGTTTTTTTTCAAACAATTTACAAGTACTGACCATGTAGTGTTGCTTGTAAGCATGTTAGTACCATGCTTGTTGGTATAGGGCTATATAGGCAGCTATAGTGACTCTTTAGCCTCAGATTTAGCAACATTCTGGATTTCACAGGATCCCGGCCCACTTCACAGTGGACCACCGTAATAGCGTTCAGGAAACTTATGATCAACGGAAGAAATATTTAGTAACAAAATTAATATATAACCTGAATAAAAGTAATAAAACAAAAAAAACTGTATCACAAATTGGATACTACATGGTGAATACTCAATGATGACTAGATATCATTAACCTGATTGTTGCATCCATTCATTCATATTCCGTTATATTAATCGTCGTATTTTTACATATTCATTCACGTATTCAATAAATAATTATCACTGCTATACCAACTATCCAATCTATCTCCCGACATCCCTTTGGCTTAGAGAGAGAGAGAGAGGAAAGAGAGAGAAAGCAAGCAAAACGACCCCAAAACGACAACTTAAATAAGACATTATCCCTTGGGGCGAGCTGGCCCGGGGCGAGCTGGCTCGGGGCGAGCTGGCCCAGGTCGACTGGGGCGAGCTGGCCCTGGGGCGAGTTGGCCCGTTTCCGTTGCATAACATGAAATTGAAAAGGGTATCTCATAAATTTCTAATGTCGGAAATACTGTCTTGTTACCTAACCAAAAACAATTCCCCTCCCCCACCCCGGTGGATAAGACTAAAGAGTTCTTTGGTCATGCACAAATAATTGTGGAACCCCTGACCTGTTTACCACTATTTACACTGGCCAGTGTTCTCTGTCAGACACAACACACTTTCTATATTAAGGCTATAATGGGGTCTAGGGCGATTTGTGACATATAGTGTACATACACACTGCTTTATTATTGTTGTTAGATACTGATAACACCAGGAAACACCTGGAAATACAGTTTATTTTTCGTTTTTCTGATCTGTGTTTACCAATTAAGCATGTTATTGCTTGAGTATTAATGGTACACAGCAAGAGTTTGCACCAAAAAAGGATATTGGAATGGGATTGAAAGGCAGTTAACAAAGTTATTGAAGAACGGCATAAAAAAACTCTGAAATTTTGATAAAAACATGAGAAAGGGGGGGTGGGTCCCCAAAATTTTGGAGGAAAAAAATATTTGTTTTGCACAAATGGGGTGGTGGGTCCCTCGGGGTCGAAAAAAAACTTTTTGGGCCCTATATGCAGGGGGTCGGAAAAAATTTCCAGGCACGTATGATGATTTTTTTTTATCCGGCCTCGGACCACCCACCCACCCAATTTCTTCCGTTTCCGACCTTTTTTTCCAGGCAATTTTGGACACCCACCCTTTTTTTTCCGTTTCAGGAAGTTTTTTCCGGTCAGTTTTGGACACCCACCCCCCTTAAATTTGAGAAAAATTATCAATTGAGCAACCAAATAGCTGATTATCCTGCATTATCATAATTGATTGCGCTATATTTGAATAGAACAGTGCATAATGAGATAACTATACTATTTGAATTTATCATATAAGTGTCAATAATCAAGAAATGTGTCAACATAATCACATTTCTAGGGATTTATAGGCAGAGTGCCAAGGTTTTTATTAACATTCATTTTCATAATATATAGTCACATGATCTAGTCACATAATCACATTTGAGTATTCTACAGAATACATGGTACCGGTACAACAAATTTCAGATTATTTGATATTTTTGATATTTGCTATGTGATATACAGTAATGCCCTAATTAATCGACTCCATAACCACAGCAGAATAATGGGTACTTTAATTTTAATTTCCGACTAAATCCTGAAAATTACCCATTATTCTGCTGTGGTTATGGAGTCGTTTAATTAGGGCATTACTGTATTGCTGGAATCAAATTGTTTATCAAAACATGTGGAAATACAACTGTTCATCCCAGTTCATCCCAGTTTGAAGAATAATGCTAATACCAAACATAACCATGATATACATGCGTGACTCTTCTTGGGGCATCTCAGAAACCAGAACTGAGGAAACATGTTATAGCATGTAATGGCAGGCTGGTAGCCACTGCCTGAAGTAATAGGGTTCGTAATAATTGGGAATAATATGGATGGATAGCCCAATTTTACTTCTTTTTTGCTCACGATATCAGTGACGATAAAATCTTCGTTACTGTGATTAACATTACAAGCTGATCCACATTAACATGGAAAACAATGTGAAATTGTTCAAGCTGGCCCGGTTGGCCTTCAATTTATTTGTTAAGATTTTGTTTTACGTTGTCAAAAGTCTATTTTATTCCATTATTTATTATATCTTTATTTCCAAGTCACATATGGTCAAGTGTGCTTTCATTTTATTGCTTATTTTCAGCTGAGTTCTGCATAGTTATTCTTATTTTGTTGTATCAGTAGATGGAATCCTGATTAAATTTTATTTTCCCAATAGCGCAGTGTCTAGTTCTATCAAGTTGAATTTGGGTTATTGTTGGCCATTGTGCAACTGATCCAACTTCTGATAACCTCTATATGTAGTATAGCATTAGTATTAACTATATATGACCTGTTTCTGTTCAAAACACATCAAAATAACACTCAATAGCAGGAATGGAAAAAAAAATTGGCATATGGAAAAAACTGTTTTTTGGACCCAAGAGACACCCACCCACCGCATCATACGTGCCATAGAAATTTTTTCCGACCCCCCCCCCTGCTATATGTGCAATTTTTTTCCAGAGCCCCCCTGCGGATAAGTTGATAATACAATGTTTTGGAGCTTCCTCTTTCAAATGTGATATAATATGGCATATATTTTATAAAATTATCTGGGGGTTCAAAAATTAAGTGGGCCTTTAACAGTTTCTGTATACTGGGGCCTATTTCACTGTCGTCTCCGTTTCTAACCGATATAATATACACCTAAATCTCCGATATGATACAGAAGCAATGTGTTATGTCAAATATACGTCTCAATATGTTATGTTTTATGTATTGATCTGTTCAGATATTATGGTATTTTATGATGATTTTTCCTAAAAAAAACAAATAGTTCTGCAAAAAAAGGGATACTGTACTCAAATGTTGTTGTTGGTTTCTATAGTCTCTGAGTCGTAGAATAAGGTAACCAGATTTCCTTTATTTGAAAGTCTGTTGAATACGAAGTAATGTTATGGATGGCAGATTAGCCGGAATGCGAAAATACAAATTGTCGTCGAGTAATTTTTGTACAGTTTTCAAGCAAATGTATCAAATAAATGTTATATTATATGTATACTAGTCCCATATACTCACTTAAGTTATTTTATAATCACCAGTCAGTGAGTGGCTTGAGTTTACGCCAATTATCAATATAATTGTTTACACGATCATGTGTGCCACGCGTTGCCCAATCCACTATCCGTGAATTAATTTGACTACGTCTTGTACACGGAAATTCGTAATTTATTTTATGGCTCCAGCCATAAATTGAATTTATATCAAATTATTAACTTTGATTTTAAGAAACCTATTAACCTGATCGTTTACATAATACATCTTCGACTCAAATTACTTTTTTTTCTATATAATATCCATATTAGATCGTTGTTATTACCGGGAATTTATTGAAAATGGCGTACAGTACCCCTTTAATAATGGCTACCATTAGATTAGATTTTCTTGCAGACAGTCATGATTTCAGATAGTAGACAAGAGTGTGGACCGTAGTTGGACACGTCATGACATCACGGCGACCAGGTTCGCGACCCGTCATAAAAACCATTAAATTTTGTCTTCATATTGACAACACACTAACTATAGTATTTACATAATTTGTATACACAATCAACAGAGTCACATATATATACATACACATGTGCACAATCAACGGAGTCACATATATAATATATACAACATTACCCGTGCGCATTCAGTGACGTCAGGCGTCCAAACACGGGGCCGAATGTGTTTTGTTAGTACTGTCGCATACATTGGTTGTAAAGGATAATGAGTGTTTCTTCGAATTGACAGTTATAAATTGAGATTGTTTGAAAATTAACGAATGGCGCGCATTCTTAAAACTATATATCTCCTTCTCATTAGCTGCTGCCAACCTGGAACTCTGCGGTAAGTGGCGCTGAATTGGTCATTGTCGGATGCAGGATCTCTCAAACGTGCAAAAAGACACCCAGGATGTCACAAACATGCAAAAAGACACACATGATATCAAAGGCTCACCAAACAACCGGGATTTACATTAGTTGTCTGCTATGTTTATTACTATTATTATCATAATTATTTGGTTGTGATCGGAGTGAAATATCAACGGAATTTAAATGGGCATATATATACCTTCCACAGCGCAGTTCCGTATTAATAAATAGCAGACGACTAATGTAAATTCCCGTTGAATTTGAGATCCTGGGTGTCTTTTTGCACGTTTGGGATATCCTGGCTGTCTTTTGGCACGTTTTAGAGATCCTGAGTGTCTTTTTGCTCGAAACCATGCGACAATGACCAATTCAGCCTCAATAGCTGCTGCAAACCAGGAACTATCCGGTAAGTGGCTAGCACGTCGCGTTCCTACACGGAGCAGCGAACGTACGAACCGCTGAACCAGGCGTTCCTACGCGGAGCAGCAAACGGATCGCTGAACCACGCGTTCCTACACGGAGCAGCGAATCGAATGGACCGCTGAACCGGAAACGAAACTGTCGATCTCGTTCTGCATCCGAAACGACGACTGACGCTGAAGATTTATGCCTCCGCGACATGACATAGTACCATATCTTGATGCAGACGCATGTCGTAATTTTTTGTACAGGCGTCACGTGGTAATACCTCAATCGACAAAGGGGAAATCCGTCTGTCCGATTGCACAGTTCGCACCAAACACGGTGTCCATTTGTGACAAACTCTGTTCGCATCTGCCCTGAACTCTCTCAAGCAAACGAAATATATAACGGGCTTCAGAGATCCGAACAGGACTAATGAACATCTAAGAGTAAAATTCATATCCTTCATCCCCATCAGCTCTGATCCAAATCTAAAGTCAAGAAGTGATAGCAAGAAAAACGGTGTCCATATTGCCAGAAATGTCAAAGACAAGCAGACGACAACAATTGTTAGTGTTCTGGTTTTCTGTTGTGTGTTTGCTGGAATTACTCGCCTTCTAAATTTTACGACAGCCATAACTTTGCACCCACTATACATGGACACTGCGAGTGGGAGGGCATATGCGATGCCAAATCGTGCACTTGTATATGCTATGTTGACGTCTTCTGCGAAGGACCATGGTTTGCATAGATACTGCCCATGTGTTCCGTTGCCAATCAAGTGTTCCAAAGAAAATTGCCCGAGAATTGGAGAGCAAAACACAAATGAAAACATCCAAATAGCAGCGACAACCAAAACGTTCTTCCGATGTGTCCACCTCTTAAAATGTCTCGCATCGAGTCGTCTGGCTAAATCATAGCTGATAAGAACCATGAAGTAAGTTTGTGAAGTCACCGCCGTCGTGGTAGCGAACTTGAATAACTTGCACGCAATTGTATCGAAGTTCCATTTGAATTCACCGACGGCGATATTGATTGCGTAAAGTGGATTTGAGACGGCCGTAATGAACAAATCACAAATAGACACATTCATCATAAAGATTGCGGTGGTTGCGTCTCGATCTTTTTTCGACGCCAGCACAGCTAGTGTTATCGTGTTGGTAACGATGGCAACGACGGAAACGCATGACGTCAACGCCAGAAATGCCACATCTTCTGGCGCCATGTTGTTGTTCTTCTTTAGTTTCCACCATTGACTTCGCATAAACCTGTATAAGGGCGAAAGATGAAAGGTGCTGGACAAGTAAGTAGATTGTTAGTATTCAGCGGTAGGTAGATCATGACATGAATCTCTATATACTATAGCTACGCCCGTAGAGATCATATTTCACCAGTACAAAACCTGGAAACGTTTTGAAGTTTTGACTGTAAAGTCGAAAACATAACGCGGGGAATATATTTCTTAATTATTATCTGTTCCTTAATAATGTACTTCACTGTAGGTGAAGGTCACAACTCGAAATTGTACGGTTTAAGTGAATTTGTGAGCAATTTTGCTTTGCGGCGTTTGCAATTAAGGAATATCTCTAGGGTAATTAATTCAATGTTTTGTTTTGCTATATCGGCTCAAAAAAGTCGCTGAAAAGCATGCAATTTTTAGTTGGAACATTCACATACAGTAAAGTACAATAATAAGGAACAGGTAATAAGTAATAAATATATATGTTCCCCGCATTATTTTTTCGACTTTATAAGGTTACCTGTCAAAACTTCAAAAAGTACCAAGGTTTTGTACTAGTGGAATATGATCCCTACGGGCGTTTAGCAAGAGTAGAGATTCATGGCATGATCTATAGGTAGAATAAGAATGAAGATCCAGATTGAATCATTAGTTTGCATCCGAGAATGTGTTGGTATGAGACACAATAACATATACTATTAGGTTAGACTATTGGTTAGAATGGAACACTGTATGAATTGATGAATTTGTCAATAATTGTCCATGATTATATATTAAATGTCATATTAGAGAGTTCTGTTGTGAATTGATTCTAGCCACTATCCATGTAATGTATGTTGTCAAAAGCTTAAGGTGCGGTCAATTCCTTCAATCTTCTCAGTAAATATATAATATGGGCATATTATAACGGAAACGTCTATATATATGACCCGCCATATTAAATCCAGTCGTAAGTCGGGATTTGTTTACCCTCTGCCAATGTATTCTCTTATATATGCGAGTCGACCATAGGTCGCCTCGCATATATAAGAGAAGCAATGGCCTAAATATTTGTTACAATTTTAATAATTTGTTTTTGTATTCTTTAACAATATTATAATTTCACCCATACAGAGCCCCAGACAAACATGAGCAGACGACACTCCTCTATATGCTTCTATATATGTGTGGGGCTCCCTGCAGGGTATTGGATGTTTTTTTATTTTATGTCCTAAAAATTGTAAGAAACATTTATTTAAAAAACATGATAATTGTTAGGCCAATGCGTTCTCTTATATATGCGAGGCGACCTATGGTCGACTCGCATATATAAGAGTATGCATTGGCACAGGGTAAAACAAATCCCGACTTACGACTGGATTTGATATGGCGGGTCATATATTATACGTACAATCGAGGAGGCAGAGAACCATCAGGTCGGTGTCATTCCACTGTGTTATTCTTGTACTGTAGTGACAAGTTTCATGTGAACTATATCCCAAATGTCATCACGTGATATGGTACGTCATCTGGTACAATTTGTGGTGCAATTTAGTTCCATGTCATCGTTAACTGAAATAAGAATGCTCAAGTTAAAGAATTGATAAAAATATATAATCCGAATTAACGCTCATAAATTCCTATTTCTTTGACTTCGGGGTCGGGGGGGGGTAAACTATTTGATTCGAGTCGAGGAATCCACCCATCACAACTCAGAGTGATCATATATCGATTTTTGTAATCTGTTATTTTCACCACCTGGAATATTTGGCGGCCTAGCAAATATTCGACGAGACGACCGATATGCTATCGATACCAAATCATGTTGATCAAAAAGTTGATATATAACACGTTTTGGAAAACAATCTTATACCAGAGTTGACATTGGTTAGCATTATATTTGGTAGTTAATCGATTCTGATTCTTTTGAAGAAATGTTATTGTTGTTGTTATTGTTGGAATCTGATGATACGGGGACCATCGACTCAGATTGTGTGTGTACATGATACGGGACCATCGACTCGGATTGTGTGTACATGTAACGTTTAGATAGATAGCAGTCGGAGGCAAAACATTAAACAAACACAAGCCATGGAGAGCTTTTGACTGAAAAACACACAATACATATAAAGAAATTAAACACACAATCATATCAAAGTTATACAAGTTAAAATAAGTTATCCCATAGTTTAAGATACCTAATGTATTTAATTATATTTTGTATTTACAGTTAATTAAAGTAGCGATTCAATATATAATTTATTTCATAAAACACCAGAAACATCAGCATGATTTCATTTGACACTACCATTACGAGAGAAGAAATAAGAATTTGCTTGGATTTCATATTTTGAAGGTTTTGTAATGCTTTCGAAAGGCTAGCCAAAAACAAGAATCTCCTAACATAGACGTTTCCTATTTCCAAATAGCGTGACCATGCATTTTTATTATAGAAGGTCGTTACACGTGAGAAAACCAACGTGGCGACATGTGGTTGGGCGCTAAAACCCCACCTCCAATATGGACTATATAGGTTGTTTACCCTACGCAATCCACTTGAACCAGCGCAGATGATGCTATTCTGATTGCGCTCAATCGTCGCCATCTAGACAGGGAGAAAAGCAGAGTGGACTGGGATGGAAGAGGAGTAGATAGGGAGGCAATTCCCCCAGGGCGAGCAGTTCCTTTTCCCCTCAGGCTCGTCCAAGGGTGTGTGTCTCGCGAAAAATATACAGACGTGTTCATATCCCACCACCCGACCAGTCTAATTCATAAAACACAAACTACCCCCCCCCCCCAATATAATTCACTACTGTAAGCCCATTAGGGATTCCCATAGAAGTTAATCTTCTAAGACCAATTAGGGATTCCATAGAAGTTAAGCTAAGACCCATTAGGGATTCCCATATAAGTTAATCTTCTAAGACCTATAGAATTGTAAATCTTCATAAAGGCGGTAGTTTAATTGATAACCGACGACAAAAATAAATAACCCCCATAGAATTCACTACTGACGACCCAACGACTAAATAACACCCATAACATTCACTGACGACCCAACGACTAAATAACACCCATAACATTCACTGACGACCCAACGACTAAATAACACCCATAACATTCACTGACGACCCAACGACTAAATAACTCCCATAACATTCACTGACGACCCAACGACTAAATAACTCCCATAACATTCACTGACGACCCAACGACTAAATAACCCCCATATAATTCACTACTGACGACTCAACGACAAAATAACCCCCATAGAATTCACTAATCACGACCAAACGGCAGGGGGTCGAGGAGTCTAATTATTCACACACACACAAAATAAATTACCTTCTTCCTACCAGAGAAAACATTTTCAGCCGAGTACATATTGGTTCTCATATAATTCAGTCTATAAAGGTTATGGAATCTATAATAATTTACCAGAACATTGAGTGGTCTGCTTCAAAACAACGACAAACACCTTCATAGAATATACCACTGTCAACCATCCAAGTACATAAAGTTCTCTCATATAATTAAATATCTAAGGCCATATAATTCAAATCATTATGGTACGTGGTTTAATGTGCAACACCGATACACCATATAATTCACTACTGTCAACCATCCAAATACATAAAGTTCTCTCATATAATTAAATATCTATGGCTATAGAATTCAAATAATTAGGGTACGTGGTTTAATGTGCAACATCAATACACCATCTAATTCACTACTATCAACCATCCAAATACATAAATGGCTATATTATTCAAATTATTAGTGATTTAATGTGCAACATCAAAACACAATATAATTCACCACTATAGACCATCCGTCAATACACCATATAATTCACCACTATAGACCACAGAATTCACCAATATAGACCAGCCATCAATACACCACAGAATTCACCACTAAAGACCAGCCAATACACCATATAATTCACCACTATAGACCAGTCATCAATACACCTTAGAATCCACCACTCTAGACCAGCCATCAATACACCATAGAATTCACCACTATAGACCAGCCATCAATACACCATAGAATTCACCACTATAGACCAGCCACCATATAATTCACCACTATAGACCAGCCACCATAGAATTCACCACTATAGACCAGCCACCATATAATTCACCACTATAGACCAGTCATCAATACACCTTAGAATCCACCACTCTAGACCAGCCATCAATACACCATAGAATTCACCACTATAGACCAGCCATCAATACACCATAGAATTCACCACTATAACCAGCCACCATATAATTCACCACTATAGACCAGCCACCATAGAATTCACCACTATAGACCAACCACCATATAATTCACCACTATAGACCAGCCACCATAGAATTCACCACCAAAATTTGACTGCAACCCAAACACTCACACTGCAGCTAAAGAATGGGCGCATTGGAAAAGGACATTTAGCAGTTTTCTTGACTCATTCGCTGCAGATGCAGATAAGCTGAAAACTCTTATAAACTTTGTTTCCGCCTCAGTATATGAATTCATAGCAGAATGTACGACTTATTAGGAAGCAATAGCTACTTTGCAAACTACATATGTACGTCCTAAAATGAAGTTCTTGCTCGACATCTGCTAGCTACGCGTCGACAACAGCTAGGTGAAACTCTTGATCAGTAATTTCAAGGCTGTAACAGCCAAAGTACATAGACAAGAAAGCATTCGTGATTCTTTCATAAATGGTCTGTCGTCTCATATTATTCGACAGCGTTTACTCGAGAACAAGACATTTGACCTTCAAACTATGTTTGACCAAGCTAGGGCTCTGGAATCGGCACAAAAGAGCAATGAACTTTATTCACAACCAGATCCTCCTGTTAATGCGGCTACCAGTGTGGACGTGGAAAACATGAATCCTTATTCGCGTACTGTTGATGAACAGTCGCATAATCCTGCTGCTCCCGATAGAACTCTAACCGCAGCTAATTACCGAAACAGCCAAAGTCAACGGAAATGCTTTTTCTGTGGGAATAATCCCCACCAACCTAGATTCTGTCCAGCGAGGGATGCCACCTGTACGAACTGTCATAGACAGGGACATTTTTCGAAGGGATGCCGGTAACCTACTACAAAGTTTCGTGGACAGGAAGTTGTCTAGATCCTTGAATCTGACCATCCTACCAGCTTCTGGTCATGTATCGATGGCTTCCAGTTTGCTATCTAGTCCAGTATCTGGACTTTGTGAAGTCACTATGAACTATGATGATCATGAGGACCAGAATGTCTGCGTATCTGTGTTAGATACTCTATGCTGTGACATCATTCTTGGCCATGACTGTATGGATAGACATTAGAGTGTCTCTATCTGTTTTGGAGGCACATGAGAATCCTTCGATATCAAGAATATTTGTGGCCTCACTTCCGCTGATATTAATCCTCCTCCACTTTTTGCTAATCTCTCAGTGGACTGTCATCTGATCGCTAGTAAGTCTCGCAGATACAGTACCGATGATAAGAAGTTTATTCAGGATGAAACTAGTAGCTTACTGAAAGAGGGTATCATAGAACCATGGAGAGCCCAAGTGCTAGTGACAACTAACGAAAGACACAGACAATGCCTTGTAATCGATTATTCACAAACAATAAATAAATTCACTGAACTTGATGCATACCCGTTTCCAAAAATTGAAGAACTTGTATCTAACATAGAAAAATATCATGTGCTTAGCACTCTGGATCTATGGAGCGCCTACCACCAAATACCTCTGCTGGAAGGTGAGAAAACGTTCACGGCCTTTGAAGCGAATGGCAGCTTGTTTCAATTTTGCAGAGTTCCATTCGGAGTGACAAATGGAGTTGCTTGTTTCCAGAGAGTAATGGACAAAATTTTTCAGGAAAATAATCTGGTGGGTGTGTTCGTATACCTGGACAAGATAATCATTGGGGCATGAATCAAGCGGACCATGATGACAATCTGAAGAAATTCATGGATGTAGCAAATCGGTATAAACTGACATTTATTGAGGACAAATGTGTGTATTCGGTGAAGACATTAGACCTTCTAGTATACTCTTATCAGTCATGGCTGTCTGAAGCCAGATCCAGAACGTGTGCAGCCGCTAAGAGATCTACCTTTGCCGCATAGTCTGAAATCCCTGAAGAGAGTAATTGGTTTGTTTGCTTACTACAGTCAGTGGATACCGCAATAAAATACGCCCATTAACCAAAGCTTCTACTTTTCCGTTGGACAAAGATGCCGTAGCAGCCTTTGATAAGCTTAAGGAGGTGGTGGAAAATGCCAGTGTGAAAGATGTTGATGAATCCAATCCATTTGTGGTGGAAACCGATGCATCAGATGTAGCTCTCGCTGGGAGTCTGAATCAAGGAGGACATCCTGTAACCTTTTTCTCACACACTCTACATTCACATGAAATGAACCACTCTCCAGTTGAGAAAGAAGCATGTGCTATTGTCGAATCAATTAGGAAATGGAGACACTTGTTAACCGGAACTCATTTCACTTTCATCACTGATCAGGAAGAAGTGTCGTTCATGTTCAGTGTGAAACATCGGGGGGAAATAAAGAATGACACGATAACTCGCTAGCGTTGTGAGTTAACCCTTTACCCAACAGAACGGCCCTGTGCCAATGCATTCTCTTATATATGCGAGTCGACCATAGGTCGCCTCGCATATATAAGAGAATGCATTGGCTTAACACATTACAAATTATAAAATTGTTAAAGAATGTAAGAAAAAATGGTAAAATGTGTTAAAAAAGATTTTTTTTAGGCCAATGCATTCTCTTATATATGCGAGGCGACCTATGGTCGACTCGCATATATAAGAGAATGCATTGGCACAGGGCATAACTGTAACCATCACAATGTGGTCAATGAACCGGTTCCAATGATATCCATATTTGTATGGTTCTATTGAGACAGACCGAAGATATTTTAGGCTGTTGAAGCTTTATTTGGCCGGTTTTGGCCGGTTTGTTGGGTAAAGGGTTAAGTTGCTATAGATATGACATCAAATACAGACCTGGTAAAGACAATGCTGCTGCTGATTGATTATCTCGAACCATCTGTTCATCTTCAACTCGTGACATTCTACAGGAGCTGCATGATTCCTTGTGTCATCATGGTGTAACTCGACTAATGCATTTCATTAGGTCGAAGAATCTGCCGTATTCAGTGGAAGACGTGAAGCGTGTCGTGAAACAATGTACTGTATGTGGTAAGATCAAGCCTAATTATTTTGACAACTCAAATTCTTCACTTATCAAGGCTACGCAGCCTTTCGAGAGATTAAGTATTGACTTTAAAGTTCCTTTACCTTCATCATCTAGAAACTGGTACTTGTTAACTGTGGTTGATGAATCCTCAATGTTCCCGTTTGCCTTTCCGTGTTCGGACATGACATCAGAAACAGTAATTAAATGCCTAACTCAGTTATTTGCATTATTTGGAATGCCATCTCATATACATTCCGATCGTGGACAGTCTTTCATGAGCGCCGAAATCAAGTCATTTCTGCATAGTATTGCCTCTAGTAGAACAACGCCATGTAACCCTCAATGCAATGGACAATGTGAACGCTATAATGGTATAATTTGGAAGGCAGTTACCTTTACTCTTCATAGTAATGGAACCAGGTACTGTGCTGTTGACAAGACATGTGAGAACCAGCAAGTATGACCCGCTTGTGGGTGAAGTTGAGTTATTGGAGGCCAATCCTACATATGCACATGTTCGCCTTCCCGACGGTCGTGAATCAACGGTATCTCTCAGAGACTTGGCTCCTTGTGGTGGTAACGATAGTTCTGGTATCCAACCCACTGACATCACTGACATTGCACAAACTAACTCTGACACTGTTCCAAGTTTAAGTGAGAATGCGATTCAGGAGTCTGATGCTTCAGAGCAAGACCTTTGGGTCAGACGTTCAACTCGATTAACCAAGCACTCTGATCGCTTGGTGTTAGTGACGGATGTGTCTATAGTTAAATGCTTGGAGCAACTTTTCATCTATTCTAAATTGTGGTACTGGAGATGTAAATTTTCTAATCTGGAATTTATGTTCAGACTTAGTTTCCATGCAGAACTTAAATATTGACTAACAGTCCGTTTTCTTTACAGGGGGAGAATGTGATGAAATTCATTAATGTTCTTTTGTTTTCTTGTAGGGATCATCAAACGTTTAACCAGCTAAAGTTTAGTTGTGTAATAAAAGTTATTCCCTAATACTGGACTCGTAATATAGCATCAGGCTCTCACTACAGACAGACCATATAATTCACCACTATATACCAGCCACCATATAATTCACAACTATAGACCATTTAATTCACCACTATATACCAGCCACCTTAGAATTCACCACTATATACCAGCCACCTTAGAATTCACCACTATAGACCAGCCACCATAGAATTCACCACTCTAGACCAGCCACCATAGAATTCACCACTATATACCAGACACCATAGAATTCACCACTATAGACCAGCCATCAATACACCATATAATTCACCACTATAGACCAGCCACCATAGAATTTACAACTTTAGACCATTTAATTCACCATTATATACCAACCACCATAGAATGCACCACTATAGACCAGCCACCATAGAATTCACCACTATAGACCAGCCACCATAGAATTCACAACTTTAGACCATTTAATTCACCACTATATACCAGCCACCATAGAATTCACAACTTTAGACCATTTAATTCACCACTATAAACCAGCCACCATAGAATTCACAACTTTAGACCATTTAATTCACCACTATATACCAGCCATCATAGAATTCACAACTTTAGACCATTTAATTCACAACTATATACCAGCCACCATACAATGCACCACTATAGACCATAGAATTCACCACTATAGACCAGCCATCAATACATAATAGAATTCATCACTATAGACCATAGAATTCACCACTATAGACCAGCCATCAATACACCATAGAATTCACCACTATAGACCAAAGAATTCACCACTATAGACAATATAATTCACCATTATAGACCATAGAATTCACCACTATAGACCAGCCAAATTTCCCATCTAACGGGTGGAGGAAACTATAGACGATAACCCATATAAATACCGGTCAAAAGCGTGACGTCAAATGAGGAAGCCACATGTCACAGTATAGTACTGGTAACCTTTAACATTCTCATTAAACGGCCCTAGATTACTCTTTCTGTTGCTTCGGGGGTAAAATAATATTTGATTCGAGTCGAGTAACCCACCAATTAAAGCTCAGAGTGATCAGATATCGATTTTTGAAATCTGATATTTTACACCACCTGGAATATTTGGCGGCCTGGTGAATATTCGACGAATGCCAACCGACATACTCTCGATATTAAATTGCGTTGAACAAAATGTTGATATATTATAACACTTTTTGGACAATTTCATACTATAGTTGACAGTGGGTAGCATTATTTTTTGGCAATTAATCTATTCTGATAACTGAATCGGCATTTCAAGAAATGTTGTTGTTGTTGTTGTTGTTGGAATCTGATGTTATGGGGACCACCGAATCGGAGTGTGTACCTTTAAGAACTGCTGACGATTTCGCCTACTCTTTGATTCACTTTGAGTTATGCAAAAGGTAATCTTTTTTCCTTTCTATATTTCCTGTTGGAACAGCGTAGCCTGTGACATTAAAGAAATGTAATATGAATCCGTTAACGAGATAGTTCTATGTGATAAACCGCCACGGCCTTCTCTGTGTCGGCAGTCACGACTTGATTGTCATACACGCCTACGTATGTTATCACGACTTGATTGTCATACACGTCTACGTATGTTATCACGACTTGATTGTCATACACGCCTACGTATGTTATCACGACTTGATTGTCATACACGCCTACGTATGTTATCACGACTTGATTGTCATACACGCTTACGTGTGTTATCACGACTTGATTGTCATACACGCTTACGTATGTTATCACGACTTGATTGTCATACACGCTTACGTATGTTATCACGACTTGATTGTCATACACGCTTACGTGTGTTATCACGACTTGATTGTCATACACGCTTACGTATGTTATCACGACTTGATTGTCATACACGCTTACGTATGTTATCACGACTTGATTGTCATACACGCTTACGTATGTTATCACGACTTGATTGTCATACACGCTTACGTATGTTATCACGACTTGATTGTCATACACGCTTACGTGTGTTATCACGACTTGATTGTCATACACGCTTACGTGTGTTATCACGACTTGATTGTCATACACGCTTACGTGTGTTATCACGACTTGATTGTCATACACGCTAACGTGTGTTATCACGACTTGATTGTCATACACGCTTACGTGTGTTATCACGACTTGATTGTCATACACGCTTACGTATGTTATCACGACTTGATTGTCATACACGCTTACGTGTGTTATCGAGAGGATCTGCCGTGGGATATTCGTATTTATACTGAGGAGTAATTTGTGACCCGCAAATCCAGTCGTAAGTCTGGATTGTTTTACCCTGTGCCAATGCATTCTCTTATATATGCGAGTCGACCATATGTCGCCTCGCATATATAAGAGAATGCATTGGCCTAACAATTTTTTATCATTTTTTTTAAATAAATGTTTCTAACAATTTTTAGGACATAAAATAAAAAACATCCATTACCCTGCAGGGAGCCCCACACATATATAGAAGCATATAGAAGAGTGTCGTCTGCTCATGTTTGTCTGGGGCTCTGTATGGGTGAAATTATAAAATTGTTAAAGAATACAAGAAAAAATTATTAAAATTGTAAAAAATTGTTAGACCAATGTATTCTCTTATATATGTGAGGCGACCTATGGTCGACTCGCATATATAAGAGAATGCATTGGCACAGGGTAAAAAAACTCCCGACTTGCGACTGGATTTGACACGCCAATCTAAGAAACTCACGCGGTGAACCGAAGAACGACATTCGTGAATTCACAAAAAATCTCAATTTCAAATGATCAATTTGAATTGATTTGAAGGGAAAATCATTATCTCTTATAAACAATATATATATACTATAGTATTATAACAACACGTGTTTACCCTCACAATGTGACAGATTCAAAGTCATGTTTAAAATAAAGCGGCTAAAAAAGAAATCACCATAAACTACATAATGTTGGAAAAAATTATCCAGTATTTGAATCTGTCAGATTATTGAGAACGTGGTTCAATAATATTTATGTTGTTTTATGTTGTTTTGGTCCTTTACCCTATAGAAATATAGTCCTGCAACTCGACTGCTAAAAAAAACTAAAATATGCAAATGTTCATTTATTTCCGGGTCATAGTCTAGACACTGCAGTGTGTTTTTAAAAATATTTACTGTCATACTGTCTATCGATCTTCATGAAAAAATTGTTGTTGTTTTTTTAAACCACTTTTTACATAAATCGTACATAAACACGTGTGTACATTGGTTATAAAGGATACTGATTTTCCCTTCAAATTGATTGTTTGACACAGAGATTTTTTGAAAATTCATGAATGGAACGCCTTCTTAATGACCGTTGGAAAAGTTGGATTTTCGTCTATGTTTTTTTAGAAGCGAAAAGTTATTTTGGGATCAATCATTGAAACAAACTTTGCTGCCAACTGTCAATGTGTTGTTGTTAAGATACACCTAGTTTTGATTGATTAGACACCAGAACAATCAGTAACGTCTAAGTCTAAACTCGACATATCTCAGTTAAAACTAATTGGACCAGACCAAAATTTAATCTGTATTTTCACATATTTATGGAAAAATCCACAAACAGGAAAGCAAAAGAGATAAAATAGCTGTTACGTTAGTTACCTTCCGAAAATCAAATATACATTTTCAGTCAAGAAAAAGAGACATAACAATATTAATCGAACAAAACCCATAACCATAACCCTAACCCTAACCCTAACCCCGCCAACGAAGAATATCTGACAACGTCTTATCATTCTCAACTAGTCTGCCACTGAGGAAATAAACCTCTTCCATAAATAAAACCATATATGCTGGTCTATTTCAATCACGTGATTGACCATTATACATACTACCGGTCAATACGACTATTGGTTTGGAAACTCTTGTGTTAAACTGTAACTAATTATTGCTATTTATTACGATTTATCAGTATTTAATGCGAAGCCGTTGGGAATAAACGTCTTATATTAGTGTCTATACGTTTGCCCGCCGCGCAGTAATGACAGTATACAAATCATATCGGAACATCAAGCACTTAGCAACGGAACAGTACACAAAACATAGCGAATATCACGCACTTAGTAACGGAAGTCAGGCTCTCGGTGCTAACGTTTTCCAAGTTGTCGCGCCGACAAAAATAGGTCATTGTTAAAGTGGTACTCTACGCCATTTTCAATAAATTCCCGTTGATAAAAACGATATAATATCGATAGTATATGGGAAACTAAGAAGTAATTTGAGTCGAAGATGTATTTTGTAAACGTTCAGGTTAATAGGTTATCTTAAAATCAAAGTTAATAATTTGATATAAATTTAATTTATGGCTGGAGTAATAAATTAATTTACGAATTTCCGTGTACAAGACGTACTCAATAATAATTCTCGGATAGTGGATTGTGCAAAGCGTGGCAAACTCAAGCCACTCACTGACTCAAGAGACTATACAATGACTTAATGGGTATCTGGGACTAGTATGCATATACTATAACATTTATTTGATACATTTGCTTGAAAACTGTAAAAGATTACTCGACAGCGACAATTGGTATTTTCACATTCCGGCTAATCTGCCATCCGTAACGTCACTTCGCTCTCAACAGACTTTCAAATAATGGAAATCTGGTTACCTTATTCTACAATTCAGAGACCAAAGAAACCAACAACAACATTTGGGTACATTATCCCTTTAAAGGTACAGTATATATCCCTTTAAAGGGATAGTGTACTTATAGAAAGGGATAGTGTACTTATATAAATGGATACTGTACTTATATAAAGGGATACTGTACTTATATAAATGGATACTGTACTTATATAAAGGGATACTGTACTTATATAAAGGGATACTGTACAGTTATATAAATGGATACTGTACTTATATAAATGGATACTGTACTCAAATGTTGCTGATGGTTTCTATATTCTCTGCTTCGTAGAAAAAGGTAACCAGCATATAACGTTCAGACAATCAAAACGATTTGATCATTTATTACAAACAGTTCAATGGGATATCTTCGGGTCGTCGGTATGGTATATCTTCGTTGGGTTCGTCTTCCTGTCGTCTGCGTGAATCGTGGGCTTCTATTATCTTCATAGGTTGAGTTCGTCTTCCTGTCGTCTACGTGTATCGGGGGCTTCTAGTATCTTCATATGTTGAGTTCGTCTTCCTGTCGTCTGCGTGTCTCGTGTGCTCCTCGTTCGTCATAGGTTGAATTCGCTGATCTCTAGTTGAGCATCTTGGCCTGTCGTCTGCTATTGCTGGGTACGCCTAGTCGTCGGTACATGCGTTGCTCAGAACTACAAGCATTTTAGTTTACCTTGTATTATCGGCCATATTGCTGCTAGCGTCCTTTCTTCTTGTGTATATCGGCTTTAGCCGTTCTCGGGAAAAAGCGCGGACTTCTTAATGACTTGAAATCTCGCTGCAGTATTTATATGGGTCGCTACTTCGGTGTGCCTCAGGCTGGTTTCTTTCGAGTGACTCGCGACGTGGTCCGAAATCAGTCAGACGGGACAATCTTCATGATTCTATCTGTAGATATGTACCAGGTGTTCACAGGTGAACAGCTTGTGACCGGTTTTCCATGTTATTTCGCCGACCTGCCTCAGGTGTTGCGTTGAG
Source organism: Siphonodentalium dalli (assembly GCA_032622095.1). Lineage (NCBI taxonomy): Eukaryota > Metazoa > Mollusca > Scaphopoda > Gadilida > Siphonodentaliidae > Siphonodentalium > Siphonodentalium dalli. Next base: position 212,458,699 of record CP136069.1, read on the forward strand.
AGTCCGACTCCGTGCTCCTATCGAAAGATTCCATCTATAGATTGTTCGGCTCTGTCGTCTTCAGTGCGTGTTGCTAATGTATGGTTCTGTACTTTGCTTGTCAGGGGTGCCGTGGTTTATTTGTCCGCTCCCCTATTTTGGCAATTCTGTCCATGGGTTCCATCTCTGCATATTGGCACAGATTTCCATTATTTGAAAGTCTGTTGAGTACGAAGAAATGTCGTCGTCGAGTAATTTGTGACCCGCCATATCAAATCCAGTCGTAAGTCGGGATTGTTTTACCCTGTGCCAATGCATTCTCTTATATATGCGAGTCGACCATAGGTCGCCTCGCATATATAATAGAATGCATTGGCCTAACAATTTTTTATCATTTTTTTAAAATAAATGTTTCTTACAATTTGTAGGACATAACATAAAAAACATCCATTACCCTGCAGGGAGCCCCACACATATATAGAAGCATATAGAAGAGTGTCGTCTGCTCATGTCTGTCTGGGGCTCTGTATGGGTGAAATTATAAAATTGTTAAAGAATACAAGAAAAAATTATTAAAATTGTAAAAAATTGTTAGGCCAATGCATTCTCTAATATATGCGAGGCGACCTATGGTCGACTCGCATATATAAGAGAATGCATTGGCACAGGGTAAACAAATCCCGACTTACGACTGGATTTTATATGGCGGGTCACATTTTATTCAGTTTTCAAGCAAATGTATCAAATAAATGTTATAGTATATGCACACTAGTTCAATACCTGGGAATGTGTTGATGTTGTGACAGGAAATTCTATATAAGTTTATAACATTGCAAAAGCCATGCGAGTAATATATTTCTTACTTAATATATGTTCCTTAAGAATGACTGTATTTCACTGTAGGTGAAGGTCACAAGCTCCAATATATTTTACATGTTTTATGTATGCCGAATAATATGACCTTGAGGTTGACTATGGTTTTCTTGTTTAACCCTTTACCCAACAAACCGGCCAAAACCGGCCAAATAAAGCTTGAACAGCCTAGAATATCTTCGGTCTGTCTCAATAGAACCATACAAATATGGATATCATTGGAACCGGTTCTTTGGCCACATTGTGATAGTTACAGTTATGCCTTGTGCCAATGCATTCTCTTATATATGCGAGTCGACCATAGGTCGCCTCGCATATATAAGAGAATGCATTGGCCTATGGTCGACTCGCATATATAAGAGAATGCATTGGCACATGACCGTTCTGTTGGGTAAAGGGTTAAGTTATTGTATATATAGTCACTAGTCAGTGAGTGGCTTGAGTTCATATAATTTGATTACGTCTTGTACACGGAAATTATCGAGCCATAAATTAAATTTATATCAAATTCTTAACTTTGATTTTAAGATCACATGTTAACCTGAACGTTTACAGAATACATCTTCGAATAAAATAACTTATTTTTCTATATAGTATCAATATTAGATCGTTGTTATTACCGGGAATTTATTGAAATTGGCGTACAGTATCCCTTTAAAGCTCTATTTTATATTATATTTCACACTGTACATCGTGCACTACCCTCAAATTGGTAATAAGTGATAGCATATAATTAAAACTCGGCCTCAAAGTGTGTAATGTGTTCCCCCCATTAACACAAATACCGTTTCATCAAGTTTTCAAATCATCTCTCCGTCTCTTCCTAATAAGTTGTATATAGTTTCCTGGGTATAACATAAATAGACAGAACATATAAATAGGGTATAACATAAATAGACAGAACATATAAATAGGGTATAACATAAATAGACAGAACATATGAATAGGGTATAACATAAATAGACAGAACATATGAATAAGGTATAACATAAATAGACAGAACATATAAATAGGGTATAGCATAAATAGACAGAACATATAAATAGGGTATAACATAAATAGACAGAACATATAAATAGGGTATAACATAAATAGACAGAACATATAAATAGGGTATAACATAAATAGACAGAACATATAAATAGGGTATAACATAAATAGACAGAACATATGAATAGGGTATAACATAAATAGACAGAACATATAAATAGGGTATAACATAAATAGACAGAACATATAAATAGGGTATAACATAAATAGACAGAACATATAAATAGGGTATAACATAAATAGACAGAACATATAAATAGGGTATAACATAAATAGACAGAACACAACGCGCATCTTAATCGAGAATCTTTTATCGAATGAATTGCGAATGGCGTAAGGATATATTTCACGAAATGTAACTATATATGCGCCGCCGCAACGAGTTCGATAAAAGATTCGAGATTATGATCATATGATGCAAGTTGTGTTCTGCATTTATTCTACACCGTTGTGTCAGATTAATTAAATGCATTATTGTTACCTTCATTGACACTATGGCTAACTCTATTGTGAGTTATGTCTGATGAATGACCAGTAATTTTCACCTGAAGCGGATCGTTGACGAAATCTACGTCTTCTTTCTTGTCGACAACGTCTACAAAAATAGTTCCGGCTTGTATTCCACTGGAGGTATACACTAATATGTATTCAATGGCTCGTATTCCGTTGAATACATATGCCTCGCGTCGATATGTGTGGAATAATAAATATTAATCGGAGACTCCTGTCCGGAAACGCTTCTATCAATTAATGTTGAATAACGTACATACAAATAATTGGGACATTTTACGGCTCGCGTTCGTTCGGAGCGTAGCATGCGGGGTAACTTTATCTTCAACGAACGAGTTAAAAGGAAAGAAACTGTTACTATTGGACGACCTTCCCTCATTAGTAAAATGAAATTTCGTAATGCCTGACCTATATTAATATTTATATGTTTATTTCATTTTTGTTTCAATCACATTTAAAAAAAAATTAAATTATAAAAAAACTGAAACAAAAACAATTTCTCTGTCTTGTAGCATGCCTATATTCAGTGCCTATATTCAGTGCTAATCAATTAATTGATTAATTGATGGATTAATGCTAATTGATTAATTAATCAATTAATTGATTTATAAAAAAATTGTCTATTTAACCAATCTTATGTGGTTTCTCGTCATGATTTCTAAATCTATTTATTCTTTTATTAGCTTTTAGTAATGAACAAGGATTATAACATAATCAATCCAGCTCTCACGTGTCATATGACCGGTTATATTGGAAAATAAACCTAGAATCAATCAATTGTTTTGTTATTGATGGTGGCAACAGGAAGACGACCTGGATATGTCATGTTGCCTCCACATGACATCTCATTTGTGTTTCTTATTATGTCTATGTTTATATTTTATATACTATGTTTCTTATTATGTCTATGTTTATATTTTATATACTATGTTATGTCATGAAATAAAGTATTCTGATTCTGATTCTTTATCTAAACATTCTAAAATATTAACGATAAAATATCCCAATTGATTATCGCACTGTATAAGAAAACATCGATATAAAATCAATATTAATTGATAGCATGCAGCGTTACCGGGCAGGTGTCTTCGACTCATATCTAGTAGTTTATATTCCGGAAAATATATAAAACGTGTATAGGAAGATAATTATAATTATCTGTTGTTTCTATCGTTCATAGAGCACATGAGTGTATTTATGCACTATACATGGCTCAAATTCATTAATTTGTTGCATATGTTCTGTTGAGTATAAAAGAAGATATTCCCATAAATGGCCGGATTTAGTGTACAGTCCCCCTTAACCCTTTGAACCCTGATGTCCTGAATGTTAAATGGCCCCAACCCGAGGCGCCTTTAAGAATGGATGTTTATTTGCTCGCGTTCCGTGGAGACCCCTGTGCACCTGGTATCACCAACCCGGAAGGTATCACCAACCCGGAAAGAAATTTTCACGTATATAATATGGGAATAGTTATGTGTTTCTCATCGTAAAACAGACAACGGTCAAAATATTTGACCATACCAAGCAGGAATATTAATCCACCCGATGCGCATATCAGTCGGTTATCCCAAATCTAACCATTTACCAGTTTTAGCCAATTATTTCAATAGTGTTTTTGCTTTTGCTCTCTATTTTATTTTTTAGAAAATCTATTCACTAGTATAACCCTTCCGATAATCTGCATGTATTTAGCTGGATATGTCAATTAAATGAACCCAAATACAGAAGTGGTAACATCAGATCGTATGGACCCAGGACTCCGAACTAGATGGTTCTTGCACTATCGTGCAGAATATACCTATATCACATGAAACCCCTATTATATCATTAAAAGGGCCATTACATATTTTCCTTATATCTCACTAGTTGTGAATAGGCACATGTTTCCCAACAAAATGACGCGCGTCTTTACATTGATACAGGCGGATTAATAATATTTCGAAAAGAAGCGCATGACACTAACACCAGCGAATGCAAAATGATTGCTTTGTTAATTAAAGTTAAATTCCTGTCCAACTGGGACAATATTTTCCGTTGCCAACTAGAGCACGCAATACTGTCGTATACGGTTGTGCAGCGCAAAGCGTCCCCCCAACGCTGTAAATATATGCATTTTGTAGCTTCTTTTAAGGATTTTGATTTGTTAAAAAGTCATATAAGACGAACAAACAATATCCGCATATTTTAAGGATAGTATAGCTTGTACGTGGTTATATATGACATCCGGTTATAATCATGGACTTTTGATTATAAGCCAGTAAACAACGAACTCTGAAGACAAACGGTCGCGTGGAACTCGGATTCAAATATTCTACAATTAATATCAATGTTCATATATAAAGTACACGTACATTTCGTGAATCAATAATAAATCAGACAAAATCAAATGGTGTGTCCATAGTACCGATGAAATGGGATATACTATAATAGCTGTATGCAATGGGCTCCGCCGACAACGCCCGCACTGCCTCGTGAGCCGACCGACCACACATATATAGGGCTACACGGTGTTTCGGTATTTAGTCATACCGCGGTATTATTTTTAATACCGAGTAGTCAGTATTGGATTACTTGAATAGCCGATATAGCGCCGCAAACTATATATTCTTCTTTTAGTCGGTTTTACGACAGCAAACGTCAAAAAACTGTATATATTCCGAGGAAATAACGCGTGCTTGTAAGTAACGAACGAGAACCAGCGAAACTAAACGAGAACCAGCGAGACGGAACGTAGTCGGTATTGTGAATGTAGATACCGTGAAGCCCTATATACACACATATGCGCCCACCTCACGCCGTGTGACACGTACACCATCATGACGCAAAGCAGGCGCACATGCAGGACTTAAGGGGATACTATGGCAGCGCGGGTGGGGGCAGCTGAGCGAGCCACAAGCCAATGTGGCTTGCGGTCAGATTTCCGCGTGTGGTTTGAATAAATATGCAATATTATATTGTGCAAGGTTTGGGGCTTCCTTAAGAGTAATGTTTCTGTTATTGTATGTCAAAATGTACATCTATATAAGCTGTAAACCGTAGGTTACCCCTTGGCAGTTTATATATCGAACGCGTGGAAATCGTGCTGATTTATATGTCGATCTCGCAAAATATCTTGTCGGGCATGAGGTCGTTTGTTTGTGTTTGGCGATGCTAGCCATGCGTGAAGGTGTTTTCTTGGATGGTCATTTCGTTTTTTTGCGAGATGGATTTAGCACATGGAAATGGGAAATCGGTATGGAAATATTAGAAAATATTATAATAGGCGATATGTCTGTTCAGCACTATACTTATTCCCTACATTTCGATACATTCTTGAGTGAGATATGACCACATTATTAGACTTATCCATACATTTGACCCTGTCACATTCGGAATTGGTGGTGGGCTTTAGGCCGATGACTTGGAGCACGTAGCGTGTCGCTATACTATTTTCAGGCAGCTTTTATCCGGGGCGTATACCTTGTCTATCGCTTCCAATATTTATCGTATATGAATAATGGGTATAGGTGCAGAATTTCGACATGGGTCCAACATATAGGCTGTCTTCTAATAACACATAAAGGACTGTTTGTACTGATATCAGCTGGAAAGGAAATATGTGGGCTGGAATTTGTTACACCCCATCTCACACCAACCCGGGTGACGAGGCTCTATATATATAGTTCTATCCCTGTATGTCATGTTCTAGCAATCAATAATAGCGATATTATACTTGAATACCGTAGTATATCGATTGCTCCGTGCATACATTATGGTATCATACATGTAAGTCATATAAAATGAAATCACACACTAAATTGGATACTGAGCGTCCGTTATTAAAATAATGGATCGTTGTTTGTAAAATAATGTACGATTTCGACAACAACCATCCATTATCCTATAAACTGGACTCGATGAACAAAGGAGTGATGTCATAGCAATGTTTTAAATATAAATAAAATAAGCGTGAATTATTTACTTCGTTGAACACCAGCTAACAGTATAGTCCTTTTGGGAAGGACATTTTCATTCTACACTCTCTGAGTGGTAATGAATATGGTAGGAGACAGGGTAAAACAAACTATATTCATTAATGATTAATTCTGGGCTCAATGCTGCCAAGTGATATACCGGATTGACGATGCACATGGCAGTCGTTGACCACGCAAATGAAATCGGTATTAGGTGTTGGAATATTGTACATAAAGAAATTCAGGGTATTTATCGTCATTTGATAGCTAGTAGTCATTTCATATTCCACTAACGACTGAAACGACTTTGGATAATCTACCAATCGATCCCAGGACTCTTTGCCACGCAAATCTAACGACAACTAGCGAACTACTGAATCTGTCAATTGAATGCTGTTCATAATGTTTTCCATGTCACATATGTTACATGCTACTGTGCTCTTGTTTTGCCTGGTTCGCCAGTTTGGTGAGTACACGTGTATTATAAAGGCTACAGGATTACGCCGGTGTTGCTTTTCTCATTCATTATCGCTGTCCGCTAATCCACTGAACACGTTGTCGAAAAGCTTTTTGTGATAGGCCGCCCGTAACTGAAGTTTCATGCGATTGAATATTCCATTATGGATTATGCAGTCTGAGTCGTTAATCTTACCTCAGGTGACGTCACACTGGCGATAATTTCTCTTCATGATTAGGGTTTGTTATGATATAATTTAATTGATTTGAATTTGATTTGAATTTGGAAGTCATGATTAGTTGAGTGATTCTTTACTGGGTCAAATGGGTTTTCAGGGATGTCCAGTATGGATTTAGTTGGTACATCATCCTGGTCCTGAACTCATCGACTGGAATGATGGTGACTATTTCAGTTGGGATAGCAATCCATTCTCTTATGGTCCGGGGGAAGAAAGAAAAATTGTGGTAATCGTAGTTGGAGTGTGGAATTTGGTAGCCAGGCTGCATAATCCATAATGGAATATTCAATCGCATGAATCGCCATAACTTCAGTTGCGGGCGGCCTTTCACAAAACTTTTCGGCAACGTGCTCAGTGGATTAGCGGGCATCGACAATGACTGAGAAAAACTACACCGGTGTAATCCTTTAAGTGGCGACTTGTTGTACCCAAGAATGAGCTACGATTGAGTCAAGAATATCACTAACAAATCGGTCGACAAGCTGAATCAGCGGGGGGGGGTCTGCAATTTTTTTTCGAACACTAGGCGGTGGTTGGTGGGTGGTTCAGCAGCCCGGCTTACACATTTTTTCTGGGCCTGTAAATGTTTTCCTTATTTGTTCCGAAATGCTGAGTAGTTTTCTATAACATTCTGACCAAAGTTGCCAGTCGAAGGTACATGTACGTTGAATACACTAGTCCACACAGCTGGGAGAATCCTTCGACTGAAAACTTTGGTCAAAATGTTAGAGCAAACAACTGTGATTTTGGAAACAAATGAGGTATCGGCTAGGTGACAATTGGATTTTTTTGCCATGGGCTGACAATGCAAAACGTGTTAAAACGTTCTTTTTTGAAAGTTGATATCTGGCAATCAGAACGTAATATGACAGCATGCATGGGTCCGATCTCAGATTTGTCTTGAGTAGAAAACGTACAGATGATGGTATCAAATCGGACAGGCCATCGTCACCATGGAGATAATTATGTTAGATCGCTCATTGAGCCTCATTAACATGGAGATAATTATGATTGATCGCTCATTGAGCCTCATTAACATGGAGATAATTGTTTGATCGCTCATTGAGCCTCATTAACATGGAGATAATTATGTTTGATCGCTCATTGAGCCTCATTAACATGGAGATAATTATGATTGATCGCTCATTGAGCCTCATTAACATGGAGATAATTATGTTTGATCGCTCATTGAGCCTCATTAACATGGAGATAATTATGATTGATCGCTCATTGAGCCTCATTAACATGGAGATAATTATGTTTTATCGCTCATTGAGCCTCATTAACATGGAGATAATTATGTTTGATCGCTCATTGAGCCTCATTAACATGGAGATAATTATGTTTGATCGCTCATTGAGCCTCATTAACATGGAGATAATTATGTTTGATCGCTCATTGAGCCTCATTAACATGGAGATAATTATGATTGATCGCTCATTGAGCCTCATTAACATGGAGATAATTATGTTTGATCGCTCATTGAGCCTCATTAACATGGAGATAATTATGTTTGATCGCTCATTGAGCCTCATTAACATGGAGATAATTGTGTTTGATCGCTCATTGAGCCTCATTCATAACAATATTTAGAACAATTGAATGTTGATTGACTTTCGTCTGTTCCACCATCAAACATCCCACTGGAGACATCAAACATCCCACCGGAGACATCTTATTTCATCACACATCCCACCGAAGACATCTTATTTCATCACATATCCCACCGGAGACATCTTATATCCCACCGGAGACATCTTATTACATCAAACATCCCACCGGAGACATCTTATATCCCACCGGAGACATCAAATATCCCACCGGAGACATCAAATATCCCACCGGAGACATCTTATATCCCACCGGAGACATCAAATATCCCACCGGAGACATCAAATATCCCACCGGAGACATCTTATATCCCACCGGAGACATCAAATATCCCACCGGAGATATCTTATTTCATCACACAATTTACTTTAACCCTTCACCCAACAAAACGGCCAAAAACGCCCAAATAAAGCTTCAACAGCCTAAAATATCTTCGGTCTGTCTCAATAACACCATACAAAACGGAGATGCTAGTGAAGCAATGCAAATCCTTTATCCCGATATGGTTGCTACTGGGAAAACCCAATGGCTATCAATAGATCTCACAGTACTGCATAGACCTGATCACATCAGTACATGCGGAGCGATGTGGCAATCAGCCACTCAATTAGCCAGCTTCTATTCCTCACTTCACTAAGTGTCAACTGAGATAATGCCTTTGTTTGCCCTAAAGGAACGAGGATATATGCTAAAGCAGTGGAACAACATATAAAGCCCATCGATATTGAGGGAGGAAAAAATTTTGCCCGGCGCCAAGTCACTTGAGTAATCACACAGCAGCATACTGTCCTTCGGGTAATTTCGTTCGACCGACTCGGTCGATATTATTTAACGCAACCCACCCTCCCACCCAATGTTTCCTGCTTCCATTTTGGGAGGGGGTACCCCTTGTGCTAACAGTTATGCTTAGTGTGTTTCAGGACTACATATGTGATCGTCGACCAGGATCACATGGTTGGCGCTTGGGTGGTACCAAAAAAGGGCCTTCATCAATGACAACAAAGCTGGAGGTCCATAAACACGTTTCCGACTACCTGTTGCTTTTGTGATTAATAAAGGGTAGTCATTAAGGCAAACATGTCTTGTTATTAATAACAACCATGCGGGATAAATATGGATATCATTGGAACCGGTTCATTGACCACACTGTGATGGTTACAGTTATGCCCTGTGCAATGCATTCTCTTATATATGCGAGTCGACCATAGGTCGCCTTGCATATATAAGAGAATGCATTGGCCTAAAAAAATTCTTTTTTTAACACTTTTTACCATTTTTTCTTACATTCTTTAACAATTTTAGAATTTTTTCTTACATTTTTTAACAATTTTTATAATATTTTTCTACATTCTTTGACAATTTTATCATTTTCAATATGTGTTAAGCCAATGCATTCTCTTATATATGCGAGGGGCGACCTATGGTCGACCCGCATATATAAGAGAATGCATTGGCACAGGGCCGTTCTGTTGGGTAAAGGGTTAAGAAACAAACGTGCATGTTCCCGATCGGTGTAAAAAATGTTTATTTTAAAAAAATCAAACATTTAACACAAACACAATACACATATAGATGCAGAGAAATTGAGAAACAGCAGTGGACAACAAACAACAACACCCGTTCAGTGATGAAATAACTTGCACGTATGCGTTGCGACCACGGAATAGAAAACGCCGTCCATGGTCGTGCAGGGTGAATTGATCTAGCCGCGTCGCCTGTTTCCCAATTCACTAGATTATAGCATGAACCTCTACTCTGGCTAACGCCCGTAGAGATCATATTCCACCAGTACAAAACCTTGGAACTTTTGAAGTTTTGACAGGGAACCTTATGAAGTTGAAAAAATTATGCGGGGAATAAAGTTAGTATTATCTGTTCCTTAATAAAGTACTTCGCTGTAGCTGAAGGTCCTGACTCGAAATTTCTCAATTTTAATAAGTGACTTTGTGAGCGATTTTGCTTTGCGTCGCTTACAATTATTGAATTTATCCTGGAGTCCTGGGTAATCAATTCAATATTTATTGCGAAATCGTCTCAGAAACGTTACAGAAAAGCATGCAATTTCGAGTTGTGACATTTAGCTTCAGTGAAGGACATTATTGTACAATTTGTTTACAAATTACATAATTCGCTAATAGAATAGGAAAGCCTTTGGATTAAAGCGTTCACCATTTGGTATGTCACTTTAACTAAATATATCTCTGTTGTATTGATTTGTAGTAATTAGTTTATGGCTATTGATTGGTTATTCTTATCGACGGTATCATTGGCGGGTTTCATTAATGAGAGTAATATTTCGCGCGCGAAATTCCTTTGTGTGTGCATTCTATTATTTGACTCCGAAGAAACAAGTTCAGTTTTGATTTAAAAGCCGATTTAGGCGACAAATGTTTGTGTATTTTTTTGTTTGGGAAAACCAACGCCCGAATGCAGACATGTGATATATATATTAAACTATTATGATAATAGTTGAATTTAAATGTGCCATACCTGGAGAAATCAATTGACCTTTTTAAAACTACTTATTGTAACATACAAAACACACGTGCTGTTTTCAAGTTAATCTGCATTCCATTACAGGAGTGGATACTTTCAGTTACATAGGATGTTATCGGGATCAGGAGCCGAACCGGGATCTTACAATATCGATAATGATCGAAGAGAACACACCGAATGTCTGCGTGTCGTTTTGCCAACACAATGGTATGATAATATATGCACTGTATTATCAGGGACATATCCAGGCCATTTTTCATACCGTTTACCGGTCTGGGCGCCCAAACTCCAGGCACCCAAACAAAAATTGGACAAAAAAAAAATATCTTTTTTAAATTTAGGTCCTTAAATTCATATCATAACAAGATACAAAACATTTATATATTTATATATATTGACATAAGACATTTAAGTTTACAAAAAGATTCAAGTTTAACAGTTGGATGCAATGGAATCATACTGGAAAGTATGTTTGGCTTTATCTAGCTTTCATCTGTGAAAACTTCAGGTTTGTTTAATATCATACAGCCATCAGACTTCAGTATTTCAATCAAATACAGCACAGGAACAGTGACAATTTAACAAAATAAACCTGGTTATCAGGTGTGATCTCATAAAACCAAATGAAAATTTAACATAGAGATTAGTACTAATAGTAATTACTAACTTAATAGACATTGTTTATGTACTAGTATATTATGTATGTGTCTCTCGGCTCGCTTGAATTTTAGAAAACAACCTATGATATGAATTAGAGTGATAATGGTAAGTCTCATTTCAAGCAGGAAAAGCATAATCCATTGAACCAAAAGATATCTTACAATAACTTACAAGCATTTCCAATCCATACATACCAAAGTTATTCTTGAGAAACTTGATCAAATTGTCCTCTCAGTAAAATTCAAAATATTGACTCAAACAGCACTAGCCATCAGCAGGTGGTCACCCCCTCCAAAACCTCCCTCCTCTCAGGCCTTCAGGATATGCCTTCGGAATATCATTGCCCAAAAACAGATGTCCCCAAAAAATCCCTGGATCCTTCACTGACTGTATTTGTATGGTAATATATGGTAATATATGCACTGTATTTGACAGAGATTGTGAAGGACCTTGACCAGGGATGGCGCTGGACGAACATTTTCTCTTGCCAAAATTTTTGCCAAATGAAATTATTTTTTGCCAAATCAAATTATATGTTGCCACATTAAAAATATATTTGCAAGATCTAATTGCGCATATAATTGGGGAAATTATCGTGTTTTTACCTTTGTTATATACTGTAGAAACTAGCCATAGACACGGGTAAAATACATTTATGCTATAGTCATCAATCATACATATTATTTCGCTTTGTAATAGTGCTGAAATCAAAGAGCCACCCATTAATCCGTCGCCATTCACATTCGGCTGATTAACTCGCTGGTAATGTAACGCTGACATCATAAATACGTGCTATTTAATATCGCCATTAATATGCCTTGTTAGAATGACTACATGCATCCATAATCCAAAACCCACTTGAGAACGGCCCCGAGAATATGAAGTCGTGACCCCGAGAATATGAAGTCGTGACCCCGAGAATATGAAGTCGTGACCACGAGAATATGAAGTCGTGGCACGAGAATATGAAGTCGTGACCCCGAGAATATGAAGTCGTGGCACGAGAATATGAAGTCGTGACCCCGAGAATATGAAGTCGTGACCACGAGAATATGAAGTCGTGGCACGATAATATGAAGTCGCGACCCCGAGAATATGAAGTCGTGGAACGAGAATATGAAGTCGTGACCCCGAGAATATGAAGTCGTGACCACGAGAATATGAAGTCGTGGCCACGAGACTATGAAGTCGTGACCCCGCGAATAAAGTCGTAGCCACGAGCAAAATGTCGTACAAGCTGTGTACGGTGTCCTAATGATCGACCGGCATCTAAATCTAACATACTTATATGATTAACAAACTGTAGCCTAAGGCAACTGTGATCAATGAAGAAACAATACTCGAGGCTGAATTGACCATTATTGATTATTATTATTATTATTATTGATGTGCTAAATGTATTTGATATGCCAGCACTATAATGCTGTGATTTTATCACGTGTATTATCTAGATTAATTGCTAACATTGCATAACTGAGAGTGACAAAGATGTACCTGCAGATATTATGAAAATAAGTTTGAATACCAGGGGGGAGTCGGAAACAATTTGCAGGCACGTATGCTGATTTTTTACTTTCGACCCTTGTTGGGACCCACCCACCCCCGCGTCCAATTTTTTTCTCCGTTTTTGGCAGTTTTTTCCGACCATTTTTTATCACCCACCCTTTTAACACCAAAACAGAGATTTGCGAGGGGAAATTCACTATAAACAGCTGTATATGAATTTATGTGCATACTATTAGTCATGGATGTTAACATTGACATGTAAATAGGAACAAGTCATTTTGGGGTCATTCAGTCAAAACAAAAAACATGGCTATTGACATATAGATGTGTTTTAAGCCTAACTAATTGCAAAAACAGTCAAAAAGACTTGCAGGAAAAATATTTTTGAGTTGCGGGAAAAATTGTTTGTTGGTCCTATAGATCACCCACCCACCCCGGCATACGTGCCCGGAAAAATGTTTTTTCCACCCCCCCCTCCCCCTGTGAATACCAGAGAAAATTTATAAAATAAATATGTAAAATAATTTGTAGAATAACGCCAATAAGTTACAGTGCAGTGGGGCCACGGAATTACCGTCCTGTCTGTGAGGGTCTGTAGAGAACTTTCGCAAACTCACGATTACGAATATGGACAATATCCTTCCAAAAATTCGATCTTTACGCACGGGGGTTCTTATGTGAGACGAAATATACGCCATGCAGTTTAATTATGTGCAGATGTATAAAGGATGTGCCACATGTCCTGCTTGGCGACGCTCAAACATTATCCGTGTGGTGTATAACACGGATAAGACCATGGGATCTGAAAGAGACACATAACTTTTTCCATCAAATATATATGTAACTGAATATAGTGGGCATATGCCGTCTCACGAATTAACCATCGTATGTAAGTTGTGATGGTGTCCACCTTACTAGTACAATATATCATATCCGTAATCGTAATAGTGATATTGCGAAAGGTCTCTAGTGTCGAGTTAATTCCGTCCACGAGTCCGGAACTTCAATGAATACAAACGGTGTACCAACTTCCAAGGTTGGAGAAAGGTAGTTCAGGTATTTATCCACCTATTTCGATAACGGAAACACACCAAAAGCGAATAGTATTAGGTGTATTTTGGAACGCAAATCGCCATTTGGCTTTGAACTGTGCACCATATATTCTTGTGTTTTTCATTGACATCTGAGTATGTCTGTTCCTTCTCAGAATATCGTTATGTCGGCCTTCAGTTTGGGCGACAGTGTTTTTGTGGGAACTCCTATGGACGATATGGTAGCATTCCCAGCACAGAATGCAACAGAGTCTGCCCCGCTGAGCCAGAAACAATGTGTGGTGGGTCATGGGCCAACAGCATATACAAGAAAACTAAGATGCATGCATCAGGTCACCCATGAACTATTTAGCATAGAATGATTCAGTTCGGTTGCAGTTTCACAACGTTACAACTCACATACGATTACACAAGACGAACCTTGGATGTGGAACTATGTAAGAGTGAATATTAATGTTCTAAATCCCATGTTTCACCTTTAGTGGTAATGGGGTCGTACTTTATTAACACGCAAGTAGTGTAATTACGTACGGGTAATTAAAAGTAACAAATCGTTTAGTTTCTATCGTATCAGCTGAAAGGGGTGAGCAGATTTCTGTTGATGAATGTTCTCGTTAGCTGCCAATATAATGTACATATTTGTCCCGTTACGTTTATACACTGTAGCATTGGCGGGCCAGAGTGTGTTGACATGTTAATTGTTTGGTTCATTAATAACAGATCAGCAGGGATTTGTCGTGATAACCTATACGTGGAAATATGCTACCTAAACGGTTAAATTAACGGTTAATCTATTACACCACCGTGTATAGTCGGTTTAAATAGGTATATTATATAGGGACGTGTGCTCAATTTCGGTGTGGACCGATGATCGAAAAAAAAAATCAGAGGTAAATGTCGGCGGGCGGAAGGGCCATTTTTTCAATAATTTTTAAAGAAATTGAGCAGTTGCAGCAGCAGCAAAAAAAGGGTATACAATTGGCAAATGATGAGGGGCGGTGTGACGTGTAACTATGATTGAAATTAGATATGCAATTTGGAGATTATTGGATGAGGGATGTTATATTAATTATATTAAAGGGACGAGAGGGCTTAGTTGTCGAAAATATTCATATTTGTTCCAAACACCGTAAACAGAAAAATATTAAAACGCATACATTTTGGTTCAAATATACGATCACTATCGCTTAAGCATCATGCTTACATAAAGACCTACTACATTTTACCTAAACAAGAGTCTGATTGTGTTATAGAAGGCAGCACAATGCTACTGGCTAATCACACACAAATGGTATAAACGCTCTTTATTATTTCCAAATAAGGAATTGAGCAACAAGTAACGCTCTTTATGTTTACCATCATAATATAAAGAAACACCAGGAAAGTAACTTTTTATGCTTTGTTTACATAACAATCGTCAAATTTACGACAATAACATACTGTTTATGAGATATTTCTCATTTGTATATTAACAAAGTCTGTCTATATTTGAATATTATTTTCGTTTGTAGCGGTTTTTGACAGGTGGAAATATGTTCACAGGATACCCACCAAGGCCTTCCGTACCTTTAAGGTATACTGCAACTTTTTTCTTTTCAATAGCAGAATACAGAATGCTATTAAGAAGTGACACAAAACACAGAACATTTTTTTTAATTATAAGTATTGAGCAGTAAGAAATATTTGAGTCGAGGAAACCAGTAACGAAAGGCGATATTAACATGATTTCTGTCAGAGAATAATTGTTTACGTTCCAATGAATATTAAAATGTACTGAAAAAAAACTGCTAATGGGTGCCAGACTTTCATAAACACAAATTATGTATTAATAGTGTAACGACATATTTCGTTCTTTAATGTCTCAAAAAATAGGGGGTGGGGATGTTTGGATCTCTAGTTTAACGACATTTTTCGGTCTTTGTAGTTTAATGACATTTTTCGGTCTTTATAATATCTCAAGATATAGGGGGTATTTGGATCTCTAGTTTAACGACATTTTTCGGTATTTATAGTTTAACGACATTTTCGGTCTTTAATATCTCAAGATACAGGGGCCCTTAGGGGGTATTTGGATCTCTAGTTTAACGACATTTTTCGGTCTTTGATAGCAAAATGGAAGAAGTACATCTTTGGAAAGATGTGGTGGCCCTAAAAAGGAAAGTTGTTTGGTGGTCTTGAAATGCAGTTTTTCTTAACAGTCTTCCTTGATTAAAGTGACGTGAAACACTCCGGCAGACACCGGGCAGAGTGATCAAATAGAAATTAAGAATAATCTTTCTCAAAGTAGTTATTTGTTACGAATATTAATCCAAATGGATGATACACAACGTCATTCTTATATATTAGTTAAATGCAATGACTCTCGATGGCGAAATCATTTTTGTTTAATTATAGCCGATAGTTGCGCCCCGAATCGAGGTGTAAATATTTACAATTTGGAGTAGTTCAGACGATGTTCTCTATGAAGTCGTGTTGTAGATTTCTTTGGAAATTTTCAGTGATGTTAGTAGAATGATAGCATTCCCCAGGTTGGCAAAGTGCCCGAGCACTAACTTATCAATTTCTCGCACCCGAAAAAGTCCATAACAGTCCATAATATGTCTCTAAGCATATATATAAATCTCCGAAAACAAAAATTCTAAAGCATTAAACGATTTGCTATATTTCCAGGGCATATATTTCATCTGATTTTGCTTTTTGCTGATATATACTTGTTCACGAGAATCCAGGGTAATTTGCGAGAATATTTACGAGAATCTAGATTTGGATTCTCGCCGAAATATAAGCCCAGATTTCACTCTGAAGTGGGCCTAAATGGCATAAATTGTACCGTGGTTCCCATGTTCGCCAAAGTGGCATAAATTTATTTCAGGATAATACTAATAGGCATTCATTTATATCACTGATATCAGGACAATAAATAGCCATTTCCATTGCATGGAACAGAAAAGAGCGTTATTGTTTATCGGTGTTGTTTTTGGAAGTGGTGGTAGTTCAATTTTATACGTTTCGACCCTCAATAAGTATTTCCGAACAAATGAATTATTAACAAGCGTGACATGACATCATTGACGAAGATAATTAACACCGATCTACGAGAAGTAGCCAAATACCTTAAGGTAAGTGACAGTCTTTCGGCTGCTATTATCTGATTATTTCGGCCAATTTGGCCGGTTACTTCATGTGAGTTTTTCATCTGACGTGTGTGTCGGAATAATGATATGGAGGATTTATGTAAATGTTAGCCCAAACTACATTTCCAAGTAACGATGGTTTTGTTGTTTATTTTGAGGAATAATACCGCGTCAGATGAATTCAGCCCAAATATGTTAACAGTTGTCGTGTAAAACATTCGGCAGTAAGTTAGCGTTATTTAGTATTTGTGGATGTCCTTTAACATGGGGAAAATACACTACTGCGCTTGAACGAGCATGTGAATTGTCGTTTTTAATGTATAGCAACTTTATAATCAATAACAGAGGCATTCTCTGTCAAATAAGGTCGCTCTATTTACGATACCAATTGGGGAACTTTGTGAATTAAATTACGCGTAAACTTAACCTGCTGCAAATAGAAAAGGTGTCGGAATCGGCGTACTCGCCTCAGGGCTAACTCGCCCCAATCGGCGAGTGCCAACTCGGAATAAAAGGCCAACTCGGAATAAAGGATGCATACGGGGTGTTATATGGCGTTTGGTCCGTTGTTTCTCAATGAATATTATTTAAATTTGGTGTATATGTCCGGGCTGGGACATGGAATACAACAACGTTTGAATTGTTTTTAAATTTACAAATTTGTTGATTTTATTCATTTTGTTTTCGTTCTGAAACACACTATAAAGTGTATATAATATAATAACGAACACGAGACATACATAATTTATAAACTGTTAACAAAAGATATCAAATTCAATACATGACAAAGATGACTCAGTGGAGTTTATAAAGTGAACATAAAAACATTGAGGTAAGAATCTTTTTAAGGAATGCAACTTTATTTAATGATAATAAACACATAAATTAAAATAACAAACATGAGACATACATGATTTATAAACTGTTAACAAAAGATATCAAACTCAATACATGACAAAGATGACTCAGTGAAGTTTATAAAGTGAACATAAAAATATTAAGGTAAAAATCTTTTTAAGCATTACTAAACCGTTTAGCACAGTCCACTTCACTCATCCGATCATCACTAAACTTCATATTTATCTTGATATTGATCTATCAGATGAGAGCTATCAAATATTTTTTTAATTTTATAGGAAAAAATGGTCGCCAGCGGCCATATTGCATTTACGTTATATGTTATCGCGTCATGTCGATATCTAGTATTAGTTAGAAATTTCACCTTTCCAGATTCATAATTGCTCCATTGACTGTAACAGATGGAATTATTCCCCTCTTCGGATAGAGTGTCACTGAAACTTTATTTTGTCAGACTGTCTGTATAGTCACTGATTAGATATGGCAATAATCTGTAATAAGATGTAGCACTATTTTATTTTATATTTACATGCAGTGCTGTTTTTATACAACAATTCTAATCCCCCCTAGATCATCATGTGATCGACCATACATCGCGCGAGGACCTGGTTGAATTAAGGGGGGTTTTATGGATAACTTCTGTCCTCAAGCTAGATTATACTTATGACATTTAATGGCATGTTTCTAACGTGGAGGGTTAGATATGCTTGAGACACCACCACTCTTCAATTCACACCAAGTTATCAGCTGTCATATTCGGATATTAGAACCCATAGCCATGATATATGGTTTATTTTGTGTATACTAGTAATATTGTTATTTTCAGTACCTTTATATACCAGTACTGTGTATAACAATGCATATAAATTAATCCATGTATACATGTATATTGATTCAACGGATTCAGTGGTTTTGTCCATAAGTCTATCAAATATGCGGGGAAAACATGGCCACAAGCAGTACACCCTGTTAAATTTCGAATTTGAATCAATTGGCGCACCCTGCAGCCAGCTTTTATTGGAGAACTTTTTCTCACGTGGATAGTTTGGGTCACCGCTAGATGTGAGCCATGTTTTGTTCTCAAGCTGTCCTTGTGAAGACATCACTGCCAGCGGTGATCTGGAATTTTACTATTTTTATGGCTAAATAATTTGGTTGATCCTACAGACGACACCCCTTGTCCGATCGTCACCAGATTCCACAATGATCTTCTGGATAACCAGGGTGAGAGTAATCTAATTTTCCCGAATTTCGTTAAAAAACATTAGCACAGGCAGCAATTTGGTATCTTACTGTTTGATCCTCTTTTGCGTGACTGAATTGTTTAGCAACTGTACAGTCATATCCCTCATCTGATAGTCACCACACTTTATATTGATCTTCGGGCTGACAACTAGATGGGAGCTATCGAATGCTTTGAATTTTTTTGGAAAACATTGTCGCCAGCAGTCATCTTCTATTTTGGTTTTTATATACATGTATATCTCTTCATTCGGATAGTCAGTATTACGTAGGTACTTCAACTTTCCGCATTCCTGTCATCATTTGAAATATAAAAATTTACCTGATACCATGCACCCTTCAAAATTTGTTTCATCGTATCTATTTTAATGACCCGTATGGTAATATTGATACAGATATATTTGTCAAACATTTCTTTGTACAATATACAGGTATTTAGTTTGTAACTAAATCTAGAAATATATAATAGTAGCTGGTGGACCCTACTTCGTCCGGGATGGTCCCCTCTGATTTTCGGAGAATTGCGCAATTTAACCTTGAATTGACCATTTTAAAGGTGAACGTCATGTCGGGTCACGATTTGACCCGTCCAAAACACTCCCCGGACAAAAGTCACGACAAAAATACCCGTCGAAATCCGCCCGGCTTTACCCGATTTGACCTTGAATTGACAATTTTGAATGTCAAGATCAGGTCAGGGTCATAATTTGACCCACCCGAAACACTCCTGGGACAAAAGTAACAGTAGGTATTATATTTCGTTGAAATACTTCCGTTTTACCAGATTTGACCTTGAATTGATCTTTTTGAATGTCAAAGTCAGGTCGGGATCAAGATTTGACCCGTCCAAACAGTCCAGAAACATGCCTACATCAGCACGTTCGAGAACATGGTCCCACGTGAAATTGGACCCGTCCATATTGCTCCCGGGATCGAAGTAGTCCTACACACAATTTTTTAGTCGGATCGGTCAAGGTCCAGAAACATGCCTATGAGCGAGGTCAAGTTGACACGTTAAATACCAAATCCGAGTCGGATCAGTCGAGCAGTGTTAGAGTCTATAACACATACACACATGCATTCATGCATACACACATACATACAGACAGGTGTTCCAAAATGTATAATCGATAGCTACAACAATTCTATGGTAGATAGTTCACGGCCGACCTGATGCATGCATCTTAGTTTTCTTGTTGATAATCTCATGTTGGTATCCTGCTTCTCTATAGGAATCAGATTGCGTTTCTAGAGTCGGGGAGCGAGTACACCGTGGAATGCTAAAGGTGAAGGTAACTGAAGACTGGCCTTCACCTGATACATGCGACACGTTATTAAAGGATGACATCCCGTTTATTTCATTTGTACATAATATCTAAACAAGAAAAGATAAATCTTTCAACTCCGATGGAATAATTCCAACATAAAGAGAATTTAATTTCTTATGTAAGACTGGAATTACATGTCCGCAAGACCTGTGGCATTTACGACACAAAGCTGAATCCCTAGCAATTTCCAAATTATCCAAAACATCATCGCAAATGTGCCGTGGAACCTTTGACACTTGATTAGAGAACAAGAATTTACAACACATACCACATTCAAAATCAGCACGCTCTCGTATTGCACACTCATATTCAACATTGTGATTAACATCAGACACATAATCTAAATTTAATAGATCTACCCATGTGTCAACTTCATAAACAAAAGACACTGGAGGTGTGAAACTGTCCGATACAGAGTAAATAAATGAAACAGGTGAATGAAATTCATGTAAATTGTCTAGGTCAATACACAATGATATGGAAGTGTGATCAATTGGAACGCACTTGACAGGCAATATCTTATTACTACATTCAATATCAAACTGTACTGGATTCACCTTTGTTTTTTTCCTTTGATTGATTTTACTACATGTACCATAACAATGATCTTTATTAATCCGGAGTAAGTCTGCTCGATTTCTGGCAGCAACCACATGATCGTCATACACTTCACATGATGCGACAGTATATGGAATATTTGGATTACATGTATATCGCACATTTGTGTCATACATAACACCATACAAATTTGTTGACAGAAAATTTCTATCATTGTCCACCGAAGCATTTAAGACTACATTAACATTCTGTTGTAAAGCATCGTTTTTCTTACTTAAACGTTTGGAGCACTTCTTTAATGAGCTTGAAGCATATTGGTGATCACTACAGCTACCGGTAGCCCATACATGTACATCACTAGTATTATTCATAACACTATTCCGAAATTTGCTTTCAACACACACAGATTGATTTGTCTGCACTTGCATACCACAACTCTGATTCGCACTCTTCACCTGACATTGCTCAATTACACTTTCTTGACATGCTTCAACAGTTACATTTATAGCGACATTTTCCTTTGTTTTTAAATCGTTATCGGCTGTGGTGCTCACTGCTGAATCAATCATAAATGGCCCACTTTCAATTCTTCCAATAGCTGTCACTGTCTGTGTTATAATAGGAGTGATCTAAAACAAAATTCCTGCATAATTATCAAACACGTGCAGAATAAGTTCATCAAAGGACTCAAAATTCAACAAAACTGCTGTACCTCCAGATGAAGTTCGTCCTAACAAATCTCGTTGATGAGAGTAAAAAATTGTAAATATATTTCTTGGTCTGTCAATATAAAAGCTAACAGTGATGTCTCCAAATGTTATAATGTGAAATTCACTAAGACTTAATGCTGAAATTAATGATTCAAGAAACGATTGTTGCCCAAAAACGCTGTCTATATCCCCATTTACAACACCATGAAATTGGTCGCGAACATATCGGATGTGGAAAATATTGTTAAACGGCTCTAAATTTTCGGGCAAATGATATTGTCCAAGATATCCAGTGTTTGAATTTAGAATGTCCCTATGTACAGTTTGAACTAACTGTGAATACAAAATCGTTCCCTGTTCTAACAGTCCATCCAAATCATATGCATCAATGTTCACAAGTTGATCATTTTGGTTTTGATCGTTGATCCGGCCAGATGAAAAAAATAACAATGCTACCAAAGCAATTGCTGTACACTGAACACCATTAAAAGGTGAAAACTGTTGGCAGCCCTGCTGTAAATTTGCCCTCACAGCTCTGACCATGATGTTGATGATGGCGATTGACTGATTCTGAATCAGATACACAGTAAAATGGAAGGCAAAAGAATAAAATATTATGATCAGTATAACAAATAGTGAATGGAGAAAAATTCGTTAAAAGAAAAAGATTTATTTGGAATTTGAATTATTTTGATTTGTAAATCTAAATCGCGAAAGAAAATTCAGAGGGTCCAGTAATTTGACTAAATTTAGCAATCACATAAAATGGCAACACGCCAACTACTAGAGTCGAGACAGAGTAACACAACAAAGGATTATTGAAATCTCCGATTATACAAATAAACTTCGCAGGTGCGGTGGATATTTGCAGAACTGATCTTACACAAAATTGACTATTATTTATCAAATGACATCGCCATCATAATTTAAATAACTGAAACAAGTCAATACAAATTTCTCTGTCTGGACTGATAATAAAAATGGCGACGTCTTCATGGAATTCTATCATTTCTGCGTATGCGCAAGAAAATTCCAAATAAGGAGTTGCCATATAAGGAAACTGCAATCTCAATAATTACCAAGCAATTAAAGTCTTAACATACAAGTCAGAAATTTTGTTTCATGATCGAACTGCGGACCTGATAATTATCGAAATATGTAGTCGAAATAATTTTTAATTAGTTAATCACATGATTTAGACATCAACACACTCTTAAAGACGCAATACACCGCCATCTAATGTCGTTATTTAACTGGATCGGTGTTTGTTGTTATCAATCGTTCATTGCTTCGTTTTTATGAAGACCATTGTATCTGTTTTGCGCATGCGCAAGTCACTTTCCATATTTGGAATTTCCATATATGGGATTTGTGTTAACCTCAATACCGATCGATACCGATCAAGCTACAACAGATAACCACGCAATTATCTTAGCATAAAAATAAGATATATTGTAATTTATGCAACTACGACCCTGGTAACCCTGATAACTAATAAAATATACCGGCCAATTCATTTTAAGATCGTTATTTCACTTTGCTTTAGGCATAAATACACTCTTAAACGCACATAAACGACCCATTGGCGTTAAATTAAATATACTCGGTATTTATTATATTAGTTTTTTATTGCTCAGTATAGAGTTAGACCCTTGACACCTGTCAATATATTTGGCTGAATTCATATGATGCGGTATTATTCCTCGAAATAAACAACAAAGCCGTCGTTACTTCGAAATGTCGTTTGGGCTAACATTTACACAAATCCTCCGTGTGTTCTCCTCAATTGACACACAGGTTCTCAGTCGACACACATGTTATCCCAGAAACAGGTGTGAAATAAACACCCAAGGTTTGGGTGAAATGATACCAACATCATACATGATACTGAAGGTATGTGTATACGAGTTACATACCTATACAAATTTCCAAATCATAAATCATGTCGGGGAAACATAACTTTTGTTGCTAATACTATTTGTAAGTAACAGGATTCTCAGATTTTTGTTTCATCGAAAGTTAGTTGCTCAATAGTCTGGGTTTACTTACATTCAGGGACGTGTCACCAGGAGGTGGGTGGAAGGGGTGTCTATCGCCAACTTTGCTCAAGCTTTTCAACAGTTGAAAATTTCATGCCTGACACAGCATAAGTTGGGAAATTTACACCACGCACATGTATATGTTGAAATTGTTCCCATTGTTCGAATTTCCAACCAGTAATTAGTTAGTAATATGTCGTTTATAGATAAACAGCAGCATGTGTTTCTACTCGGTGAGGGAGGGGTGTGGTAGGGGTGAGGGAGTGGTGAGGGAGGGTGTACAAATTTTGCGAAGATGGTAGTTTGTTTCATAGATATATAAATAATTGTTATTCTGTGTACCTTTTCAGTAGGTCTGGGTGCTTTCCATTACATTGGGTGTTATCGTGACCAAAGAAACCGAGATTTGCCCGCTAAGACAGAGTTTTGGACAACAAACACTCCGAGTACCTGTGTGGCACATTGCGTAAATCAAGGTATGGTAAAACATAAAATAGCGATGTATTTCTGATCATCATAGTATGTTTAACAAAAGCAATTAATTGAGCACATATTTCAAAAATTTAAACATGAAAACTCAGGGACTTCAATTTTAATTAACTCATCTAGTACCATATCGTATTAATTTTAGCGCGGATGAATACGAGTGAAATGTCGATATCTCACTAGACGGATATCGGTTTTTGTCTGATGCAAAAATACCACTATTTGATAGCTTTGGATATAATAAACAGAATATATCAAATAATGTTATTTTGTTATTAAAAAATGAACCAAAAATAATTATTGATGCCTAGAGACATCGAATAAAATTCAATATAAAATAAGATAGTTGTTTATATGTCGGCACTTCTCCCCTCAAACGTGCTATTGACTAGAAAATACCGAAAACTGGGTATCATACAAGATTTGCATGGATCGTTAACACTAAATACCTGGTTTGATATCCGAGGCTGTAACATTTACAACACGCAGTGTGATTTTCGTGTAGTGCAGGGAAACTAAAAAATAGATATTTGAGAATGTTGTACTGGCCTACTGTTGTATATGCCTAGATGTATCCGGTTCAGATTGCATGGATATACGTGCTTCTTTCGGGATACCGCTTCGCTGGAACTTGACCCCATCAGCGTAACTATATAGACTAGCCTTCTGGAGTAAATTGATAAAAAAAAAAGGCAAGAAAATCTCAGCCAGGCAGGGTTATCGGAAACAAAGTGTTTGTTTTTTTGGCCTTATAGCAACACCGGACTCGTGTAACCAGAGACGGATGAAAAAATCGCTCAGTAGGATGTAAGCAACACCTAGACTCGTGTAACAGAGACGGGTGGAAAGATGCAGGCCTTCCATGTACTCTTCAAACATAAAGAATCCTCTACTGCAATGCCTGGTGGTCATGGTAACACAGCAGTAAGATGCGCGATACTTCCATTGAATCGCATGGTTGTTAACCAAGCTCTGTGAATGGTTCACAACTTGGGGGTCCCATCAGGGGATAACTGTGATGCGAAAGCCTGTAATATCCATGCAATTGACTGAACAGAGAAGTGCAAGTAGATCTGTACATCTGTCAGCCATTTGTTTTTGTGAAATGTACTCTAACAGGAACCAAGTCTTATAATGGTCTTCAAACCTCAAATCGAAGTAAACCATCGACGTATGTCATTTGCAGAATGAGGTCCCCAGAGGGTTAATTTAGTGATGCTATCCCGCATAGCGGGCTAGCATCACTAAATTCACCCTCTGGAGACCTCATTCTGCTTAGGGTAAATCTTCTGGGAAGCATCTATAGTCTCAAATTAACATTGTTTTTAGTTACATTTTCAATTCTGGGAAGTTTCTATATCCCCTAATTTGCAGTAGATAAAATGCATAATCGAGGTGCCCAATGGGTGAACATCACCAACTTCAACTGGGGAACTTCAATCTGACCCTAGGTCTACCATAGCAGTAACTGTTGAGGGGCTAAGCAGAATGAGGTCCCCTGAGGGTGAATTTAGTTATGCTATCCCGCTGTGCGGGATAGCGTCACTAAATTCACCCTATAGGGGACCCCATTCTGTAAATGTTAAGGACCATATTTGAGTGCATCTCGTGAATGAATATGTGTGTTCTGCCAATCAAAGTCTGTGGAAGACGAGCTCATCTTGTTCTTAAGTGCAACGCATATGATAATTTCCGGACGGATTTTTTTCGTAGTGCCAATTTCCACATCAATGGTGTGAATTCGATAACTTTCCGCGACAAAATGCTAAATTCCTGTTCCGTGCATTTAGAGAAAGACAGACATTAATAACGACGCCGCGAAATTAATTAATAATTATATTTATTTTGAAATAGAGTGACTTATAGGTCCTATATGGGCCGGGTGTAATTGTCGATTATTGTTGTGTGTATACGCTATATATATGTTACACAATGTCACTATAATAAACAAATTTTCAATATATTACATGTAGATCGATGAGTAGACCTACATATGGATATCCTTTCAGGATACCGCTACGCTGCAACTCACAATCGAAGGGAATGTTTTTGTGGGAACTCATACGGACGGCATGGCGAACTTGCTTCCACTGCCTGTAATGATGTCTGCACTGGTGACTCATCTATAATATGTGGAGGGTCATGGGCCAATAGCGTTTATGATTCTCAAGGTATACAATTATAACTTGCTTCCACTGCCTGTAACGGTGTCTGCACTGGTGACTCATCTATAATATGTGGAGGGTCATGGGCCAATAGCGTTTATGATTCTCAAGGTATACAATTATAACTTGCTTCCACTGCCTGTAGTGGTGTCTGCACTGGTGACTCATCTATAATATGTGGAGGGTCATGGGCCAATAGCGTTTATGATTCTCAAGGTATACAATTATAACTTGCTTCCACTGCCTGTAATGGTGTCTGCACTGGTGACTCATCTATAATATGTGGAGGGTCATGGGCCAATAGCGTTTATGATTCTCAAGGTGTACAATTATAACTTGCTTCCACTGCCTGTAATGGTGTCTGCACTGGTGACTCATCTATAATATGTGGAGGGTCATGGGCCAATAGCGTTTATGATTCTCAAGGTATACAATTATAACTTGCTTCCACTGCCTGTAGTGGTGTCTGCACTGGTGACTCATCTATAATATGTGGAGGGTCATGGGCCAATAGCGTTTATGATTCTCAAGGTATACAATTATAACTTGCTTCCACTGCCTGTAACGGTGTCTGCACTGGTGACTCATCTATAATATGTGGAGGGTCATGGGCCAATAGCGTTTATGATTCTCAAGGTATACAATTATAACTTGCTTCCACTGCATGTAATGGTGTCTGCACTGGTGACTCATCTATAATATGTGGAGGGTCATGGGCCAATAGCGTTTATGATTCTCAAGGTGTACAATTATAACTTGCTTCCACTGCCTGTAATGGTGTCTGCACTGGTGACTCATCTATAATATGTGGAGGGTCATGGGCCAATAGCGTTTATGATTCCCAAGGTATACAATTATAACTTGCTTCCACTGCCTGTAGTGGTGTCTGCACTGGTGACTGATCTATAATATGTGGAGGGTCATGGGCCAATAGCGTTTATGATTCTCAAGGTGTACAATTATAACTTGCTTCCACTGCCTGTTATGATTCTCAAGGTGTACAATTATAACTTGCTTCCACTGCCTGTAATGATGTCTGCACTGGTGACTCATCTATAATATGTGGAGGGTCATGGGCCAATAGCGTTTATGATTCTCAAGGTATACAATTATAACTTGCTTCCACTGCCTGTAATGGTGTCTGCACTGGTGACTCATCGATAATATGTGGAGGGTCATGGGCCAATAGCGTTTATGATTCTCAAGGTATACAATTATAACTTGCTTCCACTGCCTGTAATGGTGTCTGCACTGGTGACTCATCTATAATATGTGGAGGGTCATGGGCCAATAGCGTTTATGATTCTCAAGGTGTACAATTATAACTTGCTTCCACTGCCTGTAATGATGTCTGCACTGGTGACTCATCTATAATATGTGGAGGGTCATGGGCCAATAGCGTTTATGATTCTCAAGGTATACAATTATAACTTGCTTCCACTGCCTGTAATGATGTCTGGGACTCATCTATAATATGTGGAGGGTCATGGGCCAATAGCGTTTATGATTCTCAAGGATTCTCAAGGTATACAATTATAACTTGCTTCCACTGCCTGTAATGGTGTCTGCACTGGTGACTCATCTATAATATGTGGAGGGTCATGGGCCAATAGCGTTTATGATTCTCAAGGTATACAATTATAACTTGCTTCCACTGCCTGTAATGGTGTCTGCACTGGTGACTCATCTATAATATGTGGAGGGTCATGGGCCAATAGCGTTTATGATTCTCAAGGTATACAATTATAACTTGGAGATATGTCATTTCCATCAACCAACACACAGCGAAACAGTGTTGGTACCAGAATGATAACAACTTACGTTTACATGTAAACTATAGATGTACTGTGAATAACTGTATCGAGGAGTAATCCGTATATTGAAGGATTAAAGTGATGTGAAACACTCCGGTAGGGTTATCAAATAGAAATGGAAAATAATCTTGTTTAAAGTGGTTATTTTTATAAATATTATATCTGAATTGACAACACACACCATCATTCTTATGTATCAGTTTGGTTCAGACGATGTTTTCTATGGAGTGGTACGGTCGATTTGAGCGTAGTTCAGACGATGTTTTCTATGGAGTGGTGCGGTCGATTTGCTTCAGATTTTCGGCGATGTTGTTATAATTTTGCATCCCTCCAATTGCCATAGTGCCTGAATTCTAATTATCAGTTTCATGCACCCGAACAAGTACATAATATGTATTTAAAGCTCAGATAGGTCTCAGATCTAGAGAGTATATATAAACACAAATGGGACAGCCACGTGTTAACAATGACTGCCAAACTCACTCAAAATTATCATCGCATGCCCTAGTCCAAGTCTTCTCGTACTAAAACCAGCTAAGATATTGGGATGGCGAGATGCTGGTATTTAGTCCGAGATCGCCGCCATAGGCTTCTTATAACACGAGTTACGTCCAGGGTTTGTGGCGGGAATTTGTGGTGTATTTTACTCGATTTACCTGACAAATCAATACATGATGATATATACATCGGAAAGAGTGACATCTTATGGTCATAATGGTGTATAATAATCTAAATGTTAAATTACACATAGAATATTCCGGTTGATTGCCACTAACATCGCTTTTTTATATGTTTGTTTACGTTTTAACTGAAAGCCGAAGTGACCCGAAGAACTTCGGCATTGTCCGGAGTTTGTTTTGGCAGAGACGAATTTCGATACAAACAAGATGGTAGCCGCCATATTTATTCTAATGCTCGTTGTGTTTACACTGTTTTAAACTGTGAGAGGGTTGTAATTCCCGTAATTTATTTAATGTATTACATTTATATCTTCAATGTTTACTTAATCTATGTATTTATTTATTTATTGACACACATAATTACGATTACAATGGAGAATTCATTGTCATGTGCGTGGTTATATATAGCCGAAAATCTACGGAATATTTTCACCGGAACGTGCCGAACACAGTTCGCGAGGTCAACTGAGTTTGCATACTTTAAAAAAATATGTAAACACTGCGGTAAATGTCTTTTTTCACATTAAATTATCGCTTTCAATTCACAACTGATGTGGTATTCAGATCAAATAGCATGTCTTATGCGGAAAATATCCGTTTATTGTCGCAATTGTGATATTTTATTTCATATAATTGTGGTTTTATTTGAGCGGGTCGTTAACGCTTAACTCGTGTCATAAGAATGTATAGGCCGCGAACTCGGACTAAATACCAGCATCTCGCCATCCCAATATCTTAGCTGGTTTTAGTACGAGAAGACTTGGACTACGCATGCCCTTCAATAAATATCTAAAGTCCAGTGAAGAGAAAGGCAATCGTTACAGGGTTTAGTACGAATATGTTGGAACGTATAGTCGAGGTTATGAAAGTAGTCGAAATACATGTATCATCTTTGATCTAAATCCGGCATTGTACTGTAGTGATGTTCCGATAATCGGAATCGGAATCGGCCATCGGCCGATAATAGCCCATCGAATATTAATCGATCCTCGCAGTTGAAAATCGGCTTTTATCCATTGTCAAAACAAACAAAAACGTTTAGTATCTAAGCGCAATATGCACGCTTTAATAAACGTACGCAATACAATATTGAATGTAAAACGCAGTTGTAACAATGCCAAATTGTTGTCGTTTGGATGAGAGATTGGGGGGGGGGGGCACCAAATTTGATAAGAATGGGTTTAGTCGCCGATTGCCACCACACTTATACACAATCATCCACATGGTATGGTGAGTCTAATGGTGTGACTGAAATATGTCAAATGTGGCCTCATTCGAGTCAGGGGTGCACTGAAAGGTAGAGGGGCACCAAAATTGATACACAATATTTTTAGCGCCAATTTCCACCAAATTGATGCACGTTCTTATCCATGATACAATTTATCTAATCGTGTGATTTAAAGACGTCATATTGGTGCTGTTTGGGTGAGGGATTATGAGGGGAGGGTGGGCACCAAATTTGATAATAAATTGCTTAGTCACCGATTAGCACCAAACTTATAAACAATCATCTCCATGATATCAGGAGTGTATTTGTGTGGTTTAAGGGTGTCACCAGTGGGGCCTTTCGAGTCAGTGGTGTATAGAGGTGAGAGGTACACAACAAAATGATAACAATATGTTTAGCGCCGTTTTCCACCAGATTGATACATATTCTTCTCCGTGATACGAGGAATCTTACCGCGTGGTTTAGATACATCAAATTCGTGCACTCTGGGTGAGAGATATTGGGACCTTAAATTTGATACAAATTTGTATACTCGCCAATTTTCACAAATTATATATATATGCATCTCTAATCTCTAATGAGTCTAAGTGTGTGATTTAACGGTGACAAAAGTGGCGCCGCTTGAGTCCGGAATAGGGACGGGAGGGTCA
This sequence comes from Siphonodentalium dalli, assembly GCA_032622095.1. NCBI lineage: Eukaryota > Metazoa > Mollusca > Scaphopoda > Gadilida > Siphonodentaliidae > Siphonodentalium > Siphonodentalium dalli. The sequence goes on from CP136069.1 coordinate 212,489,979, forward strand.
CCAAAACTGATAAAAACATATGTTTAGTACCAATTACCATCAAATTCAGACACGTTCTTCCCAAATGATACGAGAAATCATATCGTGCTGTCTGTCTTTCTGTCTGTCTGTGTTATATATATAACTTCACGGGGTACAATCGAGATGGCACCAAGGCGTTAACCAAGAGGGGTAACTTTTTATAAAGATAATGGTGCGGGTTCAAATTTGCTACAGTCACGTGTCAGGGGAAGAAAAGAGGGAGGTCGGAAAAAATAAAAAAATATGATGAAATAGTTTTGTCGCCGATTACCACCAAACGCATACATAATCACCTCCGCGATATGGCGCTGTTCGAGTCAGCGTCGCGGGGGCATCAACAATTGATTTAATAAAGTATTTTTAGCGCAGCTTTCCACCAAATTGATATATTCTTCTTCTCTATGATAAGAGGAATATATTAGTTTGATTTAAAGACGCCAAATTGCTGCCGTATGGGTGAGAGATGGGGGGGGGGGTCATAACTATTCGAAGAATTTGTTTAGTTGCTGATTACCACCAAACTTATATATAATCATATCCAGTATATCATGCATCCATGAGTCTAATGGACGTGGTTTCAATATGTCAAAAGTGGCGCCGTTAAAGTCATGCATGAGGATGGCAATTGCACCAAAGCTGATACAAATATATTTAGTCCTAATTTCCACCAAATTCATACACGTTCTTCTCTAATAATACGATGAATTAAATCACATTTGGTCTCGTTATTGGGTCACGGATGACGAGAGGATATGCACTATCATTGATAAGATTGCTATTCGCCGATATCCACCTATAAGTTATAAATAGTCTTCCATGTCATCTCCATATTATTTTAACGAGTTTTGGGCATCTCGACAAATGGTGACCCAATTAAGTCACATAATGAGCTAGCAAAAATAGATACACAGAAGAAGCATTAAAAGTATATTTATCATTCTATTTAAGAGATACATATATTCTTGCAAACTGAGAGACCTCGAACCGTCAGAGGATTACATATATATTATAGCACAATTGAGTTCCATTCAATACAGTTTCCACAAAAAAGTTACAATTTGTCAAGAGATATGGAAATGTATCGAAGGCCTGTTAAAAGATAGTGGTCACAATGTGCAGTCAAATATATACTGACATCTGACAAGGGTATATCAGCCCGATATAGCGGTTATTTTTACAACAGACTCATCGACTAACATAAACAACACAAAATATCGCTCTGGGTCTGGCACATATAGCTGATATACTTGCGCAGCAACATTTCTTTTAAACTGAGAATACTTAAGACAATATATAGCACCATGAACAGAGGAGCACCTGGAAATTTCTTTAAAACAGCTGTATCTTCATGGAGATATGATAGCCAGGTGTCCTCAAGATCTTAGTCCAACCCACTAGATTGATTGATACATCTCTATATGTAAAACCCAATTGTCGTCTTTTATTTTTGCGAACTAATGTGTTTATGATGTTCATGTATCATATTATAACGTCTGAAGTATACGCAGTTGTAAATAAATAAATACTTCATTATTGGTGGAACGGATTAATCGCGATAAACAAAATGACAATCGACAAGGTGAGCCACTATACTTATATTCCATGACCGTGTAAGAATCATGTTTTGTGATGCTATTTGAATGTACAATTTATGAGAATACGTTTAACACTTTGAGCAAAAGTATTCTCTGTTCCCAACAAATATCCACAGCATCCAGAGGGTTGCACATCACTTTAACCTGGGAAATGACGGGTAACCCTGCTAGTATTTTATATAATGTAATCTGGGGGTTCGATAATTAAGTGGGTCTTTTTTTTTTTCCTATAATATTTTTATTCAGACAAAATAATTTCAGAGTTAGAAAAGAAACAAAGAACAAATACATATACATCTTATACAATTTGGACAAATTTCTTATCAATTGTTTTGCCGCCTTTTTGTCTGTTTTTTAAATGTGTGGGGAGGGGTAGGTTGGGAAGGGCATATATAAATACACAGGTGTATATAGTCAATGGTCATTTGAAATAATAATGGGTTGTTTGTTTTTTTGTTGAAAAAATCTATATCGGGATGTCTATATATGTCATAGTAAAGTTATATTGTTGTTATATAAACACGCACAGGCAGTGTGGAATATCCCAGAGCAGCAATATGAAAAATATATATCATAACGAGAAGCTTAGTTAATTAACTGTCCTAAATAGGACCATCGTTGTATGAATTGATTGTATCTACATTGGTTATAGTAAGATACACGTTCTGCCAGAAAATATGCGTTTAGTTCTCTTTTAGGCCATTAATATTTGGTGTATTGTTGTTCCACTTTGATCTATAAATATGGTATCTGACAAACAATAAGAAGAAACGTACCCATGGTGTATGCTCTTTCTCGGGCGAAGCGCTAAATATTGCCATTTCTACGGTCAAATCATTCTGTAACTTGTGATATTATATACCCACATCTCCACATTTTTCCAGCATGTTTGAATAATAGGGCATTCCCAGAAGATATGCGATATCGATTCAATATTGTTTTTGCAGAAAGAGCACGAATCGTCGTTATTAATTTTGATTGTCTTTAACAATTTGTTCGTACAAATTATGCGTGTGTTAATTCTATACTGGAACCATTTAAGCTTAATATCATTGGCATGATAGAACGGACAGCGGAATTAAGTGGGCCTTTAATGCGTTTAATTAAACATTTAGTTTCAGACGACACGACTATTACTGGTTCGACCAGCCAGACAACTACGACAGCGGGTTCCAGTACAACTGACAACCTAACATCAACACTGAATCTGGGATCGACCTCAACAACAGCAACAACTACAACAGTAACAACGTCAACAGCATTAACAACGACAACAACAGCAACTACTACTACAACAACAACAACAGTAACAACGTCAACAGCATTAACAACGACAACAACAACTGCGACAACATCAACCACTACAACAACAGTAACGTCAACAACAACGCCGATAACACCTTTAACAACGCATCTGACTACAACAAATGACGTAACTTCTAACGTAAAAACAGCGTTGTTCATTCTCATCAGTCGTTGCCGCTGTGTTAGACAATATGGAAACAATTTTGTGGAGAATACCGATGAAGACGATTCCATAAATGTGAAAAGCACGAGCCGCTACGCCCGGAAGTTTATTTCCATCTATGACGATACCACGTCTATAATTGTCGGCCGATGGTTTGTTTTTGCTATGGGGTCAATTATATTTCTCATCATTTTGACAGATGTCAGGGCAGCTTACATACATGTGAGATACGGAGTCATCGAGCAGTAGCGATAAGAAAACCATAGTCAGAAATGGTAACGCCACCAAGATCATATTATTAGCCATAAATATAAATTATAATATGAAATATATTGGTTACAAGAATGCACCGCCTCAGAATTCCGTTAAAACAACTAATCCTTCAAATTATTACTAAAAAATACGGCTTATTATACTGCAGGTTTCTCATTCACCACACCAGAAAGCTTCTAAATGCGGATCAAAAATCGGAGGTATTGTGTTCCCGCCAAGAGTGCATGGCCCAGCCAATGTCCATACCTAAAGATCGAAAGCAATTAACGCGGTCATAATTATTACATACTGCAACTATAATACCATCACAACACAACCATCAGTGGGCTGCAGAACGAAAAATATCTATAAAAGTTGAAATATAAGACTTACAAATTATCTTTTAAATTTCTTTTATTGGTAATTGACATAGCTTGTCACAAACCAAAAATCAACATTATTGACATAATAATGTAAAGGACAATAAACGAAATTGAAATTCCCAACTACACCGTTTACCGGTGAGATGGGACCACGGAGTTTTATAATTTGACCCACGGTATACACCTGGTGGTGTTAATAAGCCGCGGCAGACTTTAACCAAAGCTAGCCATATATCCTGACACAACGGCTTCAAACCTGTTATTATTTCTAATATTTGAGCATTTGCAATATGAACAGCTTCCTTCGAATTCATGGTTGGTTCCGTCTGGATTTGTCATTCTATATGCAATTTGTTTATTTGGTAACAATAAATTTGAATTTTGTATGAATTCTATGATTTTAAAGAAAATTTCAGACAATAGTAACATTTTAGAAAAAATTATTTTATCGTCAATGTGTGGGCCAAATTCCAAGAATTATACTTCAGAGTGTATGTATTTTGCTTTAAATGTTCTTTTTGACTTACGATTGGACATCTCAGTAATATTCAGTGGGATTATCTCACAATTGCCATAAATACTAACAGCACATTAAATCTCAACAGATCACACGATGTATAACATATATGAAGTAAGACAAATTGCTATGCTAGAGATTCCAAACTGACGTCACGTCGAGGGATTTAGTAAAAAGGTGGATTTTCAAAAATAAGAATGGCACCCATCTTGGATTGTAAATGACCAGAAACCAGATCACCTGACCGAAAAAATATCAATAACAATTCTGCTATTAAGATCTGAAGTCCAAATAAGGGTACATTTTGTGCACAGAAACCCAAACCAGGACACTACACTGAAAATATTCAAGTGCAGAATGATTTTTATTAATTAGTAGGACATATTCAGATAACAGGTTCAATAATCGATATGTGTCCGTTTGTTGAACCTTTTAACTGAACATTTCCTCAGGGAACTACACGTCAATGTTTCAACTCGCGGAGATTATCTCTGCCTCGGCGACAGAAATACAGGACGATTTCAAAGACATTGTCCAAACCATCGGTGGTTACATGATTAAATATAGCACTCACGTTAGAGTTGTTTTAGGAATCACTGAATTAAATGTTTCCCATAGACGACAGTGTTAACGTTTCGGCCAAATTCACTGAATTGAAGCCTACAGGCCATACCAGTGACGTTTACCCAGCTAGATTGACACCAGTTGATCACGAAAATACAAGAAAACCTCATAGGTTTACTTTTTAAAATAAATCCCAAGTGTACAACAGGGCTATCCCACAGCCAAATTTGATCTTGAAAAACCCACAACTATACAGCAGCTAGTTAAATAAATTTCCCGCTCACAAAAATCCATTCCCCCATTAATTCACCAGTTTACATTATGTAAATAAGTACAAATCAAATAAACACGCTGTCATCCTTTAATAACGTGTCGCATGTATCATGTGAAGGTCATTATTCAGTTACCTTCACCTTTAGCAATTCCACGGTGTACTCGCTCCCCGACTCTAGAACACATTTAGCTCCCTGATTCCTTTATATCTTCCCGTGAGTTATTTTTCTATACTTAGTAGATTGTTCTCAATAAATTAATCTTCATCATCATTACCATAACCATTCGAATGTTCAACATTTGATTTGAGAGTTCCATGGTAAAAATCAATGCTGAAAGTAAACGAAGCTGGTGACCTATTGCCTTATGATGGGAGTTCCAATTTTACCCTAAAAATGTGGCATTATATCTCTGAGAGTCATACTTACTGTATATGCCGAATTTTAAATCGCATATTTCATGGTAAGATTAATTGCGACATTTAATAAATTATATAATCAAGAAACGCTCTTTAAATTCGGAAAACCCTTTAAAAGAGGGGTTAAAGCAAAATTTCAGCTCTATATCTAAAATCAATAACTATGTGAATATGTACATATGTGCAAAGTTTCATGCTTTAGTCACAATTTGAACAATTGCCTTGAAAATTTGACTTAATCTACCCCACTATACTGACGAGTTTGGTTTTACTCTGTGTCTGAGTGCTGGATGGTCGAGGACCAACTATTTTATTAGCATCTATATATGATGGATGCTTCTCCGCTTTACATCATAAAACTATGCACTGTTATATAAAGTGTGTATAAAATATATATCATTTTAAAAGAATATAATTTTATCATTAAAAAATTAACAAAATTATTTTTGGTGTTCCTCTAAAACCTCGAAGATATATCAAATAAATATGTAGATAAATTCAATATCAAACAAAATGGCGTTTTTCGTCTTGTTCCCGGCGTGTTATAAAGTTATTATACAATGCTGTGTACAGTATGTGTTTTTCTTGTACGAGTCCAGGTTGTGGTGTAAAGTGTCGAGTCCAATATGACGTATTTTCACCACAACCTGGACGAGTACAAGAAAAACTCATACTGTACACAACATTGTATAATGACATTTTTATTATCCATCTGTACGTTTATCAAAATGTTGGGAATAAAACTTTATTGGTTATTTTTGGTATTTGTCGGCACTTAATTCTCAAAGCCTGTATTTGATCATCAATAAGCATGATTTGGAACAGTAAACACGGAAATGAAAAAATAACTCAATGCGGAAGTGAAACGTCTGCTGAATCCACCAGTGTTGTCCCGATAAAAAAAGTCATATTGCACACCTTGGAGTCCAATATGACTTTTTCCCGGATTATCACGCGGCGACTTTTGCCCAATCAGAAATAGTGTTAGTTAAGGGATGGATAATAATATTTCATACACTAGAATCTAAATAAAAAGTTAAATAGGTTTCATAAAAAATCGATCGACCCTGAACACATCTTTAATAATGTGGCGTAAATCGGACCGGGTATCTTTAAGTCGATAATTACCGTAAGTCGAGGTGCATGATGGGAATCAATTAGCCTACCATGTCGTCTGCCTGGTCGTTTAATTTCCTCCTCCACAATGGCATATCACGTCGGTCTCCCAGCTAATAATGACCCCGAGCTCTGTGTTAACTAAGGCCGTAATGGTCGTCGACGTGGGTTAAATACATCTCTGTTCCTCGTCATGGCTCTCGACACTCAGGCATTGATCTCGATCATGTCATGGCTCTCGACACTCACTGTCTGGTAACTATGGTTACGCATGAAGATATCATATTCCACCCGATATTCAAAACCCGAGAACTGTTTGATGTTCTGATCTCTTCTGACGGGGAATTGTTAGATCGTGCCATGAATCTCTACTATAGCTTACTCCCGTTGAGATCACATCCCACCAGTACAAAACCTGGGAACTTTTTGAGTTTTGACAGGGAACCTTATAAAGTCCAAAAACTAACACGGGGAATATATTTCTTAGTGATTATTTGTTCCTTAATAGTGTACGTCACTATATGTGAAGGTCCCAACTCGAAATTACATGTTTTTCTGTGACTTTTGTGAGCCGATATCGCAATAAACATTGAATTAATTACCCAGGAAAAGTTCCATAATTGTAAGAAACGCAAAGCAAAATCGCTCATAAAGTCACTTAAATCGTGAAATTTCGAGTTGGGACCTTCACCTACAGTGAAGTACATTATTAAGAAACAGATAATAACTAAGAAATATATTATATCTTTGTTATTTTTTCGATAAGGTTCCCGGTCTTATATTTGCAATTGTATTTTATGTTTAACATGTCAAGCGTTTTAGAGCACTTCGATGGATTTTACGCTATACAAAACTGTTATTTATTTATTTATATACATGTATATTGCCTTTACTGCGGTTGAGAATTAGGTTAAGTTTGCGTATTTTCTAGTTAGGTTCTTTGTATATAAAATTATCCATTCGCTATTTACTATTATTTTAGGATGTGTGCCATGTCTGTATTGTAAGCGCATTGAAACTAATTTATTTTATAATGCGCTCTAAATGTATCTATAATAATAATAATAATAATAATAATAATAATAATAATAATCAAAACTTCAAAAAGTTCCCAGGTTTTGTACTGGTGGAATATGATCTCTACGGGCGGTATAGCCATATAGTAGAGATCCATGGCATGATCTAGGGAATTGTATGTCATTGAACAAACAATGCAGGGAATTATATATTTCTTTGTGTATCTATTCCACCAGTATGGTGTGGTCCCAGCTCTATATTGCATGATTGCTAAACTTTTGTGAGTCGATATCGCAATAAACATTGAATTGATTACCCGATTTACCCGGGAGATATTCCAGTATTATAAGCAACGCAAAGTAAAATCGGCTCTACGATGTCACCTAAATCATACAATCTCGAACTGTACTGTGATATACCCGGTACATTATTAAGGAACATTTATTAACTTAGAAATATCATCATATTTATTTAAAGATCGACGAGTCTGACTCACTCTCAGTCCCCGTATTTTAATAACATGCAAGTCTTTACATATATGTTACAAGTAAAGGCGAGACATTCACTCAGATTCTCACAGTGAAGTATCTATCATGTGTAGTTTGTATCATTCCATGTGTAGCTTCTATCATTCTATGTGTAGCTTCTATGATTTTATGTGTAGCTTCTATATATATTACCTGCATTGTTTTTTCAATGTTATAAACTTCTCTCTCAGAGCATCAAACAGTTCACATGTTTTGAACTGGCGGAGTATAATCTCTGCCGGAGTAGCCAGAGTAGAGACTCGTGAACTTGTCATCTAGCAATGATGGACATAACACTTATTCTTCATTGAAATGATCAGAATAATCCAACTGTATTTGTGCATGACATGCGGACACTGGCTCAACGTCCATTACAATGGCTTGTGGTTGTCCACGAGCGGGTTAGTGTGCATAAGGCCAGAGGCTCTATAGCAAAAACAAATAACCAGAAGTTTTGTTTATCATGGTTTGTGTACCTCGTAGCTGCGGATATGTGGGGTGTATGGTGTTGTGGGGTGGGGTGGAATGTGGTGTCTTTTTAAACAAGACAACCAAACCACAGACCTTTTTAGAAGTTCACAAAATTCCTTTTGCACCACCACTCTGTAATTTTGGAAAAAAAAACAAGTTTACAACTAATGTTGTATCAGGCATGAACTTTAGAAACATTGCCTTCATATATAGTCTGGTCAATAAAAGGTTTGACCCAGAAGAAATTTGGACTAAGTTGGTTTGTATACAATTTTGAAGAGGAATATATCCTCTATAACATATATAATATCCAAAATCGGCTAAAATCCGCTTTGAGCATTTTTTGTAATTCAAGATGGCGTCCAAGATGGCTGCCATTTCCGTTAAGTTATATTTGATGCAATTATAGTGAGAAAATCTTGTCATATATATACACATGTATACATTGGAATTCCTCGTCCAAGATGGCAGCCAAAATGGCGGCCGGAAGTGAATTTTTTTGTACTAGTATTTTTAAGATAAGTTTCTGCTGTTTGGAACTGGTTGAGAATTGTGACTTTATTTTGTATTTAGCATGTTAAATGACCTTTGAAGCAATGAAATATGCCATCCATGGGGTCCCAACCCCTTCCGATCACTCAAAAATTCGATTTTACAGAACGCGGTATAACATATCACAAAATATCACCATTGGGATTCTAGTCATATTTCATCAAGAAATTGGAAAAACTGCGCAATGTAAATGATGCTTTCTATTTTTTTAGATATTCCAACTCAAATATACCAAAATTGGCACTTTGGCTCAAAATGGCTGCCAAAGTGGCGACCAATATATGAATGAAAGTGTCAATGACACTGTAGCTCAACTTGGAAAGGGAATAATTTAATGTGTTACTGTCGATGGAGTGATTAGGAATGTGGAAAGTTGAATGTCTAATACTAGTTTATTAACATGAAGAGATATATATATACATGTATATAAAAGTAAAATCTAAGATGGTTGCTGGCGGCTATGTTTTCCAACAATTCAAAAACATTTGATAGCTTTAGTCATGCAAAGAATAGAACCCAAAATGGCCGCTGGCAGCCATGTTTTAATGCCGAATAACACCAACTCGTTCCCATCTTCATGTCAATTTCAACAGCCATGACAAATTTTATGATGATCAGACTAAAGGTACGACCTGTAGCCCGTGCTAAAGGATTTAGTCATACAAAGAGTAAAATCTAAGATGGCTGCCATGTTTTTTAGCCGAATGGCCCCAAAATGACTCGTTCCCATTTAGATCTCATTGTTAACATCCATGACAAATTTCATGATGGTCTGACCAAAGGTACGACCTGTAGCCCGTGCTAAAGGATTTAGTCATGCAAAGAGTAAAATCTAAGATGGCTGCCAGCGGCCATGTTTTTTGGCCGAATGACCCCAAAATTAATAGTTCCCATCTACATGTCAATATTGACATCCATGACAAATTTCATGATGATCAGACGAACAGTACGACCTGTAGCCCGTGCTAATGAATTGAATTTTGAAATCAAATATGGCCGCTGGCGGCCATGTTTTTCGGCCGAATGACCCCAAAATGACTCGTTCCCATCTACATGTCATTGTTAACATCCATGACAAATTTTATGATGATCAGACTAAAGGTACGACCTGTAGCCCGTGCTAAAGGATTTAGTCATACAAAGAGTAAAATCCAAGATGGCTGCTGCGGCCATGTTGTTTGGCTGAATGACCCCAAAATGACTCGTTCCCATCTACATGTCAATATGAACATCCATGACAAATTTCATGACGATCAGACTAAAGGTACGACCTGTAACCCGTGCTAAAGAATTTAGTCATACAAAAAGTAAAATCCAAGATGGCTGCTGGGGGCCATGTTTTTTGGCCGAATGACTCCAAAATTACTAGTTCCCATCTACATGTCAATATTAACATCCATGACAAATTTCATGATGATCAGGCGAAGAGTACGACCTGTGGCCCGTGCTAATGGATTGAATTTTGAAATCCAAGATGGCCGCTGGCGGCCATGTTGTTTGTCCGAATGACCCCAAAATGACTCGTTCCCATCTACATTCCAATTTCAACAGCCATGACACATTTTATGATGATCCGACCAAGGGTACGACCTGTAGGCCGTACCAAAGAATTTAGTCATGCAAAGAGTAAATCTAAGATGGCTGCCGGCAGCCATGTTTTTTGGCCGAATGACCCTAAAATTAGTCGTTCCCATCTACATGTCAATGTTAACATTCATGACAAATTTCATGATGATCAGACCAAAGGTACGACCTGTAGCCCGTGCTAATGGATTGAATTTTGAAATCCAAGATGGCCGCTGGAAGCCATATTGTTTGTCCGAATGACCCGAAAATGATTCGTTCCCATCTACATTCCAATTTCAACAGCCATGACAAATTTCATGATGATCAGACTAAAGGTACGACCTGTTGCCCGTGCTAAAGGATTTTGTCATACAAAGAGTAAAATCCAAAATGGCTGCTGGCAGCCATGTTTTTTTGCCGAATGACCCCAAAATGACTCGTTCCCATCTACATGTCATTGTAAACATCAATGACACATTTTATGATGATCCGACCAAAGGTACGACCTGTAGGCAGTGCCAAAGAATTTAGTTATGCAAAGAGTAAATCTAAGATGGCTGCCGGCGGCTATGTTTTTTGGCCGAATGACCCCAAAATTACTCGTTCCCATCTACATGACAATGTTAACATTCATGACAAATTTCATGATGATCAGACCAAAGGTACAACCTGTAGCCCGTGCTAATGGATTGAATTTTGAAATCCAAGATGGCCGCTGGCGGCCATGTTGTTTGTCCAAATGACCCCAAAACTACTCGTTCCCATCTACATTTCAATTTCAACAGCCATGACAAATTTCATGATGATCAGACTAAAGGTACGACCTGTAGCCCGTGCTAAAGGATTTAGTCATACAAAGAGTAAAATCCAAAATGGCTGCTGGTGGCCATTTTTTTTTGCGAATGACCCCAAAATGACTCGTTCCCATCTACATGTCATTGTTAACATCCATGACACATTTTATGATGATCCGACCTGTAGGCCGTGCCAAAGAATTTAGTCATGCAAAGAGTAAATCTAAGATGACTGCTGGCGGCCATGTTTTTGGGCCGAATGACCCCAAAATTACTCGTTCCCATCTACATGTCAATATTAACATCCATGACAAATTTCATGATGATCAGACGAACAGTACGACCTGTTGCCCGTGCTAATGGATTGAATATTGAAATCCAAGATGGCCACTGGCGGCCATGTTTTTATCCCGAATGAACCCAAAATGACTCGTTCCCATCTACATGTCAACAGCTATGACAAATTTCATAATGATCCGACCAAAGGTACGACCTGTAGCCCGTGCTAAAGGAAATTGTTGACGCATCACGCACACACACACACCGACGACGGACGACAAAGCCATGGCAATAGCTCAAACTTTACAAAGTAAAGTTGAGCTAAAAATGGTAAATATTGTCCTAGCATACCATGCAACTGCTTACAAATTGTGGTTGACGCACGCAATTGACTATTCTGTCTTATATACATTGAATACTAACATTTCTGATGCACATTGGATAATTGTTACTATTTTAACCACTGAAATCACTAGAATTAATCGAATTTTTATGTCACAAACTTGACATCAAAATCGGCAAAAAAATCACTGTTCAGGTTTGAACCATTTTTTAAAAGTCAAATGGAACTATCTTTGGTATCAACTGTGTTTATTGTTTTGATATGTGCTAACTGTGTCACACTGAGGTGTTTTAGACAATATTGCTCAAGATGGCTTGCGAAATGGCAACCAAATTTGGTAAAATGTTGATTTGTCACATATATTCCGAACATTTGTTCACTGCTGTTCTGAAAAGCAGATTGTGACTCACTTGGTTATTAAACATGCTACTTAGTCAACTAAATGTTCTATTCTGGTTGTCCCAGTACCTTAAGAGGCCTGAAAAGTTCATTTAAGGGATGCAGTATGAATTTTGCCGAAAACTTCTTTCGGGATTCTGTCCATGTTTTTTTGAACTGAAATGGGCAGAACGTTGACTCGGAACTGAGAGGGATCTCTTAGTATGTGGCTACTCTGGCCTATTATAATCAACATTGATCAACTTAATACAGTATTACAGTGTGTATGTCTGTTGAGTGTATGGCTATAGGTGAGGTGAGTATGTATACGGGGAGTTATTGTATTCATGAATGATATGAATAGTTATACGATGTGTGACTATATGTTCATGTATGGGGTGTCCACGTTGAGTTGTATAGGTATATAATGAGTAGGTTATGGTCATGTGAGAGGTGAACATGTATACAGGGAGTGGTTGTCTGGTCATTGAAGTGGTGTATGTGTATACTAGCTTAGATTATCTACATTGTCCATCTTCATGTTGTGTATGTATATATGGAGTGACTGTGTGGTCATGGGTGGGATGTACAGGTGTATATTGGGTGGCTGTATTGTCATGGGCGGGTGTATATGTATACACGCGTTGGCTGTATGGTAATGGATGGGGTGTATGGATAAATATGGAGTGGTTGTATGGTTGTGGGCAATGTGTATACGTTTACATGGAATTACTGGATACCTGGAGTACAGTTTGATGGTCACTGGCGGGCTTGTGTATAGATATAGTGACATCATGGTCATGGGTGGGATGTATATGTTTATCTGCTGTGGCTCTATTGTCATTGGTCACGATTGGTGTGTGTACCAGTATACAGTGAATAGCTGAATGCTCATGGATGGGGTGTGTAAGAATATAGCGAGTGGCTGAATTGTCATGGTTGAGCTGTATTTGCAAGTTTGAAGTGTACACATGGCCGTGTGTGCGGGGTATAGGTATATCTAGAAGGACTGTATGGTAATTGATGAGGTATATATACACCTGGAGTGACTATGGTCATGGGTTAACCAATACAGACAACCAACCAATACAGTTAAGTACTACAGGCTAACAAATACATGTAAGTGGGTGTCTGACAAGGTGACACATCTGTCCGCGTCAACGAAAATCACACCGAGCCCTCCGGAATGACAATAACAAGTCAGAATGGAGCCCTGGCTGACGGACCATAAGGCGTTTCCGTTTGTAAACATAAGTATAGTGAAATAAATAATTGCTTACATCCTATCCGTCATATAATTTCCCCACACAATGAAGGTGGTACATAAATGTATGGATGTCAAAAGAAAGGGGAGGATGTCTGTTAGGCATATTACAGAATATTCGAGGCTAAATATATGATGACCAAGGTCCCAATTTCTCGCAGACAAATTGATCCCCGTTCTAATGACATGAATGTTGAGGTGGAAGCTGGGTCCTGGAGCGGTTTAATGGAATTTTGAAAATAGTTTTAGAACGTACCCCACAAAAACAAGATTTTATTTTATGCCATAAGTAGAGTTTAGACATATTTGGAAATTACTCCCAATGAGTTGAAAAGATGCCAAAATGTTTGGATAAGATCATCATCAGTTGCAGATCGCTGACTATATGCCATACTAAGCAAATGTCACATTACGTTTCGACTCATTACCTGCAAGACGCGAGCCCTTGTATATCTTGAGTAGCTATATGGCCATGATGTGGCCAATATGTATATAGGGAGTGCCAGTGTGGCAAAATTAATGGTGATGTGAATTGGTATACAATGAGTGACTATGATCACGAGTGTGGTTTATGTGTATACAGTGAGTGGCTGAATTGTCATAGTTAGGTCTATATGGACGTTTGGAGTGTATGAATGGCCGTGTGCACGGTGCGGGACATTGGTATATCTGGAAGGACTGTAACGCCATTGGTGAGGTTTATATGTATGCTATATATAACCGTAGTGACTCTATGGTTTTGGGTTGGGTGTTGAGTGGCTATATGGCCATGGGTGTCGCAAATATATATACAGGGAGTGACTTTATGACCCCTGGTGAGGCAAATATGTATACAAGAAGTGATGTATGATCATGAATGTGGTGAAAATATATACCGGGAATGACTATATTGTCATCGTTGGGGTGTATATGTATATCTTGAGTGCCTATATGGCCATGCATGTGGCAAATATATACATATACATGGAGTGACTGTATTATCAATGGTGAGGCGAATAGGTATACAAGATGTTACTGTATGTTCATGAATGTAGTGAATATATATACATGTTATGACTATATGGTCATGGGTGAGGTGTAGGAGTATACCTGGTGTGCCTGCATGTTTACTCACGGCTATATGGCCATGTGTTGGTTGTATGGGCATACCCATGTGTGGCTGTATAGTAGTGGTGAGGTGTATGTGTATAAAGCGAGTGACATATGTTCATTTATGTGGTGTTCATGTATACATGGAGTGTCTGCATGGTCATGTGTGAGTTGCACTGGTGTACCTTTGTGTGACTATAGATTTCATATCGCTATAACTCAAGGATATGTTAACAGATAGAGAGATCATATCAGAGTGTCTCCACCTTAATGGTGTTTGGTATGCAATAAGAAGGAAACGGTTTTCATGACAATAGTTTATAAGTTAATAAATTTTTATGCTAATGGGCCAGAGTTGCCACATAATATGATCCCTCTCAGTACTGTATCAACGTTCTGCCCATTTCCGTTCAAAAACAAAGACAGAATCCCAAAAGAAGTTTTCGGCAAAAATTCATACTGCATCCCTTAAAATGATTTGTCATGCCTCATAATGTACTGGGACAACCAGAATATAACATTTAGTTGTCAGTTGATTAAGTAGCATGTTTAATAACCAAGTGAGTCACAATTTGCAACCTTTTCGGAACAGCTTAGAACAAGAGATGGACTGTCGTCCGGTGCATACCCCCTCGTGGCATACCGCCTAGTGTGGGCACATCTATAACTTATGATGGCTATACTCAGACATATGGACCCAGAAATCAGCATTTTCATATAAACAAAGATGAATAACTATAGAACAAAAAACCAAAACAAACATTTGAATGTGCCATTAAATGTCCTCATAGTGGTGAACATCCATACAAAATTTCATTGAGATCCGAGCACAACTGTTCAAGTTATGAGCTGAACAGACATCGGATGGATCAAACAGCCAACATTTCCAGATAAACAAAGATGAATTACTCTAGAATGGAAAAGCAGAACAGAACAATGGAACCCCCTATTGAATGTCCTCATAGCAGTGAACATCTATACCAAATTCCATTGAGATCCCAGCACAACTGTTGAAGTTACGACATGAACAGACACCAGACGGACCAAAAAGCCAACATTTCCAGATGAACAAAGATGAATAACTCTAGAATGGAAAAGCGGAACAAAACGATGGAATCCTCTTTTTAATGTCCTCATAGTAGTGAACATCCATACCAAATCCCATTGAGATCCCAGTACAACTGTCGAAGTTACGACATGAACAGACACCAGACGAACCAAAAAGCCAACATTTCCAGATGAACAAAGATGTATAACTTTAGAATGGAAAATCCGAACAAAACGATGGAACCCTCTATTGAATGCCCTCATAGTAGTGAACATCCATACAAAATTTCATTGAGATCCGTGCACTACTGTTCAGGTTATGACATGAACAGACACTAGATGGACCAAAAATCCAACATTTCAAGATAAACAAAGATGAATAACTCTAGAATGGAAAATCCGAACAAAATGATGGAACGCTCTATTTAATGTCCTCAAAGTTGTGAACATCCACACCAAATTTGGTTGAGATCCCAGCACAACTGTTGAAGTTACGACATGAACAGACACCAGTTCGGACCAAAAAGCCACTATTTCCAGATAAACAAAGATGAATAACTCTAGAATGGAAAATCCAAACAAAACGATGGAACCCTCTATTTAATGTCCTCATAATAGTGAACATCCATACCTAATTTCATTGAGATCCGAGCACTACTGTTCAAGTTATGATACGAACAGACATCGGACGGACGTACGGACTCACGGACGCACGCACGCACGGACGCACGGACGGACGGACGGACGGACAGGTGCAAAACAGTATACCCCCCTTTTTTTTTTAAAAGGGGGTATAATAATGTTCGGAATAAATGTGACAAATCAACTTTTTACCAAATTTGGTTGCCACTTTGCAAGCTATCTTGAGTAATTTTGTCTAAAACACCTCAGTGTCACACATTTAAGATAGATCAAAAATAAAAAGCACATTTGATACCAAAGATAGTTCCATTTTACTTGAAAAAATTGTGCAAACGTGAAAAGTGATTTTTTTGAAGATTTTGATGCAAAGTTTGTGATAAAAAAAACCCATAATTCTGGTAATTTCAGTGGTTAAAATAGTAAAAATGAATCAAGGTGCATCAGAAATGTTAGTATTCAATCTATATAAGACAGAATAGTCAAATTTATTCAACCACAACTTATAAGCGGTTGCACGGCACGCTGGTGCAATATTTACCATTTTTCATATTCTGGCCGCCATTTTGAGCCAAAGTGACAATTTTGATACCATTGAGTCGGAACATCCATAAGAAATAGAATGCATCACTTACATTGCACAGTCCTTCCAATTTCTAGATGAAATATGACTATAATCCAAATGGTGATTTTTTTGGTGAAATGTTATACCGCGTTCGGTAAACTCTATTTATTGAATGATCGGAAAGGGTGGGGACCCCACTGATGGCATATTTTATTTCCCCAATGGTCAGTTAACATGCTAAATACAAAATAAAGTCACAATTCTCAACCAGTTCCAAACAGCAGAAACTTATCTTAAAGATATCAGTAAAAAAGTTACATTTTCCACTTCCGGTCGCCATTTTGGCTGCCATCTTGGGCGGTGAGTTCCAATTATGGCATAAAAAGGTGGCGTTATGTCTTAGCTTCACAAAAATGTATACATATGTATACATATGACAAGATATTCTCACTATAATTGCATCAAATTGCAAATTGGAACAAACTGACTTAACGGAAAATGGCAGCCATATTGGACGCCATCTTGAATACAAAAAATGCTCAAAGCGGATTTTAGCCGATTTTGGATATGTTATAGAGGATATTTTCCTCTTCAAAATGATATATAAACCAACTTAGTCCAAATTTATTCTAGGTTGACCCTAAAATTTGAGTTTATCGACCAGACTATATAATAGGGAGTAATGAGATACTTCTATAAATAGACAGTTTATTGTTGGGATATCAGCAGACATTATCCGACATGGGCATGAGTTATATTTAAAATGTTCACAGTTCATGATCTACAAGAAAACAATACCTGTCTGCCTGCTCGTCAACTTAAAATAAAAGGAAAGGTCCAATACGAATTAATTCAGTAATAATTTAAAATCCACTAATATGTCTATAGAGATACCCCTTTTTTTAACCCTTTACCCAACAGAACGGCCCTGTGCCAATGCATTCTCTTATATATGCGAGTCGACCATAGGTCGCCTCGCATATATAAGAGAATGCATTGGCTTAACACATTAAAAATTATAAAATTGTTAAAGAATGTAAGAAAAAATGGTAAAAAGTGTTAAAAAAAAGATTTTTTTTAGGCCAATGCATTCTCTTATATATGCGAGGCGACCTATGGTCGACTCGCATATATAAGAGAATGCATTGGCACAGGGCATAACTGTAACTATCACAATGTGGTCAAGGAGCCGGTTCCAATGATATCCATATTTGTATGGTTCTATTGAGACAGACCGAAGATATTTAGGCTGTTGAAGCTTTATTTGGCCGGTTTTGGCCGGTTTGTTGGGTAAAGGGTTAATATGTCTATAGAGATACCCCCTTTTTTTATACATTTTTCATTAAATTTGACTGCAAGATTTTTAAATGCCAAGTGAGGCGACTTGAGGGAGATTTCAAATGTACAGAAAAGCAGCAATACAAATCATCTAATTACAGTGATAGATTCATGAAATTTTGTTTTTAAATAAGATTATGAGACATACATGTACATCACCCGACCATAAACTGAGTTTATTTATAGATACTCATGTTTCATTCGAGCAGGCAGACAGGTATAACAGAGATCATATGACAATCAGGTGCAGACAGGTTAAGTTGTAAACATATATAAAGTTTAATGTTTAACCCACAGGGAGCCTCACACAGATCATGAGATGGAAGCATGAACTACAGAGTGTAGTCTGCTGCAGTTTATGTGGGGCTCTCTATGGGTTATGAACAACAATTCAGAAACTAAATAAAAGTAGCACAATGTATGAGCATTATATTCCGAAACCAATAACTAGCAGGCATGAAGCACAGCGAGAGTATTACATCGACAATGTTCCCTCCGCCCTCAACAGCTTGTTAAACTCGGCCCTCAACAGCTTGTTAAACTCGGCCCTCAATAGCTTGTTAAACTCGGCCCTCAAAGCTTGTTAAACTCGTCCCTCAACAGCTTGTTAAACTCGTACCTCAATAGCTTGTTCAACTTGGCCCTCGTTAGTTAGTATCGAGGAACACTCATCCGGCGGTCTCTCTTTGTCCCTGTTGGATTGCCATGCACACTGTGCATTGTTGGCATTCGGTAGGGAGAATTTAAACAAAATAGTTTGCAGACAAAGTAACTTTTTCGCCATTTCATGACTATTTGAAGCAGATAAATAATAAAATCATTGGTTGATTAGAATGCATACTAATTTCATTTTTCAGTAACATGCACATGTCCTCAATTTCTTAAAATCTTAAATATTGACATAATAGAAACGGAAAAAGTTTTCGCCCATATTAATACCGCCGTTAACCTCGGCCATCAACAGCTTGTCATACTCGGCCCTTGTCATAATCTGTGTCAACCTCAACTAAAGTAAACAAGAAAAGTCTGGCCTCAGAAACTATACAGTAATTCCCTAAATAATCGACTCCTTAACTACAGCAGAATTATGGGTAATTTTTCAGGATTTAGTCGGAAATATTGCTTGTTGCCATTCATCGGAAAGCTCTCAGTGATAGCTTTCCGATGAATGGCAAGAAGCCATATTTCCGACTAAATCCTGAAAAATTACCCATAATTCTGCTGTGGTTAAGGAGTCGATTATTTAGGGCATTATTATAACATGTGTTCAGTCAGAGCAAATTATACAATGATGCCTCTATAACGGTGATAATATAATAATAATAATAACCAACCGACAAACCATACCAGTATCACGTAAAGAATTTAAAAAATAAATTATGTATATACATAAATATAAAAAAAAAAATATCAACAAAACAGATAAAAACCAGCATCATAACTCATGTTAGTGCTTTAGGTCGCGTCACTCCGGGCGGCAGAGCATGAGATGGTGGTGAATAGAACACAGGTCGCGTCACTCCGGGCGGCAGAGCATGAGATGGTGGTGAACATAACACGGTAGCCAGGGACGTGGTGACAGGGGGGGGGGGTTTGGATTGGGGTGTCTCACTCTCCCCCATAACTTTGGTCAGCTTCCTAATATACCAAAATCATCTTATTGTTAAATGGACATGGCTCATTCAAAATTTTGTGTGTACATAAATATGGAAGTCGGTATAAGATACGTTGACAAATACTTGAAATATTGATATACTGTCATCATATGCTCTGAAATAGTGTGCCTGTCATTTGCAGAATGAGGTCCCCAGAGGGTGAATTTAGTGATGCTACCCAAACAGTGTTCAAAGTTGTATTTTTTATGACCTTAATGCATCTTTCTAGGACATATAATGCTTGTAGTAAGGTAGTTGTGTTTTTTATGACATTATTGCATCTTTCTAGGACATATAATGCTTGTAGTAAGGTAGTTCCAGGTATTTTATATCAACCTATTTTGATACCGGGAAAAATTCAGAAGTGAATATTATTAGGTGTATTTTGGAGCACAATCCACTGAGTGGCTTTAAATTCTTGGCTTTAACTTCGTGGCTTTAACTGCTTGGCTTCTAAACGTCAATACTGAGTACAGTCCTAAAATGTCACGCTGCCTTGGTGAATATTTTCCCCGGGATGACAATTCCTCATGTCAACCTCGAAACAATGCGATAATTGTTTCATTATATGAAACGCGCTTTGATTGGACAAGACGTTGAACGTCGCTGAGAAAACATGATCTATTTTCAGGTCTGATAATAAGTTATATTAACCCCTGAAGTATCTGATGTCACTCAGAACTGTTATTAACCTGTTGTTTCATTAATGAGGTGAACATCGTTGGATATCTCGATATTTTCGTTACGTTTTAACATAGGAATTGGGGAAGGAAACATATGATCATATAATAATACTGAGTACGGACCTAAAATATCACGCCATGACGTCATTCTGCAGTGAAGCTAATGGGGTCGTTGTCGTAATGTTTTATACATAAATGCACACCAGTCTCGTGTAGTGTCATGTGACAGGGGTCATTGTCGTAGTGTTTTCTACATAAATGCACACGTTTTGATATTTTTTGTAAGTTTATTTTCTTCCGTTCATCGACCAAACAACCATGCAGTTCTTTCCGTCCCTGTTTAATACTAAGAAAAATATGCGACCGATGACCAATCTTATTGCAATTTTCGATAATTGTGATAAAAGAATGCCTTTATCAGAACTTCGGAAGAAAAATAGTTATGAATTGAAGCAGACGGCAATTATTTACGGTAACGTTTCAATCTCGCGCCGACTGAGACTGGTGTGCATTTATGTATAAAACGTTATGACAACAACCCCATTAGCTGCAGTGAAGATGTTAACCCGTCCATGACTGGAGCCTGTGCCAATGCGTTCTCTTATATATGCGATATGTCCCATAGTGAACCTCGCATATATAAGAGAATACATTGGCCGAACAATTTTTACCTTGTAAGCCAATGCATTTTCTTATATATTCGAGGCTCCCAATGGGAGACTCGCTTATATAAGAGAATGCTCCCATCATGAGAGGGTTAATACCATTTTGAACAGATTTGTTTTCAGGGACCTGTGCTCAATCACAACCATCTCATTAACTCATACCAATCAAGCCTGCAAATAGCGTGTCTGTCATTTGCAGAATGAGGTCCCCAGAGGGTGAATTTAGTGACGCTATCCCGCAAAGCGGGCTAGCATCACTAAATTCACCCTCTAGGGACCTCATTCTGATTAGGCCATCAACTGCTATGGTAGACCTAGGATCAGAATGAAGTTCCCAGTTGAAGTTGGTGATGTTCACCCATTGGGCACCTCGATTATGAATTTTATCTTCTGCAAATTAGGGGATATAGAAACTTCCCAGAATGGAAAAAGTAACTAAAACCAATGTTAATTTGATACAATAGATACTTCCCAGAAGATGAGGCCTAAGCAGAATGAGGTCCCCAGAGGGTGAATTTGGTGATGCTAGCCAGTTGTGCGGGATAGCATCACTAAATTCACCCTCTGGGGACCTCATTCTGCAAATGACAGACACGAAATTTGCAGGCTTGATACCAATCGTTAAACAACAGAGAAAATATTTTTGAGCTCTTGTTATAGTGAGCATAATGAATATTTATAATTTTTAATTATTTTTCAAACCATATTATATTTTATCATTCATTTTTTTAAGGTTAGGACATAATTGTAGATAATTATGCATTATAAATAACATTGGACTAGGATTACACATCAGTAAATACTCTGCACATGTGATTAATATTTGCTGGGGAAAACAATGACACAATAATCCGGTCCTGTAAACCTTGAGCAATGCTAGATCATTTAACCATTCCTGTACTAAAGAACATCATTGACGAATAGATATCCCTTAGGAAATGTTCAGATAATAAGTTTAACCCTTTATATACTTAAGCATCATTGACAAAATAGATATCCCTTAGGAAATGTTCAGATAATAGGTTTAACCCCTTCTATACTAAAGAGCATTGATGAGTAGTTATCCCATAGGAAATGTTCAGATAATAAGTTTAACCCTTTATATACTAAAGCATCATTGATGAGTAGTTATCCCATATGAAATGTTCAGATAATAAGTTTAACCCTTTCTACACTAAAGCATCATTGATGAGTAGTTATCCCATAGGAAATGTTCCATTTAACACACCTCTAAATTATTAATAGACCGCTCCAATGTATACTTTTATAAGGGAGAATCCATTTAGTATATAAAGGGTTTAGGTTGTTCACCACATTATATTTTTTAAATCTCGGAACTCAAGCATCACCATAATTTGAAACAAAAAGCAAGAAATTTCACTGAATGTGTTGAGTGGGAAATTGAAGCCCGCACAGCAGACTAATATTTAACACATAGAGAGCCCCACATAGATGGAAGCATGCACTAGAGTGTCATCTGTTCCAGTCTATGTGGGGCTCTCTATGGGTTAAATATGCTTGAGGAGCGCCTCACAAGAAATTTTACTGAATGTGTTGTGAGTGGGAAATTGAAGCCTGCATAGCAGACTAATAGGAGTCTTAACAAAATTAACTTATATGGCATATAATTATTATAAATAGAAAACATATAAAAAGATAGCAACTACACTGGCAAACAATAATTTTGGCAATCCGTATAACAAACTTTTATTGGTAATTCCACTGTAAACGGTAATGATTAGTTATCAATGATTTTAATGTGCGAAATCTCATTATTGGAGAGTTATTAATAATGAAATAATAAAGTCAGACTATTTTTACATGTACTTTTTGATAATAGTTGTTTTAGACTTTTATATTATTTCGTATGAACCCTCAGGGAGCCTCACACAGATAGAACCATGCACTATGGGGTATCGTCTGTTTCAGTCTATATGGGGCTCTCTATAGGTTATAAACTTATTGATAGTCGTTTTACAGACTTCTATGTTATTCCACATGAACCCACAGGGAGCCTCACACAGATAGAAGCATGCACTATGGAGTGTTGTCTGCTCCAGTCTATATGGGGCTCTCTATGGGTTATACACTTGTTGATGATAGTTGTTTTAGACTTTTATATTATTTTGTATGAACTCACTTCGAAGGCAATAACAGTTGACCAAGATGTAAGAATAAAATATGTCAGAGACATATTACAAGTTAGTAGATTTCAATTTATGTTTTTTCATATGACCGATATCAGACAAACAAGTTTCAAAAGTATTATTCATAACAGAAATATATTTAATACAAGATCTACATAAACAATAAGGTCTTTCCATTCGACGTGTGATTTGTGCACGTTGTAGAAGACTTTAACTAGAAATGAGCAAGCTACATTGTTGCTAGGGAGTGAACATTGTGGCTAGGGAGTGAACTAGTTGTAATAAATTAGTAACAACATATTATTTGAAAATACTCTTTCAAAAACATTCAAAATCAGTTTCGGCACAACCATATATGTGCATTATATCATAACACTAACTTTAAAGATACATAATCCGATTTAACGCTCCTAAATTACTATTTCTTTGGCTTCGAGCTGAGGAACTCACCCATCAAAGCTCCGAGTTGTGAGATATAGATATTTGAGATCTGTTATTTTTCACTACCTGGAATATTTGGCAGCCTAGCAAATATTTGACGAGGCGACCAACATACTCGCGATAGTCAATACCAAATTGGATTGAACAAAATGTTAATATACAAAACGTTTTGGAAAATTTTACCACAGAGTTGACAGCGGTTAGCTTATTTATGGGTAATTGATCGATTCTGATAACTAAAGCGTCTTTTGAAGAAATGTTGTTGCTGTTGGAATCTGATGAAATCGGAGTGTGTACCTTTAAGTTGAGCCCATACATGGAGTTGTACCTGTCATAATAAAACAAGCTGTCTCAAATATATAACAAGCTGTCTCGAATATATAACAATTGACCAGCAGTCATGGATGAGGGGATGACAATGAAAACTTCACATATTATCTTCATATTATAATTATCAATGTAATGGCACCCAATACATACAGTATCACCCCGGGGTCAAATGGTGCTGCTAATGTCCTATGATGCTGGTGGGTCCTGCTGATTTGCTATGATGCTATTAGGGTAAACTGATGCTGTTATTTATTCGCGGTGTTGGATAATCTGAACATGTGTATCAAACATTCCAAAACATATATATTGCGAAATATTTTAATAGCAACCACCAAGGGTGCTTATACATAAGGCAGGTGAATGACGTCATATAATTTTTTCTATATCCATCAGTGATTTTTCATGATCGCGGGTATAGATTTTTGAGAAATTGTCACGTGACTTCCGGTTAGCAACCGTGTGGAGATCGCAAAAAACGCGGAATTGGAAATGAAACATCGCGATAAAAATGAAAGTAACTACCTCACAACTTATGAAGAATTCACATGTGATTTAAATCTATTAATCTCATTTAGACCAATTTCGTTGGTCAGCTTAATGAAAACGAAAAATGAAGAAGTCATGACGATAATCCAGACAAGATTTTACAATCCACGACACGTCTTGTCAATTTGGCATGTCGTCTCCGTCGTGACCACTGCATGATGTTACATAAATTATTCTTAGCGTTATGTCGCCGAAAAAAGGCAAATTTGAGGCACATCATGTGTGGTTGCTCCACTATGTGTCACGTATACGATTCATATTACTGGTTGTATTAGTTGCTGCAAATCGACTATAACCGATCAATTATATATATTTTTTTAATATATGTGTCTGAATGTTTCATACAGAGGCTGGTTTTTTCTAAAATCGCTCGGATTTATAGCCAAACACCGCGAAAATGACAACTTAAGAAAAAATAACGGTACTTTTTCATAACACCATCTGTTTGATCTACCAGCATCATAGCAGTTCAGCAGGAGCCCCAACACATAGCAAATTAGCATGACCACTTAACCAGGGCTGAGTATGGCACCCAACATCATCATCAGTCCTGTTAATTAGCAGAAATATGTCGAGGCTAAACAATTACCTTGGCCAGAAATTGTTTCTCGTGGCAGCCTACAATCTACATAGCTCCATACACATGTCGTGGCAGCCTAAGATCCACATAGCTCCATACACATATAACTTTAGTTTCAATTATCATGTCAGACTTTGGTTGAGCCTCGCTGAAAATGGCTGATTATCTGCCAAGAAACATGTACAGTAATGCTCTAAATAATCGACTCCTTAACCACAGAATAATTATGGGCAATTTTTCAGGATTTAGTCGGAAATACGGCTTGTTGTCATTCATCGGAAAGCTCTCACTGAGAGCTTTCCGATGAATGGCAAGAAGCCATATTTCCGACTAAATCCTGAAAAATTACCCATAATTCTGCTGTGGTTAAGGAGTCGATTATTTAGGGCATTACTGCAGTCCTCGCCATTGAACAATGAATTTTGTTTTGTCAGCAGACTTCCATGGTGACACCATGACAATGTCTGCAGCAATTTATTTTAAGTTTGCACAAAACATTAGCAGGTTCTGAATTTTAAAATCGGCTAAAAAATAACCGACCAAATTACATTTTGCCTTGGAATTTGCCTCGATTCAGCCGATAGCCGATGCTAATTAACCCTTTACCCAACAAACTGGCCAAAAACGGCCAAATAAAGCTGCAACAGCCTAAATTATCTTGGATCTGTCTCAATAAAACCATACAAATATGGATATCATTGGAACCGGCTCAATGAACACATTGTGGTGGTTACAGTTATGCCCTGTGCCAATGCATTCTCTTATATATGCGAGTCGACCATAGGTCGCCTCGCATATATAAGAGAATGCATTGGCCTAAACACTTTTTACCATTTTTTCTTACATTCTTTAACAATTTTATAATTTTTAATGTGTTAAGCCAATGCATTCTCTTATATATACGAGGCGACCTATGGTTGACTCGCATATATAAGAGAATGCATTGGCACAGGGCCATTCTGTTGGGTAAAGGGTTAACAGGGCTGATCACATTCTAAATAAAGAATGCCTCTCCACACTTGAGAATAACTTTTGATTTTAGTAGTTTGTTTAGCACAGCAGAAGTTCATCTAAGTCACCAATTCAAACATCATGTTATATTTAACTGAATTCCATTTGGACCTGTCATAGTAACTAACTTGGTTAACAATAAATCACAGAAAAACTAAATAACTGAGGAACTAATCTAAATAATAAAGCAAGAATCGTGAAGTCATCAGAACAGGAGTTTATGGTTTCTTACCCATAGAGAGCCCCACATAGACTGAAGCAGATGCCACTCTGTAGTGCATGCTTCCATCAGTGTGAGGCTCCCTGTGGGTTAAATATTATTAAAGAATCGTGAAGTCATCAGAACACGAGTTTATGGTTTCTTGACGATAAGAATTTAATCTATAACAGATATCAAATTTAAGACCATTTAACATGTTTGAGTTTTTATTAATTATTTTATTAATCAATTCAGAGTTTCTGCTAAATCTTTTTGACACCTAGATATACTTCTGCAGTGCATCAATGTACATGTAATAATCCATAGAGAGCCCCACATAGACTGAAGCAGACGACACTTCCTTCTAACCCATAGAGAGCCCCACATAGACTGAAGCAGACGACACTCTGTAGTGCATGCTTCCATCAGTGTGAGGCTCCCTGTGGGTTAAATATTATAATTTATCAATGTAGCCTCGGGCTCCAAATACTATCATGCTAATGAGATGTACCACAACAGGACACGACCACATTTATATGAAATTGAGGCAACTTGAGTATATATTTAAGGATTAACTGTCATGTGGACTGTTTTTATGGAGATGTAACCGTGAGGTAAGTGGTCATAACTTGTGTAAAACCCGAAGTTTTACATACAAGTTATGACCACTTACCTCACGGTTACATCTCCATAAAAACAGTCCACATGACAGTTAATCCTTATATTTATATACATTTGGCGAAAAAGCCACTTTTGTAAATGTATTTAAATCGAAGAGTGTATCGTGACAAAACCAGCCCAAAATATCCCATAGCACCCACCAGAAATCAGCTGAGAACAATTTCAAAACGAGGCTCTTTATATTGAAACATGACAATTTATTAAGTCAATCTTGCGCGAGTGCAAATGCGCCCAAAACATTACGCGTTCTTCTTCTCCAAAATCAATGACGCGTTGATGTAATTATGGTTGCAATTATGACCCTCTAGCGCATTCACCGAGAAATAATTGCAACTAGTCACGTGGGCGCCGACCAATCGGAATGCTGGATTTAGTGACATTCACATTGAACTGAAATATTATTATGATTGGTCAACAGATGCTAACTTTAGACTTTAGAATTTCGATTCACCAGCAAAATAAACTAATGTACTCTATGAACAATGTAAAACAACACAGTATTTATAACGACAATGAGTAAATGGCTTTTAACCCTTTCAGTGCCAGGTCCGATTTTTGTATCAACCCATATACCCTGTGCCCATGCATTCTCTTATATATGCGAGTCGACCATAGGTCGCCTCGCATATATAAGAGAATGCATTGGCCTAACAATTTTTCATCATTTGCTATTATTTTTTAAAATTTTAATAATTTTTTCTTATATTCTTTAACAGACTTAATTTGTAGGTTTAGTGCCAGGGAATCTTACGTTTTTCATGGGCATCAAAATTATTACTATGAATACTTGGTGATAGTTTTGAGTTATAACATGCCCCTAAGGTTTTATCCAATTTGTTTTTAAATTCGCTATAGCATGCTTAAGCATACCCAAAAAAAATTCAACCCAAAAAAATCTTTTAAAAAAGGGCCGATTTTACAGACAGTAAATTAGGGCCGATGAGATCGGC
Source organism: Siphonodentalium dalli (assembly GCA_032622095.1). Lineage (NCBI taxonomy): Eukaryota > Metazoa > Mollusca > Scaphopoda > Gadilida > Siphonodentaliidae > Siphonodentalium > Siphonodentalium dalli. The sequence goes on from CP136069.1 coordinate 212,518,343, forward strand.
CCCTGGCTGAAAGGGTTAAACGCCTTTTTACTCATTTCCAATATAACTATCAGGTTGATAAATACGTGATCCCAGTGATCAAAGCCTTATTCTTATTATATTCATGAGCTGAGATACAATACCTTTGGTAGAGTTTGAACAATTTCTAAATTTAATGGGAAATAGCAGAACATTCTGTTGTGGTACATCTTAGATCAAAGTGTACACAAAAGCAAAATGCTTATCAAAAATATGATAAACAAACAATAGGAATGATAAGATTACAGGCTCCAATGTCAGGACAAATGTACGATAATGCTCTAATTAATCGACTTCTTAACCACAGCAGAATTATGGATAACTTTTCAGGATTTAGTCGGATATATGGCTTGTTGCCATTCATCGGAAAGCTCTCGGCGAGAGCTTTCCAATGAATGGCAACAAGCCATATTTCCGACTAAATCCTGAATAGTTACCCATAATTCTGCTGTGGTTAAGAAGTTGATTAATTAGAGCATTACTGTATGATTTACTATGATTTGCGTAGATTTTCTAATCTTTTGAGCCTGAACATCTTATAATTTTCAGACATTTATTGACTGGAGCCTGAACATCTCATCATTTACACACATTCACAGACTGAGTTTGTTTACAGTAATGCTCTAAATAATCGACTCCTTAACCACAGCAGAATTATGGGTAACATTTCAGGATTTAGTAGGAAATATGGCTTGTTGCCATTCATTGGAAAGCTCTCACTGAGAGCTTTCCGATGAATGGCAAGAAGCCATATTTCCGACTAAATCCTGAAAAGTTACCCATAATTCTGCAGTGGTTAAGGAGTCGATTATTTAGAGCATTACCGTAGCTTCTGTTGTCCTTTTGATTTGCGATGCACCCATTTCACAGACTATTTTTCTTGTGTTTATGTTTGCCTTTTGATTTGTGTTGCATGCGTTCCTGTTCCGAATGTGTCCGGAGAATAAAATTCAGATCGACGGAGTTATTCATGGCATAGAAGACATTGGCCTGTTCCGGGAAATATAATTCTGTAAGAAATGAGAAAAATAGAATGAAATGAAGTGTGTCGATATAAACCTAAAGATAGTTCCCAATATGAATGGAAACGGTTAAAGTTTGTTCACGTTATCATGCTAACAGACATAATTTCCATACACCAAATATGAATGGAATCGGTTAAAGTTTGTTCGTATTATCATGCTAACGGACATAAATCGACAAACTAAGGACCAACTCAGGTAAAAAAAAAATTGGACAAACCTGGTTTTCAAACTCGATCAAGATATTGTTGTGAAAGTTTGATATACGAAATATGAATGAAATTAGTTGAAGTTGTTCAAGTTATCAAGCTGACAGACATAAAACTGCTATAAATAGAAACAAGTGGCATAACTCTGGTTAGAAAGTCAGGGGCGGGCTGACTTAATGTGAGCAGCTGTTGCACATGACAATAAACTCACATACCAAAAACTGTCAGAATCCATTAACAAGAGGTACGCTGTCGCGTGGCATTTGCCCCCGACCGTAGCAATTTGGATTAAGCATGGACGAAACTGCGGATATCCGAGGAGGTCTATATGACCATTCCAAAAGAAGTTCGTACAGAAATGTTGACTAAAACCACAAAACAAGCGATCCGGAAACCCAAAAACAAGCAAAAATTCAAATTTTCTAAGTTGAAAAAATGGCCATAACTCTGGCAAAAATTATCAGATCATACCCAAATTCGCACTTGGATCATACCCAAATTCGCACAAATTCGCATGTATTTTCATATAACTGATCCACAAAAATACGGGATTTGCAATCGTACCACCAAAGCTCACGCTATCATCTGGAAACCCCAAAAAACAAGAGAAAAATTCTAAGTAAAAAAGGGCCATAACTCTGGTGAAAATGGGTAGACGAAACCCGCGCTATGCATGTAGCTGTTCCCCCATGCTGCTCTATCACCATACCAAATATCAGCTAAATCTGCCCAGCGGTTGCTGAACAATAATGCAAAATGTTTGTACGGACGGACAAAATTCAAATTTTCTAAGTTGAAAAAAGGGCCATTACTCTGGCAAAAATCATCAGATCATACCCAAATTTGCACTTGACATGTATTTTCATATAACTGATCCACAAAAATACGGGATTTGTAATCGTATCACCAAAGCTCACGCTATCATCTGGAAACCAAAAAAACAAGAGAAAAATTGAATTTTCTAAGTAAAAAAAGGGCCATAACTCTGGTAAAAATGGGTGGACGAAACCCGCGCTATGCATGTAGCTGTTCCCCCATGCTGCTCTATCACCATACCAAATATAAGCTAAATCTGCCCAGCGGTTGCTGAACAATAATGCAAAATGTTTGTACGGACGGACAAAATTGAATTTTCTAAGTAAAAAAAGGGCCATAACTCTGTTGAAAATGGGTGGACGAAACCCGCGTTATGCATGTAGCTGTTCCCCCATGCTGCTCTATCACCATACCAAATATAAGCTAAATCTGCCCAGCGGTTGCTGAACAATAATGCAAAATGTTTGTACGGACGGACAAAATTGAATTTTCTAATTAAAAAAAGGGCCATAACTCTGGTGAAAATGGGTGGACGAAACCCGCGCTATGCATGTAGCTGTTCCCCCATGCTGCTCTATCACCATACCAAATATCAGCTAAATCTGCCCAGCGGTTGCTGAACAATAATGCAAAATGTTTGTACGGACGGACGTACAGAGACGTCGACTATATACCCGCCGACTTCAAGTCGGGGGCATAATAAACCATTATGTTATATAGTTTTGGGGCCGCATGCCCACATGTCAGCTCACATACCAGCCGGCCCACCAACCGTTCATCAAATCGTAAGTTGAGTTTTGATATAAAAAAAACTTGACTGTTAAAGTGGTTTATCTCTGATGAACCCATTCAACCCAAGCCATGTTCGGTGTGAAATCAAGCCACATTCAGTGTGAAATCAAGCCACGTTCGGTGTGAAATCAAGCCACGTTCGGTGTGAAATCAAGCCACATTCAGTGTGAAATCAAGCCACGTTCGGTGTGAAATCTCAGCTGAAATGACACTGAGATGGAATTCTCCCTGTAGGTATACTTCAAACATCTCTGTTCTAAAAATAGCCTCTCTTTCTGTCCCATTGTTATTAATTTAACTTACCTCCGTCAGGTAATATCTGGGAGAGGCAGAACTCGTCGTGTTTTCTGTCGATTGAGTATTTATCAAGAACTTTTTGAATAACTGCAGATGTGTGATCCGTGTTTGTTAACTGAAAAAGAATATTGTTTTCATTTCATTTTATTGAAGGAGAGACTGGACTAAATTGTCCCATTCAACACACAGCTTTCAACACACAGCTTTCAACACATAGCTTTCAACACACAGCTTTCTATTATTCATAGGTAGTAGGGGGTGCCATGATTCATTGCAATTCCGATACATCGCTTTTTAAAATTCACAATGCAATGCATCATATTGGGAGAGTGCGATGCGATGCAAAAACAATTCATTTATGCAGAGTTATCAATAGATCCAAACAATTCATTTATGCAGAGTTATCAATAGATATGCAGAGTTATCAATATATATGCAGAGCTATCAATAGATCCAAACTTTTCCACTCAAAACATCCCATCTGGGCAGATCTAGGGACTGTGCTAGCTACAGTATTTAATCGATATATCTCTCCAGTGTTTTTTTTTACTCTAGTGGAAAATATGTGCCGTTCAGCTCACTGTCACCTATCGTGACTTTAATTTCAACTGACCGTTTACATCTCATTGGTTAACTATAACATAATATATTTTAAAACCAGTAGTTCATGATGGTAGGAAGCGTATGGGTGTGTTCCGGTCTCTCATGTGGCCTGAATCCATTGGGTACCATAATAAATGGTCTTAGGACTGCTTTCTTATGCTATCCCCGATGGTTTTTTGTCGCCTGTTAGTGCCGGACAACTCCTTTACAGGCTCATACCCTAAATAAACGCCATACTCATGCTGGGCATTGGTCAGCTACAGTGGTGGTGATGTACCACATGGTACAACACATCTTTCCGTAGATGACCAATGTCCAGTAATAACTCAAATAATTTGATATTCTAATTTCTATATCTTTACAATCTGTGTTAATCTGTCACTTGTCACATGTATATCACATATATACCATGTATTCCTGTTTTTTTTTATCAATACATGTAGGTTGTCCTACACAAATGTGTGTCTTAAAGACCATTAAAACGTATCTTATCTTATCTTATCTTATTTACTTCTAGTACACTAGCCATGCATTTTGGTCATTTTAGTTAGGTCTAGTAATTTACTTCAATGAATATGCTGAGGTGAACACTGATGAGAATATACATACTAAAATGATTAAGTGGTTCATCTAGTTTTCACAGCCAACAATTTACATGGTGATGTGCATCGCATTATGATAGTAAAATTGCAAAAATGCATCGTTAAGGTCTGAATCATTTCAGCCCTAATAGGTATTGTCAGTGGAATTGGTATGTAATTTGTAGACTAAGGGCAGTAACCCTATAGTCACTCTGGGTTGTGTCACAAGATGATAACTTGTCTACCCAGGAATATTCCAAGATTTTAAGAAAACCAGCTTGTGAAATTGGTAGGGATAATACTTGTTTATGTTAAAGAATGGTTGCCATAATCTTCTATTATTCGTTACTGGCAGTGTTGACACTTGCACAGTGATGACACTTGCCTTGTGTAATTGTTGCACAGTGATGACACGGACCTCGTGTAATTGTTTCAAGTTCAAAATTCTCAGTTGTTTCAACAAAACTCTTCGACAAAACTATTTAAACTGTTTCTAAATAAGCACCCATGTTTGCATCTCCAGCAGCTAGCAACCACCTCCATAAATAATGGCCAAGAATAAATTTCATAAATTTTATTGTCATGGGCCAAATTACAGGTAGGTCAGTTATTTATAGGTAGGGCTAGAGAAAAAAGATAAACTAGCTAAATGTCAACTGTTTTTGTAAAATATTATGTTGGGTTATGCCTCTTGTATAGAATTCACAGAACAACGATATAAATATTTACCTATTATAGTTGAATATAACTATAATAGTTTAATTCAGAATGTACCTGACCTGGTATAGGTTTACTCACCATAATGCTTTTATATACATGTGTATTGGAGCCCTTCCCCGTCTGTAAGCTGACTTTGATTACACACATATCAGACATCCGGAACGGAGAAAGCGCGAGGTCACAATCTAATGATGTCAATGATGATACCGATGATGAATGAGACAGCTGAAAAAAGGACAAAGTTCATTAGGGTCAGAAGCTCAATAAGGAGGGTGTAAATGCAGCTTATTTTAATACTAGTATTAACAGGGACCGACCTAGCTATAAGATTTCAGGAGACAGTTTATAAGCCTATATGGCAAATTTGGGAGCCAGATTTCACATTTGCCAGTATCAAATGCCTTATCAAACTGGAAGCATTCAATATCTGGACCCTCAATCTTTACCATCATGATCAGGGAGTTCAAACTTTTGATAGTTAGATTTGAGTGTCTATAATTTCTAAAAATAGAATCAAGGAATCATTGGGAATTAATTACGATTTTCCTGATTTGGACACATTCTGTTTGCCCAAGCCTGCAAATAGCGTGTCTGTCATTTGCAGAATGAGGTCCCCAGAGGGTGAATTTAGTGACGCTACCTCGCATAGCGGGCTAGCATCACTAAATTCAGCTTAGGCCATCAACTGCTATGGGAGACCTAGGATCAATTTGAAGTTTCCCAGTTGAAGTTGGTGATGTTCACCCATTGGGCGCCTCAATTATGGATTTTATATTCTGCAAATAAAGGATATAGAAACTTCCCAGATGGGAAAACGTAACTAAAAACAATGTTAATTTGATACTATAGATACTTCCCAGAAGATGTGGCCTAAGCAAAATGAGGTCCTCAGAGGGTGAATTTAGTGATGCTAGCCCACTATGCGGGATAGCGTCACTAAATTCACCCTCTGGGGACCTCATTCTGCAAATGACAGACACGCCATTTGCAGGCTTGTGTTTGCCATTGAACAAGGTGCAATAATAAGAATAAATATATTTGTACACTATAAAATGGTGATCATGGATAATTTTGTCACCTAATATATTCAGTAACACCAGGTAACATCGATGAATTTGAAGAGAGTACATACTGATAGTCCGCTCGATTCGCTATCTAAAGTTACTAAAAGTGAACGGACGCACAAACAAACCAATGAAATTACACGTCTCATTTTATAAAAACGGTCATATAAAAACGGGCATACAAAAAGACCCTCTTGTTGCCAAGCTAATAAAATAAATCCTTGGATGTACGCACTTTTGTGCCAACACACAGTTCCAGATGCGTGAACTGGAAGGGAAATAATGCACTTGCAAGAAATTCTATTTTAAGATCAAGCACCTTGTTTGTTGTAAACTTTGGTCATTTCGACTTCTGTGCAGTTTTAATATTTACTTATTTATGGCAGGTCATGAATATGCTTGAGGAGCAGGTTTTAGATTTAACCCACAGGGAGCCTCACATAGATGGAAGCATGCACTACGGGGTGATGTCTGCTCCAGTCTATGTGGGGCTCTCTATGGGTTTAAATATGCTTGAGGAGCATAACCCACAGGGAGCCTCACATAGATGGAAGGATGTACTACATAGTGTCATCTGCTCCAGTCTATGTGGAGCTCTCTATGGGTTTAAATATGCTTGAGGAGCAGGTTTTATATATAACCCACAGAGAGCCTCACATAGATGGAAGCATGCACTACGGAGTGTCGTCTGCTCCAGTCTATGTGGGGCTCACTATGGGTTTTAATATGCCTGAGAAGCATAACCCACAGGGAACCTCACATAGATGGAAGCATGCACTACAGAGTGTCGTCTGCTCCAGTCTATGTGGGGCTCTCTATGGGTTTAAATATGCCTGAGGAGCATGGTTTTTGGGGACGAGGCTTTCCCCGAGAATCTGTTATGTTTATCAGCAAGACTTGAAATAGTGTGTCTGACATTTGCAGAATGAGGTCCCCAGAGGGTGAATTTAGTGACGCTATCACGCACATCGGACTAGCATCACTAAATTCACCATCTGGGGACCTCATTGTGCTTAGTCCTAATATTCTGGGAAGTAATTATAGTTTCAAATTAACATTGTTTTTGTTACTTTTTCCCTTCTGTTCAGTTTCTATATCCCCTAATTTGCAGAGGATAAAATGGATAATTGCGGTGATTAATGGGTGAACATCACCGAATTCAACTTAGAAACTTCAACCTGATCCTAAGTCTTTCATAGCAGTTGAGGCCTCAGCAGAATGAGGTCCCCAGAGGGTGAATTTAGCAATATTAATGCTAGCATGCTATGCTAAGTTCACTAAAATCACCCTCTTGGGACCTCATTCGGCAAATAATAGCACTTTATTACCCAAACCATATTATTGCTGGAGGAAGCCTTGTAAATGATAGCACCTTATTACACATACCTTATTATTGCTGGAGGAAGCCGTGGAGACAGTGGATTCTGGACTAGCTTCGACACTGCGTCGATCATCCAGACCGCAGGCGAAAAGAGCAAATCGTGAGCTATCAAACTTAGCAGGTTTAGTACCCAGGCTGAAATAATAAATATCAATTTAATTATAATATAGTTTCGCATATTGTATTAACCCATTCATGACGGGGGAGCTGCGCTGGTGCAGCTTTAAAGATCGTGTGCCAGTGCATTCTCTTATATATGCGAGTCTCCCTTACAGAGCCTCGCTTTTATAAGAGAATCCACTGGCTTACACTGTGAAGGTTAATATTGGGCCAATGTATTCTCTTATATATGCGAGGCTCGCTATGGGACTTGCATAATATAACAGAATGCATTGGCACAGGGTTTTACGCAATATTTCAAGCTCCGGTCGTGGAAGGGTTAAATGATTAAAGACATATTGTGCTACTATTTCAGACATGTACATGTAGCTAGACTCCTGCGAATTGGAGATTTTGATCGAATCGAATATTGAATCGAGTCTACGTAATCGAATCGAATATCGAATCGAATATCGAATCGAATATCGAATCGAATCATACCTGTGTGTTGCATTCTCAATTAGGCATTTAGTGTCAATGATTAGACGATTTGATAAACGTTCTATGAACTTCCATGAAATTCCATCATAACGTGTGGCGATCAACGTCGTTCCCGATACTATTAACTTCAATTGAGAATTGTTGAGAGAAAAAAAAACAGATTAAAACGTCCATTAACGACGATTAGATATATAACCACTAAACGGATTATCGGAATTAAAATCACGCGCAATTTGTAGAGTTTGCATGTACATGCACAATTGCAAATCGGCACTCGGAAACACCTGTTTTTATAAACTTGAAGATGCAACAACAGTCGCATGGTAGCCTGTTTATGTAGTGCTGGATGCTTAGATGTCTTGTTGTCCCAGACGCTTGCGATTTATATACCACGTTGCATTCATCACACGTGTAAGTTTCTGCACTACATGCAGCTTTTATCAGGTTTAAAATAAACATGAATAACGGACGACAAATTGTCAAGTTTCAAAGAACGCTTCGAAACTGAAAGTCAACTTCAAAAGAAAACACCGCCACACGCACTCTTCGACGCCGGGAGCACGTGTTGTTTACATTATCGGCGATATTACAGAACGAATGTCGACCGCATGCGGAGGGTGGGAAAGTTACATTTATTTTATTGTTAAATGTAACTTCATTTGGTCGTAACATATATCAACATACCATGCATAAAATCATCTGGCCAATATCCATTTGCATTCATACGTTGAACGACGAATCACTAGAAAAGGGGTTAGCGGTGTACTCCACTGGTACCTCGTGTGTGCGGTTTTAGACAAACGGGGAAAGTCGCGTGCGGCGATCTGAATAAACTGATGTTTTTGTTGTACAATTTGAAAAAGTAGAATTACACCACAAAACTGGATCGAGATATCCATGGTAACTCGAGTAATGACCAATCTGGACAATGCTTTTAAGCATCTCATCGCTATTATAATTTACGCGTGTCGTCGGTCCATCAGCGATCTCTGAGCTTTTGGCTACCATGTTCAAAGCTAGAATTCAGATGTATTTAGTCGTCCTATAGTGGCTAATTAATGGCTATACTTATATTTAATAGCATGTGAACATTCGCGATGTACATGTACAATAAGAATTATAAGGTGCATATATTCATAATTTTCGGGAATTATATGGCACAGAAACAGCGAAGATCGATGTATGCACTTGTCCGTAAACAGCTTACTTTTTTGTCAGTGTATATTCGAAATTTCGAGTTGGAAATTTCGAATCGAATTTGACTTTCGAATCTCGAATCGAATATCGAATATTCGCAGGACCCTACATGTAGCATTCAACTAATATTCACAAAAATTCCAACAACATCATTTCAGCATATAATTCATATATTAGTATGACATTGCATTTTACCAATTTGAATCTAAAATTTAAGAAAATAACTACCAGTACTTTAACCCTTCTATGACTGAAGCTTCCTGAAATTTTGCCAATGTATTCTCTTATATAAGAGAATTCATTTGCACATGGTTTTTGCAAAATTTCAGGAAGCTCCAGCCATAGAAGGGTTAAATACATTATGTACCGGGACCGGCCTAGAGATTTCAAATTGGAAGAAGTTACATCTCCCAATTTTGTTATCAAGGAGAAAAACAATCGTTGAAGTTAAATTTACTCCCCAATATCACCCTTCTATGATCCAATACACCCCAAGATCACCCTTCTATGATCCAATAAGTATTAAATTTACACCCCAATATCACCCTTCTATGATCCAATAAGTATTGTGCAGCTCAAAAGACCATTTATAAAACCATTATAGTGAGTAAGAACACCATTATAATCAGTAAGTATACTTTATATAAATGTATGCTATCGGAACATATGCAAACTGGTAAATGAGAGAGAAGTCACTTCTCCCTGGGACAAAGATAGGGAGAAGATGTCTCCCATGTCGCCTCTCTTTCATATACCAGTGTTCGCATGTCTGAACGTCATATTTAAAAGTATATTGGCGTTCTTACTCACTATAAAGGTTTGAAAAATGGCTCTTTTGTTGCATAATTCTTATTGGATCATAAAAGGGTGATGTTGGAGTTGACATTGAAATTCAGTCATTGTTACTTCTTCCTGATAATAGTCCACTTCTCCCTAATAACTGAACAGGGAGAAGTGACTTCTCCCAATTTGAAACCTCTGGCTGGTCCAAGGTAAGAAATTAACACATCGTAGTCAAAACACCAAAATTCTTAATGTGATATCTACAATGGCCTGAGGCAGCGTGATGTAGATATTTTGTTTAGTTGGAGCATAGTAGGGAGATGTTGTAAATCATGCCTTGAATCTCTACTCTAGCTAATGCCCATAGAGATCTGGGGGCCAGCGAATCAGAAATTCGGCAACTGAATTGAATCTCAAATCAAATCTGGTGTCCGATGTCGACATCAACATCGAATCCGAATCGAATCGAGACAAGCACAGGACGGGGAAAGCCATAGCTGACCATCAGATATCATTTTAATTATTGTTCACTTATTTGTCATAAAAGCTGAGACTTTTTTCAAATATGAAACAAAGAACCAAGACAGAGTTCACAGACAAATGTTTTGCGACTGACATCATTCAAAACTTTACTTTAAACCACCAGTATTATGAGTACATGTAATGACATCCATGAAAAGGTGACAGACTACGATTAGACATAATCGCGTAACTACAATAGTACAAACTCTAAATTACATCATACACGGTGCCAGCGAGACCTCCAGAGGGGAGAAATTGTACAATACGGTAATTGCCCTGTCAATAGAGCTCCATACATAAAAAAAATTGTTGTTTTCCGACATAAACGGGAAACAATGGGTCGATTCAAAAAGATACGAATCGGAGAGCCAATTTGATCTAGAATCTGGTCGTGGATGTTGACACCGAATCGATTCTTCAAAGCTTCAGACAGGCCACTAGGGATCATATTCCACTAGTACAAAACTTTTTGATGTTCTGACCCATGCTGTCAGGATACTTTATAACATTGAACAAACAAGGCAGGGAATACATTTATATGTTATAACTTATTGCTCCATAATCTACTTCACATTAGGGGTAGTCCCAGCTAGAGATTGCATCCTTTTCTGAAACTCGTGTGAGCCTATATCGCAATAAACTTGGAATTAATTACCCAGGAATAATTACATAATTAGAAAAGACACAAACCAAAATCGCTCACAAATTCACTTAAATCGTGCAATTTTAAGTTGGGACCTTCATCTACAGTCAAGTACATTTTTCAGGAACAGGTAATAACTAAGAAATATATTTCCCGCATTAGTTTTTCAACTTTATAAGGTTCCATGTCAAAACTTGAAAAAGTTCCAGGTTTTGTACAGGTGGAATATGATCTCTACGGGTGTTAGCCAGAGTAGAGACTCGTGACATGATTTTGGAGATTTTGAAGAAAGTTAAGCATTACAGCATGAGGATTCTATAAGGCCTAAACAAGAGACCATTGTTCCCTCAAAGGTTAAACTCAACATTCGGATCAAACCCATATTCAAACTTGATCTGTAGTTTAGGCTGAGAAACACACATAACAAATTTGGTTCCGATCAGATAAAAAAATCGTTGAGTTATCGCACCATACATAAAGTGTCTATGGACGGACAGATGGCTAGACAGATAGACGGACGGAAGACGAGTGGTCAATCGGAAGTTGACATTAGCACTAGTGTGGAAGGATACAATGAGGCACAGCCACAAGTGTTGTATCGACAAATTGATTGACACGCGTGTCATTCAATGTCCAAGAACCATAAATTAAAAAAATAGACTGACAAGGTTTATTTGGGCACGTACAGTAATGCTCTAAGTAATCGACTTCTTAACCACAGCAGAATTATGGGTAACTTTTCAGGATTTAGTCGGAAATATGGCTTGTTGTCATTCATCCGAAAGCTCTCCCCGAGAGTTTCCAATGAATGGCAACAAGCCATATTTCCGACTAAATCCTGAAAAGTTACCCATAATTCTGCCGTAGTTAAGAAGTCGATTACTTAGAGCATTACTGTACATAGCTTGTTTTGTAATGCGTGATGGGTCTGACAAGGTTAATTTGGGCATGTACATGGCTTGTTTTGTAATGCGTGATGATGCTTTTATTTTATAGTTCTGGTTTCATGGTTGAAGGGAAAGTCATTTACGTCATGTGACGTCAACAGGATGTGTATGGAATGTATGGATTTGTAAATATAGAACAGTAGGAACAATAGAATAGGAACAAGCGTGTAATAAAATGCCTTATGGAAAATAGTATAGAATATTATAATCTCAGATGGCTTGTCTATGATTAGGGTGCTGATATTTAGAGGTTTAGGAGACCATATTATTAAAATAAATCATTTAACCTGCTTTAAAGGGGTACTGTACACTAAATCCGCCATTTATGCGACCATGCAAACAACATGGTAATTATAATGAAAATTACTCAAGACATAAACTCATTTTCATTATAATTACAATGTTGTTTGCATCGTTCATAGAGCACATGAGTTTATTTCGCACTCATCTCTGGCTCAAATTCATTCATTAGCTGGATATTCTGAGGAGTATAAAAGGAGATGGTCCCATAAATGGCCGGATTAGTGTATAGTCCCCTTTTAATACCGACCCTAATTGTTTTCAGCCTATAAGGAGAAAGAAAGAATCTTTTTGATTTTGGCCTAAGCAGTGTAAGGATTTACCTGAAGCTTTCAGCTCTGTTAATTAGTGTTGGTTGTTAATTAGTGTTGGTTTTTAATTAGTGTTGGTTTTTAATTAGTGTTGTGTTTTATTTGAGCCGAAGCACAATAGGCAAAAATAAATTCTGTCATTCAGTTTTCAGCCAAAGCAAATTTTCGAAGCTGCCAATATATATCGTCGGTGAGATTCGAAGAGGTCGTCAAGTAAAATGAGCAATTGTTCAGGAGAGACAAAAAAACTTATTCTGACTTATTTACGACAATTTCAAATCGGCGATTATCGTTGTTTCCATGTCTTAAGTATAAATAAGTAACAATTGATCACAATTTGTGGAGGTTGTACTTGAATGTGCATGTACGTATGTGTGTACACGCCTGTCATATAGATTCTGTCAAATCTCATTTGGGTGTGATATAAGGGGAATAAATGCCTGTTAAATCCAATATAAACGACTCCATGACTCAGATGGTAATTCAAAAATGTTGTATGATGTTTACGTCCTTTTCGATCAAGATTTTTCAGCCAATCAGATTTATGAATTTTTGTCAGATGTCAAAAAATTCACACTTCTGATTGGATATTGGGGTCACAGTTTAATATAACCTATGTAATCGAGTCTGTTGATTCCGAATCTGCAATAAAAAAATTTGTGTAAAAACCACTTTACGACCTCTTCGAATCTCACCCGACGAATTATGCAATTTGTTTTAAATTGAACCAAATATCTGCAGGAATTGATGTTGAGATAGTTCTGCAAATAAAACAAATACAGTAATGCCCTAATTAATCCACTCCATAACCACAGCAGAATTATGGGTAACTTTTCAGGATTTTGTCAGCAATATGGCTTGTTGCCATTCATCGGAAATCTCTCCCCGAGAGCTTTCCGATGAATGGCAACAAGCCATATCTCTGACTAAATCCTGTAATTTACCCATAATTCTGCTGTGGTTATGGAGTCGATTAACTAGGGCATTACAAGTATTTGGATTGTTCAAAGTTTAGTACTAACGACAAGGACTAAACAACACAGACTATCACAGAATATCAGCAATTTTAAACTGAACCCAAATAAAGTTGCTAATGCAACAAGTTAGGGGTCCTAAGATTTTTAATAGAGGCAACATTTCTTGCCCAAGACAATTTTTTCCACCAAGCCAATTTTCGGCTAATTAACAGAGCTGACTATTTGCAAGTTAGATATAAAGCTTGTGCACAAGCCCTAATTTAATGTTGATTGACATTTGCAGAATGAGGTTCCCATAGGGTGAATTTAGTGACGCTATCCAACAAAATGGGCTAGTGTCACCAAATTCATCCTCTGGAAACATCATTATGCTTAGGCCTAATCTTCTAGGGAGTATCAACAGTATATTCTCAATTTAACATTGTTTTAGTTACTTTTTCCATTCTGGGAAGTTTCTATATCCCCTAATTAGCAGAAGATAAATTGCATAATCGAGGTGACTAATGGTTGAACATCACCAACATCAACTCAAGAATTTCAATCTGATCCTTGGTCTCCCATAGTGATTGAGGCCTAAGCAAAATGAGGTCCCCAGAGTGTGAATTTGGTGATGCTAGCCCACTGTGCGGGATAGCATCACTAAATTCACTCTCTGGGGACCTCATTCTACAAATGTCAGACAAACTAAATTCAGACTTGTGCTCCCAATTCCAAAAGCAACAAATGGACAAAACTTACTCAAGCATGCTGAAAAATATAATGAAAATCATGACACCAAACATAAACTCATTCAAGCATGCTGAAATATGCAATGAAAATAAAATCATGACACCAAACATAAAATCAATCAAGCATGCTGAAATGTGAAATGAAAATCATGACACCAAACATAAAGTTAAAATATGAAGAATGAAATATTTGTGCACATAAAAATATCAGACCAAGTCCTCGTGGTCCACAACACCTTGGGATATACAGTAATGCCCAAAGTAATTGACCACTTAACCACAGCCGAATTATGGCTAATTTTTCAGGATTTAGTTGGAAATATGGCTTGTTGCCATTCATCGGAAAGCTCTCGCCGAGAGCTTGCCGATGAAAGGCAACAAGCCATATTTCCGACTAAATCCTGAAAAGTTACCCATAATTCTGCTGTGGTTAAGTGGTCAATAATTTGGGAATTACTGTATGATGCTGTTTTAGGACTGAGTTCCCCCTCATTCCTCTTCTATAACGGACATTCATTCAAAAGAAGTACTACATGTAAATGTGGAGGCCGGACATTCACGTAAACCCCTGAATGTGATCGATCACCTGACATGTTATCCCTTGATGTTGGAACCATTTTATTGCACAAAACAGTTCCATGACCTGACATGTCTGTAATTAATCTTTCTTCAAAATGATATATCATCTACCGTGATAGAAAAGGGTATAGTGACGATCGTTTAATGTATTGTTTACATGCATTTTCTGATAGTGTAACAAATCAAAATTCTCTGGAAACCTAGGCTTTGTTTACTTATTTATCTTGTTGCTTAGACATTTAACAGACCTACATGTGTATGATATATGTATGTTTGATATCATGCTTGGGAAAGCCTGCCCTCTATGTTGTTATACGTAAAGCTTCCATTTGACCTAAACTGAACACATACATGTACAAGCAATATAACACCTCCCGACGATTCTGTGCATAATGTCTGTTATAGAAAAATAACGGGATGGAACTTGGTCCAAAAACAGCATCATCCCAACTGATATCCCAAGCTATTACAGCATCATCCCAACTGATATCCCAAGCTGTTACAGCATCATCCCAACTGATATCCCAAGCTGTTACAGCATCATCCCAACTGATATCCCAAGCTGTTACAGCATCAACCCAAACGATATCCCAAGCTGTTACTGTGTTACAGCATCATCCCAACTGATATCCCAAGCTATTACAGCATCAACCCAACTGATATCCCAAGCTGTTACTGTGTTACAGCATCATCCCAACTGATATCCCAAGCTGTTACAGCATTAACCCAAACGATATCCCAAGCTGTTACTGTGTTACAGCATCATCCCAACTGATATCCCAAGCTATTACAGCATCAACCCAACTGATATCCCAAGCTGTTACTGTGTTACAGCATCATCCCAACTGATATCCCAAGCTATTACAGCATCATCCCAACTGATATCCCAAGCTGTTACAGCATCATCCCAACTGATATCCCAAGCTGTTACAGCATCGTCCCAATCGATATCCCAAGCTGTTACAGCATCATCCCAACTGATATCCCAAGCTGTTACTGTGTTACAGCATCATCCCAACTGATATCCCAAGCTGTTACAGCATTAACCCAAACGATATCCCAAGCTGTTACTGTGTTACAGCATCATCCCAACTGATATCCCAAGCTATTACAGCATCAACCCAACTGATATCCCAAGCTGTTACTGTGTTACAGCATCATCCCAACTGATATCCCAAGCTGTTACAGCATCATCCCAACTGATATCCCAAGCTGTTACAGCATCGTCCCAATCGATATCCCAAGCTGTTACAGCATCATCCCAACTGATATCCCAAGCTGTTACAGCATCATCCCAACTGATATCCCAAGCTGTTACAGCATCATCCCAACTGATATCCCAAGCTATTACAGCATCATCCCAACTGATATCCCAAGCTGTTACAGCATCATCCCAACTGATATCCCAAGCTGTTACAGCATCATCCCAACTGATATCCCAAGCTGTTACAGCATCATCCCAACTGATATCCCAAGCTATTACAGCATCATCCCAACTGATATCCCGAGCTGTTACAGCTTCATCCCAACCGATATCCCAAGCTATTACAGCATCAACCCAACTGATATCCCAAGCTGTTACAGCATCATCCCAACCTATATCCCAATCTGTTACAGCATCAACCCAACTGATATCCCAAGCTGTTACAGCACCAACCCAACTGATATCCCAAGCTGTTACAGCATCAACCCAAACGATATCCCAAGCTGTTACTGTGTTACAGCATCATCCCAACTGATATCCCGAGCTGTTACAGCTTCATCCCAACCGATATCCCAAGCTATTACAGCATCAACCCAACTGATATCCCAAGCTGTTACAGCATCATCCCAACCGATATCCCAAGCTGTTACAGCATCATCCCAACTGATATCCCGAGCTGTTACAGCATCATCCCAACCTATATCCCAATCTGTTACAGCATCAACCCAACTGATATCCCAAGCTGTTACAGCACCAACCCAACTGATATCCCAAGCTGTTACAGCATCATCCCAACCGATATCCCAAGCTGTTACAGCATCAACCCATCCGATATACCAAGCTGTTACAGCATCAACCCAACTGATATCCCAAGCTGTTACAGCATCAACCCATCCGATATCCCAAGCTGTTACAGCATCAACCCATCCGATATCCCAAGCTGTTGTGGACCGAGAAGACTTGGTCTACTAAAGAATAATCCTTTGTGTAACCTTTCCACAATTATGTTATCCTCAAATATTAACCCTTCCATGAATGGAGCTTGCCGAAAATTTGCTTAATCCTGTGCCAATACATTCTTATATAAATGCGTGTTTTCCATAGGGAGCCCTGCATATATAAGAGAATGCACTGGCTTGCAATGTGATGGTACATATTGTTAGGCCAATGTATTCTTTTATATATGCAAGGCTTGCATATATAAGAGAATGCATTGGCACAGAGTTTTCACAAAATTTCAAGAAGTTCCAGTCATGGAAGAGTTAAACTGCCCTTATGGAGCCCCTCACAGACGTGTGCAGACGACACTCGACAATACAAGCTGCCACCTGTATGGGGCTCCCTACAGGAAGTTCCAGCCATTTAAGGGTTAATCTACCCTTAAGCTCCAGTCATGGAAGGGTTAAGCATCCATTTTCAAAACCATTCTGTCAGCCAAGTCTGCAAATAGCGTGTCTGTCATTTGCAGAATGAGGTCCCCAGAGGGTGAATTTAGTGATGCTATCCCGCATATCGGGCTAGCATCACCAAAATTCACCCTCTGGAGACCTCATTCTGCTTAGGCCTCATCTTCTGGGGAGTATCTATAGTATCAAATTAACATTGTTTTTAGTTAAATTTCCCTTCTAGGAAGTTTCTATATCCCCTAATTTGCAGAAGATAAAATTCATAATTGAGGTGCCCAATGGGTGAACATCACCTACTTCAACTGGGGAACTTCAATCTGATCCTAAGTCTGCTATAGCAGTTGAGGGCCTTAGCAGAATGAGATCCCCAGATGGTAAATATAGTGATGCTAGCCCGCTATGCGGGATAGCGTCACTAAATTCACCCTCTGGGCACCTCATTCTGCAAATGACAGACACGCTATTTGCAGGCTTGCTGGCCGCCCGTTGCAAGTTGCATCCAATCCATACAAGGTGGAAACAAGTTAAAGCCTGCGCATGACGTTACATGAAACAAGTTAAAGTCTGTGCACGACGTTACATGAAACAAGTTAAAGCCTGTGCACGTCACATGAAACAAGTTAAAGCCTGCGCATGACGTTACATGAAACAAGTTAAAGTCTGTGCATAACGTTACATGAAACAAGTTAAAGCCTGTGCACGTCACATGAAACAAGTTAAAGCCTGTGCACGTCACATGAAACAAGTTAAAGCCTGCGCATGACGTTACATGAAACAAGTTAAAGTCTGTGCATGACGTTACATGAAACAAGTTAAAGCCTGTGCACGTCACATGAAACAAGTTAAAGCCTGCGCATGACGTCACATGAAACAATTTAAAGCCTAAACATGACGTCACATGAAACAAGTTAAAGCATAAACATGACGTTACATGAAACAAGTTAAAGCCTGCGCATGACGTTACATGAAACAAGTTAAAGCCTGCGCATGATGTTACATGAAACAAGTTAAAGCCTGCGCATGACGTCACATGAAACAAGTTAAAGCCTGCGCATGACGTTACATGAAACAAGTTAAAGCCTGCGCATGATGTTACATGAAACAAGTTAAAGCCTGTGCATGACGTTACATGAAACAAGTTAAAGCCTGCGCATGATGTTACATGAAACAAGTTAAAGCCTGCGCATGATGTTACATGAAACAAGTTAAAGCCTGCGCATGATGTTACATGAAACAATTTAAAGCCTAAACATGACGTCACATGAAACAAGTTAAAGCCTGCGCATGACGTCACATGAAACAAGTTAAAGACTGCGCATGACGTTACATGAAACAAGTTAAAGCCTGCGCATGACGTTACATGAAACAAGTTAAAGACTGCGCATGACGTTACATGAAACAAGTTAAAGCCTGCGGATGATGTTACATGAAACAAGTTAAAGCCTGCGCATGACGTTACATGATGAAATTTCAACAAACTACCGTCCTTATTTCAATTAAAACATAGTGAATGTAAACATATTAGGATGGACTCAGGTTGCACACCTATATTGGACTTAGGAATGTGACTGATTGTGCTGGAAAATAATAAAAAATAAACCATCTACAGGGTTCACGCTGCTGACTAATAAACTAATGAGAAGCTAATAAACCATCTGCAGGGTTCATGCTGGTGCTGGCTTACTTTATTAACCATTTAATGTCGGGAGCTGCGCTGGTGCAGCATTAAAGATCATGTGCAAGTGCATTCTCTTATATATGCGAGTCTTATATAGGGAGCCTCGCATATACAAGAGAATGCAAGGCTTACAAGGTCAAGGTAAATATTTGTTAGGCCAATGCATTCTCTTATATATGCAAGGCGCCCAGTGGGCGACTCGCATATATAAGAGAATGAATTGGCACAGGGTTTTTTGCAAATTTTCAGAAACCTCTAGTCATGAAAGGGTTAAAATAATGATGATTAACTGTTAGCAGGGTGTCCTTTATTCATGATGTCAAAATATTAGAATGTAGTCAAATGTGTGCTCATTTATGTTGATATACATTAATGGTTAGACCTATTTAATGTTTTACAGTTCTCATCCTTATACATTAACGGTTAGACCTATTTAATGTTTTACAGTTCTCATCCTTATACATTAACGGTTAGACCTATTTAATGTTTTACAGTTCTCATCCTTATACATTAACGGTTAGACCTATTTAATGTTTTACAGTTCTCATCCTTATACATTAACGGTTAGACCTATTTAATGTTTTACAGTTCTCATCCTTATACATTAACGGTTAGACCTATTTAATGTTTTACAGTTCTCATCCTTATACATTAACGGTTAGACCTATTTAATGTTTTACAGTTCTCATCCTTATACATTAACGGTTAGACCTATTTAATGTTTTACAGTTCTCATCCTTATACATTAACGGTTAGACCTATTTAATGTTTTACAGTTCTCATCCTTATACATTAACGGTTAGACCTATTTAATGTTTTACAGTTCTCATCCTTATACATTAACGGTTAGACCTATTTAATGTTTTACAGTTCTCATCCTTATACATTAACGGTTAGACCTATTTAATGTTTTACAGTTCTCATCCTTATACATTAACGGTTAGACCTATTTAATGTTTTACAGTTCTCATCCTTATACATTAACGGTTAGACCTATTTAATGTTTTACAGTTCTCATCCTTATACATTAACGGTTAGACCTATTTAATGTTTTACAGTTCTCATCCTTATACATTAACGGTTAGACCTATTTAATGTTTTACAGTTCTCATCCTTATACATTAACGGTTAGACCTATTTAATGTTTTACAGTTCTCATCCTTATACATTAACGGTTAGACCTATTTAATGTTTTACAGTTCTCATCCTTATACATTAACGGTTAGACCTATTTAATGTTTTACAGTTCTCATCCTTATACATTAACGGTTAGACCTATTTAATGTTTTACAGTTCTCATCCTTATACATTAACGGTTAGACCTATTTAATGTTTTACAGTTCTCATCCTTATACATTAACGGTTAGACCTATTTAATGTTTTACAGTTCTCATCCTTATACATTAACGGTTAGACCTATTTAATGTTTTACAGTTCTCATCCTTATACATTAACGGTTAGACCTATTTAATGTTTTACAGTTCTCATCCTTATACATTAACGGTTAGACCTATTTAATGTTTTACAGTTCTCATCCTTATACATTTCCATCAAACTGTAAAAAAAAAAAAATCTTCGTACGTGTGCTTTATATTTTTGTTTTAGTTTCGTTTTCGCAATGATCCCCATATTTTTTTTCTTTTTTGAAGTTTCTGAAAAATGCCAAAGAAATTCATAAATGGCCAAAAAATTGGCCAAATTAATTTTCCAACCAGTGATTGTTATCGGTTGTTTTATAGGTAACCAATTAGTGGTAAGTGGGTGTCAGAGAAGGTAACACATCATGGTTCGGTTAGCGAAAATCACACCTAGCATCCCGGGATAACAGTAAAAATTCATAATGAAATGCTGGCTGACGGCTCGAAAGCTTTAATATGTAAAATTAGGACATGCTGAAAGAAAAACGGCCTGAAACCAATTAGTTAGATAAAATTTCAAATTGGTACCAAATGTATGAATGACAAGAGAAAGAAGACGGCATCTGCAAAGCATATGAAAATAGGGGGAAAAAATAATGGAACAGTGACCCAATTTATTGCAGATATCTGATTCCTCATTCACTTGTCATAAATTTAGGGTGGAGAGCAGTGGCCCGGAGTGGTTTTACAAAATTTGGAAAAGAATTTCGAACGTATCTCAATTAATAAAACCCAAAAGTTAAATTTTTAAATTTATAAATGATAAACACGAGAGAAGGAAAAAAGACAAAGCCAATAAGATCTTCATCTGTTGCAAGTCGCTAACTAAACGTATGAACACCAACTTTTCGACCTTTAAGAATGTTCAGTCCAGCGAGAACCCTGTTCATCAGGTGTGGTTCATAAGACAAGACAGAAAATAAACCAAGTCTTCTTGGTCCACAAAAGCTTCGGGTATCGGTTAGGTTGATGCTATTTTTGGACGCAGTCCCACCCCGTTGCTGAATGGACTTTCATTCAAAATATGTACAACATGTCGAGCCCGGGTATTTATGTGAAACCCTGAATGTGATTTAATCATCTCACATGTCCACGAAGTATCTGTCTTCAGAATGATATATCATATACCGTGACAGAATGATATATCATATACCGTGACAGAATGATATATCATATACCGTGACAGAATGATATATCATATACCATGACAGAATGATATATCATATACCGTGACAGAATGATATATCATATACCATGACAGAATGATATATCATATACCATGACAGAATGATATATCATATACCGTGACAGAATGATATATCATATACCATGACAGAATGATATATCATATACCATGACAGAATGATATATCATATACCGTGACAGAATGATATATCATATACCATGACAGAATGATATATCATATACCATGACAGAATGATATATCATATACCATGACAGAATGATATATCATATACCATGACAGAATGATATATCATATACCATGACAGAATGATATATCATATACCATGACAGAATGATATATCATATACCATGACAGAATGATATATCATATACCATGACAGAATGATATATCATATACCGTGACAGAATGATATATCATATACCATGACAGAATGATATATCATATACCGTGACAGAATGATATATCATATACCGTGACAGAATGATATATCATATACCATGACAGAATGATATATCATATACCATGACAGAATGATATATCATATACCATGACAGAATGATATATCATATACCATGACAGAATGATATATCATATACCATGACAGAATGATATATCATATACCGTGACAGAATGATATATCATATACCGTGACAGAATGATATATCATATACCATGACAGAATGATATATCATATACCATGACAGAATGATATATCATATACCATGACAGAATGATATATCATATACCATGACAGAATGATATATCATATACCATGACAGAATGATATATCATATACCATGACAGAATGATATATCATATACCATGACAGAATGATATATCATATACCGTGACAGAATGATATATCATATACCATGACAGAATGATATATCATATACCATGACAGAATGATATATCATATACCATGACAGAATGATATATCATATACCATGACAGAATGATATATCATATACCATGACAGAATGATATATCATATACCGTGACAGAATGATATATCATATACCATGACAGAATGATATATCATATACCGTGACAGAATGATATATCATATACCGTGACAGAATGATATATCATATACCATGACAGAATGATATATCATATACCGTGACAGAATGATATATCATATACCGTGACAGAATGATATATCATATACCATGACAGAATGATATATCATATACCGTGACAGAATGATATATCATATACCATGACAGAATGATATATCATATACCATGACAGAATGATATATCATATACCGTGACAGAATGATATATCATATACCGTGACAGAATGATATATCATATACCGTGACAGAAAAAGGTAAAGTGATGATATGATCGTTTAATTATATTGTTTACATGCATTTACTGATAGCATGACAAATTATCTGGAAAACAAGACTTTGTTTACTTATAAATCTTGTTGCTTTGACATTCCAAGGACCTCTGATATAAGCATGTTTGATATCATCATGCACGGAAAAGGCTGCCCTCTATGTTCATATATGCAAGGCTTCCATTTGACCTATTCCGAAGACATACAAGCAAGATAACTCCCACCCACGATTCTGGGTGTACTGTCCATTATAGAAGAACAACGGGAGGGGACTCGGTCCAAAAACAGCATCAACCCAACCGATATCCCCAAGCTGTTGTGGACCGAGAAGACTTGGTCTAGACGGAGACATATGAAGAACACATCATTAGAGCATCATTCTTACCTGGCCGACTTCTTCCTGAGCTTGGCGGAGTTTATAGATTCTTTTTCTATTGCACAAGACATTGCGTGACTGAAATAGAAACATGAAGCAATTCAGTGTAAATGTGTAAATGTAGTACGTCTTTTAATGTGTAAATGTAGTACGTCTTTTAATGTGTAAATGTAATACGTCTTTTAATGTGTAAATGTAGTACGTCTTTTAATGTGTAAATGTAGTACGTCTTTTCAACGAAAGTCTGTTATAGAAGAGTAACGGAATGGCACTCGGTTGAAAACAGCATCAACCCAACCGATATACCAAGCTGTTGTTGACCGAGAAGACTTGGTCTCTAAACCTCTATGAAATAAACCAGCTACCCTGCTGGACAAAACAAGTGTCCACTTAACTGCGGTGCGGTTAGCATTGGCACCGAGGCCGAAATGCAACTACACCGCAGCTCCACCGGCTAACTAGTTGGGCCATGGTGTACCTGCGATTCGGCCATGGTGTAGTTGCCGCGGTGTACGTTCATTAAACTGAAAAAAGACGATGGCATATAGTTTATTACATCATATTGGGAATGATGCGTTGTCATAGAAATGAAATATTATGGACACTTCAAGAGACGTAATTCCGATATAGGATTTTCGTCAGCTTTTCGAAGAGACTGATTTCTTACCTTTTGTTTTCATCAAAAGTCGGAACAGAATCGAACCACTCCCAGAATTTTTGATCCTCGTTGAACCCGTATATCTGGGCAGCGGATTGGAGCAGTTTAAGTTGAGCCAGCACCTCAAATTCCTTCCTGTGTTTCTCGAAATTAATATACCCATTCTCGACCATGTCTGGGTTGGCAGCGTCGATCATTGTGAGGTCCGTTAGAAATGTTCCCAAGTATGGAACCGTTCCCTGAACTATCCCCTAAAATACAATAATTTACTATATTGAAGTTCAATGAAGAATTATTTGGAGATAAGTGGGTTAAATTGATGGGTCATATCTGGGTGATTGGCGACAGTGGTTCACGTGTGAAAAGCATTGATTGCTATTGAATTGATTCAGCACAGGTTTCTCGATTGTTCTAAAGTGTGCTTGAATGCAAACGAAGATTTAGCGCTCATTCTACGTTCAGCTTTTCACGTGCATGGTTGGCCCATCCTTCCACCAAAATTTAGATTGATTGATTGATTGATTGGGGTTTATTGTCGCTTTAGCAACTAAGGCCATATAACGACATTGCCAGTTTTAGTGGTGGAGGAAATCCGCACACTTGTGACTAATCTAACAGTAATTTCAATGGCTGATAAACTCGTCAACCATGTGCGGCAAACCACCCGCCATCGGCGAGTAACTGGTAACTCCACCAGATAACGATTTCGAGTTACAAAGTCCACGATGGAAACATGTGGATTTGAACCCTTATCGCCAGCGCTGGAGGGCGAAATGGCTTGGAGTTGTACCCCTAACCGACTGAGCCACCGAGGCCCACCAAAATTTAGAAAGTAGATATTTGATTATATTGGCTTTTGAAATTTGATCATCGATACATATGCGAATATATGTGACCCGCCATATCAAATCCAGTCGTAAGTCGGGATTTTTTTACCCTGTGACAATGCATTCTCTTATATATGCGAGTCGACCATAGGTAGCCTCGCATATATAAGAGAATGCATTGGCCTAACAATTTTTTATAATTTTTTTAATTAAATGTTTCTTACAATTTTTAGGACATAAAATAAAAAACATCCATTACCCTGCAGGGAGCCCCACACATATATAGAAGCATATAGAAGAGTGTCGTCTGCTCATGTTTGTCTGGGGCTCTGTATGGGTGAAACTATAAAATTGTTAAAGAATACAAGAAAAAATTATTAAAATTGTAAAAAATTGTTAGGCCAATGCATTCTCTTATATGTGCGAGGCGACCTATGGTCGACTCGCATATATAAGAGAATGCATTGGCACAGGGTAAAAAAAATCCCAACTTACGACTGGATTTGATATGGCGGGTCACATATACAGAATAAGTTATAGTTTCATTGTATGATACATGTCTGTAGGATTATAGGTCTTTATCCATATAATAAAAGAGTAGGATTTGCCTATCTGTCTGGATTTTTCTCCCTGACTGCTTGTCCGATTTCATCTAAATTTGGTGTGGTGACTCGGCGTACCCTGGTGGAGGCATTATAAATGCATTTAGTTTTTCAAAATATTGATCTAAAAAAATTTAATTAAATAAATGTGAAAGATGTGAAACAAATTAAAACATAATTTGTGAGTCTCAACATTCATATAGAAAAAGCACTGTGCGATTCAACCTCTCTGAGCAGATTAAAAATTCAATATCAAATTGGGGGGGTCGATGTCGACATCATATTGAATCTTGAATCGAATCAGTTAGCCGCATAAAACAGGACTTAAAAATTGGTCCCGATTTTGTTTCTATAATACACCGGGGAAATTACTTCAAATTAGAGTGTAACTATTTTAAATGGAAATAACATCACATGCAAGCCTTGAAATAGTGTGTCTGTCATATATTTGGTCAACATTGTCATTGGAATTGTTATCAGTCGGAAATTTTCCAACCTACATGTAAGTGGGGGTGTCAGGTTTGATATGCGGGGTAGCATCACTAAATTCACCCTCTGGGGGACCTCATTCTGCAAATGACAGACACACTATTTCAAGGCTTGATCACATGTGCAATTCGGTGGTATTTTATAAGGAACTAACATCACATGGGACAAACAGTGTTTCGGGACAGTACCGATTTGTAGGACCCTAGTTTCAAGGACATTGAATGCCATTTCCCAAAACTGTTCCAGTTTTTCAAAAAATCTTTATGCATTCTGTGACCAGTGAAAATTCTGCCAATCAAGGCTATATAAGGCCTTCTAAAGCAATTGAAACAATTTTAAGGCCCAGAATGTTGATCACATTCAAGATTATTCCTGGTTTTCGATGTGGGAACTCTGGGCATACTGTATACAACCCTCAGTAAGCCCGGCATATAGATAGATCATTTAATATACCCCCCCCCCCCCACTTTGGGCATATAGATAGATAATTTTATTTACAAAATGTACACTTGTAGAAGACATGAATTGTCGAACATTGTGGGTTCTTACATTTTCTATCCATGATTGCCGCTTGAGCATATTTTTCCGTCTTAGAGTTCTGTTACTACTCTCCATATCAGGTAATTTAGCAGTGGCTTCCTGAAACAAAAGGTCAAAGTTAAGTAATATTAATAGCAAACAGTTTAACCGAATCCAGTGCCCACGCCTGCAAATAGTGTCTGTCATTTGCAGAAAGTGGGTGGGCAATCATCACCATATTCACCCTCTGAGAACCTCATTCTGCTTCAGCCTCAACTGCTATGTGAGACCTAAGATCAGATTGAATTTACCCAGCAGGGCTCAAATAGGGTGGTGGACATAAGCAGAATGAGGTCCCCAGAGGGTGAATTTAATGACGCTACCCCAGACAGTGGGTTAGCATCATTAACCCTTTGAGTGCCAGGTCCGATTTTTGTATCGACCCATATACCCTGTGCCAATGCATTCTCTTATATATGCGAGTCGACCATAGGTCGCCTCGCATATATAAGAGAATGCATTGGCTTAACAATTTTGTTTTTTTGTTTGTTTTTTTTACAATTTTTTACAATTTTAATAATTTATTCTTATATTCTTTAACAGACTTATTTTGTAGGTTTAGGGCCGATGAGATCGGCCCCTGGCACTCAAAGGGTTAAATCATACTCCAGAGACCTCATTCTGCACGGCGTCATCTGCTATAAGAGACACAGATTTATGTTCCCATATGGTGGTGTGCACCTCGATTATATATTGTGTTATCTGCCAATTTGGAGATACAGAGAAACTAAAAGAAAAAGAAACTATTTTAAAATAAAGGTTCTAAAGAAATAAAAAAAACTTGTTCTTTTTTATAATAAAGAGAATTTTCAGAGAAGATGAGGCCTGAGCAGAATGAGGTCCCCATAGGGTGAATTTAGTGATGCCAGCCTAATGTGGAGGGTAGCATCACTAAATTCCCTCCTCTGGGGACCTCATTCTGCAAATATCCAGCACCATATTTTGAGGATTATTACTATTGGCAACCTAAAGCACACAAAGTCAACTTCCCATTTCTCAGGTCTACGCACATGGTCCCGAACCCAGATGGTGCAACCTTTTTATTTGAGTTTGATATGTTGGGAAAAAATAATAATCGATACGAAATAATTGAATAACTTGTAGAGAACTGAGATAGAATTGAGACATTTCCCCCCATCAAACATTTCCAATTAATTACTGTAGTTGCTTATTATGTTCAAATATGTGTTAAACACAGGATGTATTGCGACTGCAAACTCAGTAAAATATGTGTCTTCGACATTAATTTGGTGATTTTTGATAAATTTTGACAATATCAACACATAGAATCTATCACGTAACTTTTATGAACATTTGTTTAGGTAACAACGGCAATCATCACCCTCATAGCATCGGCTTACTGATCTATTTGTTTAGGTAATAATGGCAATCGTCACCATCATAGAATCGGCTTACTGATCTATTTGTTTAGGTAATAATGGCAATCGTCACCATCATAGAAACGGCTTACTGATCTATTTGTTTAGGTAATAATGGCAATCGTCACCATCATAGAACCGGCTTACTTATCTCAGACTCGTCTTTTATGAACATTTGTTTAGGTAATAATGGCAATCGTCACCATCATAGAAACAGCTTACTGATCTCAGACTCGTCTTTTATGAACATCTGTTTAGGTAACAACGGCAATCGTCACCATCATAGAACCGGCTTACTGATCTCAGACTCGTCTTTTATGAACATCTGTTTAGGTAACAACGGCAATCGTCACCATCATAGAACCGGCTTACTGATCTCAGACTCGTCTTTTATGAACATCTGTTTAGGTAACAACGGCAATCGTCACCATCATAGAACCGGCTTACTGATCTCAGACTCGTCTTTTATGAACATCTGTTTAGGTAACAACGGCAATCGTCACCATCATAGAACCGGCTTA
Organism: Siphonodentalium dalli; assembly: GCA_032622095.1. NCBI lineage: Eukaryota > Metazoa > Mollusca > Scaphopoda > Gadilida > Siphonodentaliidae > Siphonodentalium > Siphonodentalium dalli. Next base: position 212,547,127 of record CP136069.1, read on the forward strand.
CTGATCTCAGACTCGTCTTTTATGAACATCTGTTTAGGTAACAACGGCAATCGTCACCATCATAGAACCGGCTTACTGATCTCAGACTCGTCTTTTATGAACATCTGTTTAGGTAACAACGGCAATCGTCACCATCATAGAACCGGCTTACTGATCTCAGACTCGTCTTTTATGAACATCTGTTTAGGTAACAACGGCAATCGTCACCATCATAGAACCGGCTTACTGATCTCAGACTCGTCTTTTATGAACATCTGTTTAGGTAACAACGGCAATCGTCACCATCATAGAACCGGCTTACTGATCTCAGACTCGTCTTTTATGAACATCTGTTTAGGTAACAACGGCAATCGTCACCATCATAGAACCGGCTTACTGATCTCAGACTCGTCTTTTATGAACATCTGTTTAGGTAACAACGGCAATCGTCACCATCATAGAACCGGCTTACTGATCTCAGACTCGTCTTTTATGAACATCTGTTTAGGTAACAACGGCAATCGTCACCATCATAGAACCGGCTTACTGATCTCAGACTCGTCTTTTATGAACATCTGTTTAGGTAACAACGGCAATCGTCACCATCATAGAACCGGCTTACTGATCTCAGACTCGTCTTTTATGAACATCTGTTTAGGTAACAACGGCAATCGTCACCATCATAGAACCGGCTTACTGATCTCAGACTCGTCTTTTATGAACATCTGTTTAGGTAACAACGGCAATCGTCACCATCATAGAACCGGCTTACTGATCTCAGACTCGTCTTTTATGAACATCTGTTTAGGTAACAACGGCAATCGTCACCATCATAGAACCGGCTTACTGATCTCAGACTCGTCTTTTATGAACATCTGTTTAGGTAACAACGGCAATCGTCACCATCATAGAACCGGCTTACTGATCTCAGACTCGTCTTTTATGAACATCTGTTTAGGTAACAACGGCAATCGTCACCATCATAGAACCGGCTTACTGATCTCAGACTCGTCTTTTATGAACATCTGTTTAGGTAACAACGGCAATCGTCACCATCATAGAACCGGCTTACTGATCTCAGACTCGTCTTTTATGAACATCTGTTTAGGTAACAACGGCAATCGTCACCATCATAGAACCGGCTTACTGATCTCAGACTCGTCTTTTATGAACATCTGTTTAGGTAACAACGGCAATCGTCACCATCATAGAACCGGCTTACTGATCTCAGACTCGTCTTTTATGAACATCTGTTTAGGTAACAACGGCAATCGTCACCATCATAGAACCGGCTTACTGATCTCAGGCTCGTCTACACAATCACCATATTGCTAACGGACTACTTTTTATTAAAATATCCCGATGATTATCGGAGTTGAACAAAGTATTTTTAGTCCCGAATACTGATGCTGTTGGTATTGACAGACCTGTCAAGTTTTGAAAATGGCCATCTGAGAGATTAAAATGGCCATCCGAGATATTAAAATGGCCGTCTGAGAGATTTAAATGGCCGTCCGAGAGATTTTCGCGGGCGGTATGCCCAAATATGCTCCTGAGTGGCATGTTAATAATAAAAACTATATTTATTTCATGTTTTTATATTTGATGAAAATTATGTAATATTATGAGCTTCTGTTTGTGTTTATTTTACAAGTATATATACCTAAACAAAACAGTAATGAAAACATGTGACATACATGCATTGCATGTTATATAAAATAATACAATGCTTTGAACGGCTGAGAAATAATAGCCGTATTTGAGTGTGCAGGATGTAGCCAGCTGTGGCTTATAAAACATGCCCAGTAGAAAGCTCCAGCAGCCAGGAAAATGAAACACAACCTAAAAATATAGAGTTTTCCCCCTTCTATTGTTTACATTGTCTTGTCAGCCATTTTTCACTTCTGCAGTAACCTGTAAAGTGTCCATGTTTATACAGCATTTTCACACATCATCACACAATCATGGCTTTGGGAGAGTGTGAAAATCAATTAATGCTGTCATCCTGCAATCAAAGAGCATATGCACCTGTCTATTTTACTGGGGAAAATCAGATCTATTTATTGGGGCTACATGTGGGAGTAATTGGTGCTTATCCGTATTTTGGGGTTTTTCGCGATGGCAATCCATGAAACTTAACAGCTCTGGATTGACATTAATTTTGAGTCATTATTAGAAAATATGCCAAACCTGTAGAGGTCAGGTATAGAAACTCCTCCTGTTCCAGACCTGATACAAAGTCAATAAGACAACATATCAGAAAATGTTAAGAATAAGGGGAAAGCTGCCAACACTCCAAATATGAATATAGGCGAACAGACTTAAATTATTGTTGTACCGCCATCACACAATCGAAGATGAGTGCTCGATAATATATGAATATAGTTTTATAGAGCCCATATACAGAATGAGCAGGTGATGCCACAGTGTCCTGGGCCCACAAACAAGGTACCCCGCCTTGCTCACCGGAAGCTTATATTATGCTAATGATGAACAGACAGTCTGCCGTAGGAGCAGTTTTAGCCAGTCAAAAATAAAATTAGTGTAAATAAAATTGTAGAGAATCCTGAATATCATGAATTGATTACATGATGGTATACACTTACAAAGCCCAAAATTTACAACTATAAATTCAACAAGTCGTAGTCAGGTTATATTGTTTACATAAACATCGGAGGTGCCCTTGTTGTTAGCGGGAGTTATCGGAATCCACCGAGATCGCATCGGGCGCATACATTCCTATATTTTACATATTTCCGCGTTATCATATGCGTATTTTACATATTAAATATAGTATACACAAATTATGGCATCCAGGTGAGACATAAAAATCTCTCACGGAAAACAGACGCAAACAGGCGGACGGGCGGACTGACTAAACGGCAGACATTGAATGTCGGCCACAAAACGTTATCCTACATTATATATTAAATATATGTATTAGCGTCTTTTATGCGTGCAATGAGTTGGACTGTTGGAGTCCGCAATATTTATAACAATTAACGCTATTTAATTATATGCATATATGTGCGTGTTTACCTGCTTGTATTTTTGATGCCTGAAGTTCCCGTCTTTGTAAAACAAGTGCGTTTATCATGTACGCATATACAAACCACAACCACCCGCACCTGGGCACGAATGTCTCACCCCATACACCCACCAAAAGACACCAACATAGACAATTAATTATCGAATAATCCACACACTATCGTGGAAGGTTATTTCGTTTCTTTGACCAAGGGAGGTCCCGTTGTTTGATTACCTATAATTCCCGTATAAAAATAAATAACTCATAGATGAACCACTCTTTATATATAATGCAGCACAGCCCAACAGTCCGGGAAACAAAGCTATTACATGTAGTAAGCATTTTTACAAGATAAGACAACATGCGTTATCATATATGTGTATCCTCCATATTAAATATCGGTATACACATACTAATGACATCCAGGCGAGACACACAAATCCATCGCGGAAAACAGACACAAACGGACGGACGGGCGGACCGACCAAACGGCACACACCGAATGTCGGCCACAAAACGTTATCCTATATTGTATTAAATATATATTAGCGCACCACATGCGCGCACGGAGTTGGACTGTTGGAGTCCGAAATATTTATAACAAATAAAGCTATTTAAATTATATGCATACGTGCGTGTTTACTTGTTTGCATATTTTGGGGCCTGGAGTTCCCGACTTTGTAAAATAAGTGCGTTTAACATGTACGCATATGCAAACCATAAACATTCATACTTGGGTATGAATGTTTTACTTTATATACTTATTAAAAGATACCAACACTGAAAATTTTCAATTATCGAATTATCCACACATTATCGTGGAAGGTTATTTCGTTTCCTTGACCAAGGGAGGTCCCGTTGTCTGAATAACCGCGGTACCCATAAATCCCGTATAAAATAAATCATAGATAAACCACTCTTTATGTAATGCAGTAGCTTTGGCTATACATGTAGTAAGTATCTATATATCACACGACAACTAGTCTATTTTATATTTGTCATGATATATAGGGCTGTTGTCAGTAAGTAATTAAATTACAAACCTATACATATGATATGGTAAACGCTCTTAATATATAGAGTATATAACAGTTATGTATATAGGGTACATCGGCTGGGATTGTGTTCAAAGTTCCCATGCATACAATTTGTTAACACTCCAAATATGAATATAGGCGAACAGACTTAAATTATTGTTGTACCGCCATCACACAATCGAAGATGAGTGCTCGATAATATATGAATATAGGTGAACAGACTTAAATTATTGTTGTACCGCCATCACACAATCGAAGATGAATGCTCGATAATATATGAATATAGGTGAACAGACTTAAATTATTGTTGTACCGCCATCACACAATCGAAGATGAATGCTCGATAATATATGAATATAGGTGAACAGACTTAAATTATTGTTGTACCACCATCACACAATCGAAGATGAATGCTCGATAATATATGAATATAGGTGAACAGACTTAAATTATTGTTGTACCACCATCACACAATCGAAGATGAATGCTCGATAATATATGAATATAGGCGAACAGATTTAAATTATTGTTGTACTGCCATCACACAATCGAAGATGAATGCTCGATAATATATGAATATAGGTGAACCGACTTAAATTATTGTTGTACCGCCATCACACAATCGTAGATGAGTGCTCGATAATATATGAATATAGGCGAACCGACTTAAATTATTGTTGTACCGCCATCACACAATCGAAGATGAGTGCTCGATAATATATGAATATAGGCGAACCGACTTAAATTATTGTTGTACTGCCATCACACAATCGAAGATGAGTGCACGATAATATATGAATATAGGCGAACAGACTTAAATTATTGTTGTACCACCATCACACAATCGAAGATGAGTGCTCGATAATATATGAATATAGGTGAACAGACTTAAATTATTGTTGTACCGCCATCACACAATCGAAGATGAGTGCTCGATAATATATGAATATAGGTGAACAGACTTAAATTATTGTTGTAATGCCATCACACAATCGAAGATGAGTGCTCGATAATATATGAATATAGGTGAACAGACTTAAATTATTGTTGTACCGCCATCACACAATCGAAGATGAGTGCACGATAATATATGAATATAGACGAACAGAATTAAATTATTGTTGTACCGCCATCACACAATCGAAGATGAGTGCTCGATAATATATGAATATAGGCGAACAGACTTAAATTATTGTCGTACCACCATCACACAATCGAAGATGAGTGCTCGATAATATATGAATATAGGCGAACCGACTTAAATTATTGTTGTACCGCCATCACACAATCGAAGATGAATGCTCGATAATATATGAATATAGACGAACAGACTTAAATTATTGTTGTACCACCATCACACAATCGAAGATGAGTGCTCGATAATATATGAATATAGGTGAACAGACTTAAATTATTGTTGTACCGCCATCACACAATCGAAGATGAGTGCTTGATAATATATGAATATAGGTGAACAGACTTAAATTATTGTTGTACCGCCATCACACAATCGAAGATGAGTGCTCGATAATATATGAATATAGGCGAACAGAATTAAATTATTGTTGTACCGCCATCACACAATCGAAGATGAGTGCTCGATAATATATGAATATAGGTGAACAGACTTAAATTATTGTTGTACCGCCATCACACAATCGAAGATGAGTGCTCGATAATATATGAATATAGGTGAACAGACTTAAATTATTGTTGTACCGCCATCACACAATCGAAGATGAGTGCTCGATAATATATGAATATAGGTGAACAGACTTAAATTATTGTTGTACCGCCATCACACAATCGAAGATGAGTGCTCGATAATATATGAATATAGGCGAACCGACTTAAATTATTGTTGTACCGCCATCACACAATCGAAGATGAGTGCTCGATAATATATGAATATAGGTGAACAGACTTAAATTATTGTTGTACCGCCATCACACAATCGAAGATGAGTGCTCGATAATATATGAATATAGGCGAACCGACTTAAATTATTGTTGTACCGCCATCACACAATCGAAGATGAGTGCTCGATAATATATGAATATAGGTGAACAGACTTAAATTATTGTTGTACCGCCATCACACAATCGAAGATGAGTGCTCGATAATATATGAATATAGGTGAACCGACTTAAATTATTGTTGTACCGCCATCACACAATCGAAGATGAGTGCTCGATAATATATGAATATAGGCGAACCGACTTAAATTATTGTTGTACCGCCATCACACAATCGAAGATGAGTGCTCGATAATATATGAATATAGGTGAACCGACTTAAATTATTGTTGTACCGCCATCACACAATCGAAGATGAGTGCTCGATAATATATGAATATAGGTGAACCGACTTAAATTATTGTTGTACCGCCATCACACAATCGAAGATGAGTGCTCGATAATATATGAATATAGGTGAACCGACTTAAATTATTGTTGTACCGCCATCACACAATCGAAGATGAGTGCTCGATAATATATGAATATAGGTGAACAGACTTAAATTATTGTTGTACTGCCATCACACAATCGAAGATGAGTGCTCGATAATATATGAATATAGGCGAACCGACTTAAATTATTGTTGTACCGCCATCACACAATCGAAGATGAGTGCTCGATAATATATGAATATAGGTGAACAGACTTAAATTATTGTTGTACCACCATCACACAATCGAAGATGAGTGCTCGATAATATATGAATATAGGCGAACCGACTTAAATTATTGTTGTACCGCCATCACACAATCGAAGATGAGTGCTCGATAATATATGAATATAGGCGAACAGACTTAAATAATTGTTGTACCACCATCACACAATCGAAGATGAATGCTCGATAATATATGATTATAGGTGAACAGACTTAAATTATTGTTGTACTGCCATCACACAATCGAAGATGAGTGCTCGATAATATATGATTATAGGTGAACAGACTTAAATTATTGTTGTACCGCCATCACACAATCGAAGATGAGTGCTCGATAATATATGAATATAGGCGAACAGACTTAAATTATTGTTGTACCGCCATCACACAATCGAAGATGAGTGCTCGATAATATATGAATATAGGTGAACCGACTTAAATTATTGTTGTACCGCCATCACACAATCGAAGATGAGTGCTCGATAATATATGAATATAGGCGAACCGACTTAAATTATTGTTGTACCGCCATCACACAATCGAAGATGAATGCTCGATAATATATGAATATAGGTGAACAGACTTAAATTATTGTTGTACCGCCATCACACAATCGAAGATGAGTGCTCGATAATATATGATTATAGGTGAACAGACTTAAATTATTGTTGTACCGCCATCACACAATCGAAGATGAGTGCTCGATAATATATGAATATAGGCGAACCGACTTAAATTATTGTTGTACCGCCATCACACAATCGAAGATGAGTGCTCGATAATATATGATTATAGGTGAACAGACTTAAATTATTGTTGTACTGCCATCACACAATCGAAGATGAGTGCTCGATAATATATGATTATAGGTGAACAGACTTAAATTATTGTTGTACCGCCATCACACAATCGAAGATGAGTGCTCGATAATATATGAATATAGGCGAACAGACTTAAATTATTGTTGTACCGCCATCACACAATCGAAGATGAATGCTCGATAATATATGAATATAGACGAACAGAATTAAATTATTGTTGTACCGCCATCACACAATCGAAGATGAGTGCTCGATAATATATGAATATAGGTGAACAGACTTAAATTATTGTTGTACCGCCATCACACAATCGAAGATGAGTGCTCGATAATATATGAATATAGGTGAACAGACTTAAATTATTGTTGTACCGCCATCACACAATCGAAGATGAGTGCTCGATAATATATGAATATAGGTGAACAGACTTAAATTATTGTTGTACCACCATCACACAATCGAAGATGAGTGCTCGATAATATATGAATATAGGCGAACCGACTTAAATTATTGTTGTACCACCATCACACAATCGAAGATGAGTGCTCGATAATATATGAATATAGGCGAACCGACTTAAATTATTGTTGTACCACCATCACACAATCGAAGATGAGTGCTCGATAATATATGATTATAGACGAACAGATTTAAATTATTGTTGTACCACCATCACACAATCGAAGATGAGTGCTCGATAATATATGAATATAGACGAACAGACTTAAATTATTGTTGTACCACCATCACACAATCGAAGATGAGTGCTCGATAATATATGAATATAGGCGAACAGACTTAAATTATTGTTGTACCACCATCACACAATCGAAGATGAGTGCTCGATAATATATGAATATAGGCGAACAGACTTAAATTATTGTTGTACCGCCATCACACAATCGAAGATGAGTGCTCGATAATATATGAATATAGGCGAACAGACTTAAATTATTGTTGTACCACCATCACACAATCGAAGATGAGTGCTCGATAATATATGAATATAGGCGAACAGACTTAAATTATTGTTGTACCGCCATCACACAATCGAAGATGAGTGCTCGATAATATATGAATATAGGCGAACAGACTTAAATTATTGTTGTACCACCATCACACAATCGAAGATGAGTGCTCGATAATATATGAATATAGGCGAACAGACTTAAATTATTGTTGTACCGCCATCACACAATCGAAGATGAGTGCTCGATAATATATGAATATAGGCGAACAGACTTAAATTATTGTTGTACCACCATCACACAATCGAAGATGAGTGCTCGATAATATATGAATATAGGCGAACAGACTTAAATTATTGTTGTACCGCCATCACACAATCGAAGATGAGTGCTCGATAATATATGAATATAGGCGAACAGACTTAAATTATTGTTGTACCACCATCACACAATCGAAGATGAGTGCTCGATAATATATGAATATAGGCGAACAGACTTAAATTATTGTTGTACCGCCATCACACAATCGAAGATGAGTGCTCGATAATATATGAATATAGGCGAACAGACTTAAATTATTGTTGTACCACCATCACACAATCGAAGATGAGTGCTCGATAATATATGAATATAGGCGAACAGACTTAAATTATTGTTGTACCGCCATCACACAATCGAAGATGAGTGCTCGATAATATATGAATATAGGCGAACAGACTTAAATTATTGTTGTACCACCATCACACAATCGAAGATGAGTGCTCGATAATATATGAATATAGACGAACAGACTTAAATTATTGTTGTACCACCATCACACAATCGAAGATGAGTGCTCGATAATATATGAATATAGGCGAACAGACTTAAATTATTGTTGTACCGCCATCACACAATCGAAGATGAGTGCTCGATAATATATGAATATAGGCGAACCGACTTAAATTATTGTTGTACCGCCATCACACAATCGAAGATGAGTGCTCGATAATATATGAATATAGACGAACAGAATTAAATTATTGTTGTACCGCCATCACACAATCGAAGATGAGTGCACGATAATATATGAATATAGACGAACAGAATTAAATTATTGTTGTACCGCCATCACACAATCGAAGATGAGTGCACGATAATATATGAATATAGGCGAACAAATTTCAATTATTGTTATATATCAATGAGAATTATTATAATTTCATTATAGTGCGTACCTTCATGAGGAGTTCTCTGGATGCCAGCTGGTTGTTTTCGGAAGAAAATATCTCAGAAAGTTCATTGAACAGCTCCACACTTTCTCTAAAAACAAAATGGAACATTGCTTTTATATTCATGGATAAGGGTAGCACAAGAGATAACACATTTCTTTACAAAAAAATCATCTATACCAGCATTTATAAGAATGAATTGAGTTTAAAATAAATGTTTCATTTTCACTGTTTGTCAATTGCACAAGTAACACCAGGAAAATAACGCTGCTGCAAATTTGATGACGAAATGAGAATGTGATTAAATTGGTATCAAACTGTTTGTTTGAAATTTTGAAATGGTACATCAGGGTACATCATTTCATATTAGGGCAAATTGGTAATCCGTACCTTTTACCCTGTGCCAATGCATTCTCTTATATATGCGAGTCGACCATAGGTCGCCTCGCATATATAAGAGAATGCATTGGCCAAACAATTTTTTATCATTTTAATAATTTTTTCTTGTATTCTTTAACAATTTTATAATTTGTCTGGGGCTCTGTATGGGTGAAATTATAAAATTGTTAAAGAATACAAGAAAAAATTATTAAAATGATAAACGAGAGGCCGATCACGATCGGCAGATGTTTAACCCATACCTTGGCGATAGTGACTAGCCATAACTGATAATTTGTCAAAGATATGATCACAGGAATTAATCCATATATCAGTACCCAACTTGAAATCAAAAGCTCAAATAATTTGTCTTAAGAAAGGGTTAAAGTATTTGGGTTGGGGAGGAGTAGTTTTAAATCTCATAACTCTGTCCCTATTCACACAAGGACCTCTCACTGTGAGATCCAATGGTTTAGTGATTTCGGAGGACATGTTTAGGATCGAGTTTAAGTTAACTCATTGGAAGCAAAAGTGATAAATCCCTATCTTTGCCACTTTTGACATGCCAGATATTCAAAATTTATTATTCACTTCTAAAGAGAAATTATAATTGTTGACAAGCCAGACTGCTTAGAACGACATATATGTAGGGGATTCCATCTCGTATTTAAATGGTACTTTAATCACCCCCCCCCCCACTTCCCCCATTCTCCCCAGTTATTTGTTTATCAAACATGGACAGATATAAGATCAGATCTGACCTGTGTATTAAATAAAATTAAGTGTTTCATAACAGGGGTGTATGGTTTTCAAAAATATATGTAGTTTATACAATTCAAAAGTATTATCTATATAATGTTATACAGACATAATATGATGGGGATGCTGGCCCCTATGACCACTAAATCGTTCATATAAAAGAAAGTAAGTTAGCCCTCATTTGAATGGTTTCACACAGTACAATGTTTTACAAGTAGCTTGGGCACTAAAAGCCACAACCTTCAATGTTAATCTTCTAAGTGCTCTGTGGCCCCTAAAATTCAATCAACCATGAAAATGTGAACAAATGGGAAAATAAGGTTCCTAGAAATACTAACATCTACCATACTGATTTTCAAAACAAGTCATCACTTACAATAGTCATGTATATTTATCTGCCTGTTTCCCCATTGCATAGATAAATCATATTGGCTATCAGCTGTTGTTTTAATTTTGAAAGCACGTGTCTGAAGGGTTAATATATTTTTCAAAAATCAATTAATCAGTCAATACCAAAATTGATAGAAGTGAATAGTGTGCAAAGATACCCAATATATATTAAGAGATATGAGGAAGAGTCCATGTACATTATAGCATGTGTCTATGGAAACCTTGGAAAGGGTTAATTATTTTTGAAGCAAATTAATGGAATTTAGAAGACACTTATATAGGTGAGGGGGCCCTTATCTCACCCTGTAATGAAATTTCAAGAATAGGAAAAACACCAGTCTTGTGCTGCCATTAATCAATTTGACAGTTAGAATAAAAAAACAGCCAGCCACCAGTGTTGTTTATCTTGCTTGACCCACCAGAGCTCTGTATCATATGTCATCACTCATTTCATAACAGATTTCACTTGGAATGACAACATCTATAAAAATCCTCTCATATACTCTGGATGTTGGATGATCACATGGTAATTTATTGATATCATTATATTACATGAAACTATTGCAATAAAATCTTCATATTTTCAAAACAGGATATCACACCTAATTAATCGTATAAAACTAAAATAAATGAAAGTGTCAATTTTTTTTTATTATTTAAATTATTTTTTTTATTGTTATTAAAGTTCAAACAAAATTTAATATCTGTATATGCTAAATTTAGCAAGGAGCTAAATCTAAAAAAGTATTTTTTTTTTTTTTTTTTCTCGAAAAAGGGTCATAACTTCTTAAAAATTAATCGGATCAAACCCATATTCGGACTCGATCTGTATTTTGGGCTGTGAAACTCACATACCCAATTTGGTTCCAATCAGATAAAAAATGTTTGAGCTATGGCAGAATGCGTAAATTCTAAGTTGAAAAAGGGCCATAACTCTGTAACAAACTCGGATCAAACCCAAATTCGAACTCGATCTGTATTTTGGGCTGAGAAACCTATATACAAAATTTGGTTTCGATCGGATCGAAAATGTTTGAGTTATCGCATTACTCGTAAAGTGTCTACGGACAGACAGACAGACGGACAGACAGACGGACGAACGACGAGTGGTCAATCCGGGCAACGACACTATGTTTACCATACTATGGTATGGGTGAACATAAAAATTGTTTGGCCAATGCATTCTCTTATATATGCGAGGCGACCTATGGTCGACTCGCATATATAAGAGAATGCATTGGCACAGGGTTAAAAAATCCCGACTTACGTTCCGGTATGTAGCGACTAGCCAGTGCTGACATAGTTTTTCTGGGGATTACGTCATTGATATATATAGCATCACCAGAAACCCCCAGGTAACCAGCGCAAAGGTGTACTGGAGCATAGGAAAGCAGTACAGTTACTATGTCATTAGAAACCCCCAGGTAACCAGCGCCAAGGTGTACTGGAGCATAGGAGAGCAGTACAGTTACTATGTCATTAGAAACCGCCAGGTAACCAGCGCCATGGTGTACTGGAGCATAGGACAACAGTACAGTTACTATGTCATTAGAAACCCCCAGGTAACCAGCGCCAAGGTGTACTGGAGCATAAGAAAGCAGTACAGTTACAATGTCATTAGCTCATGACGTCGTACCCAAAAATAGTAAAATTCCACCCCCTAAGATGGTGGCATTTACTGGACTCTGACGGTGGAAGCATTACGTCATGTAAATTACTCACTTGACCGTGCCTTTCGTAATCTGTAGACTGGATGAGACTGGAGACCGGATATCGTAGCTAGGGGTTAGGGTTAGTGTTATGGATGACCATGCCTTTCGTAATCTGGAGACTGGATGAGACTGGAGACAGGATATGATAGCTAGGGGTTAGTGTTAGGGTTAGGGTTGTGTATTACTCACTTGGGTATGGATGACCACGCCTTTCTTAATCTGTAGACTGGATGAGACTGGAGACCGGATATGATAGCTTTCAATGAAGAAAAGTTCTTCAAATGGCGGAGATTCTACAAATACAAACACATATTTCAAAAGGTTAAGAAGAAAACACCTTAGAAGTCACACAGTGGATGAACAGAAGTAATTATTTTCATAGTACAGTGAAACCTCTCTAAACCGAACACCCTTCAGACTGGCCCTTCCGTCCGGTTTAGAGAGGTGTCCGGTTTATAGAAAATCGTGTCACCGTCGGTGATATATTGCCGCCGTTTAATACCAAGAATGACCAAGATTGTATTATTGATTAATGAGAATTTATTGAATAATTACGAGAACGAAATACATGTAAAATACAAACATAACAAATTATATAAAACATATATAGAACATGATTTGTGCAACTAGTCCGACTTTAGAAAGATTGGGTGTGGGCGCATGCTGACCTCACTATCGTCGCTTCCGTCATTGATTTCAACTCCATGACGACCAGCAGATATCTCTCGTCTTTAGATAGCGCGAAACTTTGGAACTTCTTCAACATCTCCAGTATGTCTTTGTGCGACAGATTTGAGGCTATGGTGTCAGTTGCGTCATCTTCTACGTCGTCGTCGGCATTGTCGGTGGCTTTTGAGATGTGGGTGGCGATCAACTCTTACTCCCAGTCGTCTATGGATTCTGTTGGCGTATTTTTGTCAAAGTCTATAATGCTGTCGATGTCGGTGATGGATAGCTTCTTGGCGATTTCTGATAATGGAATCTCGTCGTCTGGGTCGTCGTCGGCATAGAAACTCGTCTCTGGAAAGCCACAGTTGTTAAAACATTTGATTTTGGTCGATGTCGAAGTCTCTTGCCACGATTCTTTTGTCCAGTGGATGGCATCAAGAATGGTGATCTTCTTGCATAACTCAGTCGCTAACTCACAGGTGTCGATGTTGGACAGTAGGCTCGGCATGTCGGCTTAGGCGTTGAGCTGAGATCTTTAATAACTTTGACTTTCTGGTCTAGAGTTAACTCTGTTCAATGTCGTTTTCATGAAGGCTCAGTCATTGTGAAAGATTCAAACTGTTATGCTGACTATACGCCAACATCGGGCACTTATAGCAATTTAATGTTTTGACAATGGTTGTAAAAACAGAGTCCTGTTGCAAAAACAATATGTCAGTGCTCTAATTCTCGATCTGTGAAATCACCATTGTTCACGCAGACAGATCTCATCTCGTCCGATCTCGTCTGGTATTCAGAGTTAATAATCACAGTGTTCGCTTAATTATGGACTGACAAACCCGTCCGATATCGGGAATTTGGAGGTTCCGGATTTTAGAGGTAATTTTTAGTGAGAATGCACGTGGGTGAATTCGGGACCAGACATTTCATTCGGATTGGCGAGGGATCCGGATAGCAGAGGTTCCGGTATGTGGAGGTTTTACTGTACTGTAATTCAATGCGGTGAAAATTAAATAAGAACGGTTGAGTAGAAATGCGTTATTTTCCAGCAAACCCCGAAAAATAACCACCGAAAGTTGCTTTCCTCATATCGATGAGGAGTATCTATTTCTATGCCAAATTTGTTCTGGAAAAGGTTACAGGCTGTGAACAGTCTACAACGAGTAGCAAGATTTGTTTTTAAACCGCTATTTTCAGTGTCTCACCATACAATCACACCAAACATGGGATCTATTAATATACCTTCAGTTATCAACAGTGACACATAAGGGTAAGGAGGTAAGGGTAAGGCAGGGTAAGGAAGCTATCACTATAATTCAGGGTTTCCGCTAGGAGTTAGGGGATCCCTATAGCCACTGGGGGATCTTGGTCCATCAACAAAATTTGAATATCAATATAGTATTTTGTATCTAGGAAATAAAATAAAAAAAGATTTCCCCTACCTACCCAGACCTATTAATTCAGATTTTTTGGCCTCAGCAATCTGCGATGGCAACCCTTTGCCATGGCCCAGTTTGCTTTGGCAAATGACCTCGGCATTGCTGATTTCCGTAGCCAATTATGAGTGCTGCCTACCTACCCAAATTTCAAACATAGGGTAGGAAATAAGCAAACAAAGATATTTTTAATTTCAGCCTAATCTTGTAGAAAATCTCAAAGCAAGGGAAATATAGGCTCTCAGAGAATTAAAGATAGGCCCCAGATTGACTCTCAGAGAATTAAAGATAGGCCCCAGATTGACTCTCAGAGAATTAAAGATAGGCCCCAGATTGACTCTCAGAGAATAAAAGATAGGCCCCAGATTGACTCTCAGAGAATTAAAGATAGGCCCCAGATTGACTCTCATAGTATAGTATAGTATTAGTATAGTATTAGTATAGTATTAGTAATACTATATAGTATAGTATAGTATAGTATAGTATAGTATAGTATAGTATAGTATAGTATAGTATAGTATAGTATAGTAATAGTAATAGTATAGTATAGTATAGTATAGTATATTATAGTATATTATAGTATAGTATAGTATAGTATAGTATAGTAATAGTAATAGTAATAGTTATAGTTATAGTTATAGTTATAGTTATAGTATAGTATAGTATAGTATAAGTAATAGTAATAGTATAGTAATAGTAATAGTAATAGTAATAGTAATAGTTATAGTATAGTATAGTATAGTAATAGTAATAGTAATAGTATAGCATAGTATAGTATAGTATATTATAGTATATTATAGTATAGTATAGTATAGTATAGTAATAGTAATAGTTATAGTATAGTATAGCCCAGATTGACTCTCAGAGAATTAAAGATAGGCCCCAGATTGACTCTCATAGTATAGTATTAGTATAGTATTAGTAATACTATATAGTATAGTATAGTATAGTATATTATAGTATATTATAGTATAGTATAGTATAGTATAGTAATAGTAATAGTAATAGTTATAGTATAGTATAGTATAGCCCAGATTGACTCTCAGAGAATTAAAGATAGGCCCCAGATTGACTCTCATAGTATAGTATAGTATAGTATAGTATTAGTATTAGTATAGTATTAGTAATACTATATAGTATAGTATAGTATAGTATAGTATAGTATAGTATAGTATAGTATAGTATAGTATAGTATAGTAATAGTAATAGTATAGTATAGTATAGTATAGTATATTATAGTATAGTATAGTATAGTATAGTAATAGTAATAGTAATAGTTATAGTTATAGTTATAGTATAGTATAGTATAGTATAAGTAATAGTAATAGTATAGTAATAGTAATAGTAATAGTAATAGTAATAGTTATAGTATAGTATAGTATAGTAATAGTAATAGTATAGTATAGTATAGTATAGTATATTATAGTATATTATAGTATAGTATAGTATAGTAATAGTAATAGTAATAGTTATAGTTATAGTTATAGTTATAGTATAGTATAGTATAAGTAATAGTAATAGTATAGTAATAGTAATAGTAATAGTAATAGTAATAGTTATAGTATAGTATAGTATAGTACAGTACAGTACAGTATAGAATAGTATATTATAGTAACTTACTTCAGCTATGTTTATCCACAATGAGCTATGTTTGTGTACAGTACAGTACAGTACAGTACAGTAACTTACTTCAGCTATGTTTATCCACAATGAGCTATGTGTGTGTATAGTATAGTATAGTATATTATAGTATAGTATAGTAACTTACTTCAGCTATGTTTATCCACAATGAGCTATGTTTGTGTACAGTACAATATAGTATAGTACAGTACAGTATAGTAACTTACTTCAGCTATGTTTATCCACAATGAGCTATGTTTGTGTATAGTATAGTATAGTAACTTACTTCAGCTATGTTTATCCACAATGAGCTATGTTTGTGTATAGCATAGTATAGTATAGTACAGTATAGTATAGTATAGTATAGTATAGTACTTACTTCAGCTATGTTTATCCACTTGTAGATGATCTTCCCCCGTTGGGATGTTTTGAGCTCAGGTGGATTCAGTATTGTCGAAATTACCCGCAGGGAGACTTTATTAAATTGATCTATGGTGGCGGAGACAGAGGGAGCTTGGTCATGTTCTTTTCGGCGCCGTGACCAAACAGCGCCGAGGCAGTGGTGAGGAATGACTCTCTTAAATAACTCCTGCAAATTGAAAGATAAAATAAGAAAATCATGCAGCCTCTAAATCCGGTCAGATATATTTTAGTAAGGCCGAAACAAAAAACTTCTCTGTTTCCGATAACAATGAGATAATTTTCCAGACAGGCAGGCAGGGATTTATTTGTTTTAACCTTTCAGCCGTAAGTGATATAATAGTGTAGTTACAGCCCCATGGAATATGGTAGATCAATGTGCATTGAAAATGAGCCAAGCATTGGGTAAAAAATTGCTGTCCCTTGAATTCATTCACTCTGCAGTATGATCTCTACCAATAACTGACTTATTTTTGCTTTCGGGATTGGGGGAAAAAACAATAAATATTCACATTGACACTCTAACAGGTAACTTTTGACTAGCCTTCTGGAGAAAATTGAAAACAAAAATTGAGGCAGGCAAGAAAATTTCAGCCAGACAGGGTATCGGAAACAAAGAGGTTTTTATTTTTGGCCTAAGACATATGCGTATTATCGGCATGTGCATTAGAGCTCATCGTAATTATATCAATGTCAGTGCTGGAACTGTATTATTATGTTAATTAGAATATAATTATGATGTTCGATTTCCGTTGGGTTATTTTGTGTTAACCCTTTCAGTGCCAGGGGCCGATCTCATCGGCCCTAATTACGGTATGTAAAATCGTCCCTTTTTTGGGTTGATTTTTTGTGGGTATGCTTAAGCATGTTATAACTCAAAACTATCACTAAGTATTCATAGTAATAATTTTGATGCCCATGAAAAACGCAAGATTACCTGGCACTAAACCTACAAAATAAGTCTGTTAAAGAAAATAAGAAAAAATTATTAAAATTGTAAAAAATAATAACAAATGATGAATTTTTTTTAGGCCAATGCATTCTCTTATATATGCGAGGCGACCTATGGTCGACTCGCATATATAAGAGAATGCATTGGCACAGGGTATATGGGTTGATACAAAAATCGGACTTGGCACTGAAAGGGTTAACTGTGAGATATCAGATGTAGTGCACTTGGTTAATTAATTTCTTATAGAATTGTGACTCATTAGAAATCCTTTCTTGGAAGTGTAAAGATCATGCCATGAATCTCTATTCTACAGCCATGCTGGTGCAGCATTAAAGATCATGTGCCAGTGCAATCTCTAACTATGGGAGACTCGCATATATAATAGAATGCAGTAGTACATGGTTTTTGCAATATTTCAGGAAGCTCCATCATGGAAGGGTTAAACTACACTTAGGGGCCCCTCAGAGACATGAGCAGACGACACTCAGCAATACAAGCTGCCACCTATATGGGGCTCCCTACAGGAAGCTCTGTCATGGAAGGGTTAACAACTTGAGCCATTGTTCTGTGTTAATCCACTGTTAATCCACTGTTAATCCACAGGCAATATGGTTGAAAGTACATGTAATTAAATTAAAAAAACAAACAAATATTCTTATTTCATTTTGTGTTGTTATCAATAAAAAATATACGCAGATATTTAATCAGAAAGACAGTATCAGAAATTTAAAGGTGTGCATTATCCCATAATGAGTTTAGAAACCTTTGCTTGCTGCATATAATCTACAAATGAGAATAACATCACGCCAATTTTTTAATTTATGAAAATTTGAACAAGTTGAGCAAAATTAATATTATCATTTGAAGCCCACTTTGAGTCTACATCAGACATGTTTAGATCGATAACTTCTAACTTCAAACATAAACTTCTAACTTACAGCATCCTTATATGTGAGCTGCTCTGCGAAAGTTTGAGCGAGAATCTCAGCAAACTTCAGTGGTTCAAAATAATAGTGCATCACATCGGAAATGGAGACCCGGAACTTCACTTCAGCAGCTAAAAATAATAAAATAATAGTGCATCACATCGGAAATGGAGACCCGGAACTTCACTTCAGCAGCTAAAAATAATCAAACAATAAAATAATAGTGCATCACATCGGAAATGGAGACCCGGGAAATAGCATGTCTGTCGTATGCAGAATGAGGTACCCAGAGGGTGAATTTAGTGACGCTATCCCGCACGATGGGCTAGCATTATCAAATTCACCCTCTGGAAACCTCATTCTGCTTAGGCCCTCAACTGCTGCATGGGAGAAATATGATCAGAGTAAAGTTCCCCAGTTGGAGTTGGTGATGTTCACCCATTAGTCACCTTGATTATGAATTTTATCTTCTGCAAATTAGGGAATATAGAAACTTCCCAGAAGGGAAAAAGTAACTAAAACAATGTTAATTTGGGACTATAGATACTTCCAAGAAGATGAGGCCTAACCAGAATGAGGTCCACAGAGGGCGAATTTGGTGATGCTAGACCACTGTGTGGAATAGCATCACTAAATTCACCATCTGGGGACCTCTTCTGCAAATGGCAGACAGACTATTTGCATGCTTGGAGAGGTGAGTGCCAAAAAATTAAGATGAAATGAAAAATTTTGAGAAAAAAAACTGGTCATGTGCCACTGACAGCGTGAACCGTGTATTGACCTAGTTCATTGTTGATTTCCTCTGTGTATTTATCTACACGTTTCTGAAATCGATCATGATATATAGAACTAACCTAGTTGATCGTTGATTTCTTTCGTGTATTTTTCGAGTCTGTGTCGGGATCGGACACCCAGATCACTGCTGGGAATGTACTGTTGTGCAAACGACGCAATTTTGTTGAGACATGGATAATCTGGATGGCTGCGAAAATCCTCTGGGTATGTGTCGAGCCACAGTGATAATACTGATTTGATAGCCCTGTAAGAGAAGCAAGGAAATTATCAAACAAGAGCAACGCTAAGTATGGGCCAATGCCCTTGACTGTATGCTCAATATTGGCTATATTTAGAGCGAACATGAAGTAATAATGAGGTATTTCTCTCGGTTTAGCTCCGGGCATAACTCTGGCAAAGGGCCATATCTCTGGAAAAAAGTGCAGACAAAAAAAAACCCAGGCAATGTCTCTGGCAAAGGGACATAACTCTGGAAAAATAAATGGGGACAAAATCTGCACTATGAAGGATGGATGAAGGTCTCCACTATATACCCCCAAATCCTCAATTCACAAATTTCCAAGTCAAACAAGGGCCATAACTCAGGTAAAAATTAATTGACAAAACCCATAGTGTGTGGATATCCTTCCCCCCAATCTGTGCTATCACCATGACAAAGGACAACAAAATCCAATAATAAAGACATCCATATCATGTTTGTTATGGACGCATTGATGCATTTTACACTAAGTCCAGCAAAGGGCCATAACTCTGGAAATAAAGTGCAGACAAAAGATGCACAATGTGGAGATCCTTTCTACAATGCTGGTCTACCGGCATACCAAAGGACATCCAAATCAGACTATCGATACCTGAGCTGTGTTGTGAAATGTTTGTTAGGGACGGAAGGAAGGACAGCTCAATGGAAGGATGGACGGATGGATGGATGGATGGACGGACGGCTTGATGGATGGATTGAAGGATGGACAGAAGGATGGACGTCTCCACTGTATACACCCAAATCTTCATTCATAGGGTCGGGGCTTAGTATATAGAAAGCTTAATATGAATAATTAATAAACATTATCTGACACTCGACATAAAATTGGGCTTGAGTTGTCACAATTAATAATTGTGACCAACTCAAGCCCAATTTTAAACAAATTTCATAAGAAAATATACTTGAAACAAATTGCCACATCCACCAGAAAGGAGGAGAGGTCTTCACCTAATGAGAAATCAGGTATCTATAAAAAATCAATGGATACAAGGGCGTCGCTAGAGCATGGCAAAATATGCCCGTGGTAATTCTAACAAAGGGCCATAACTCTGGTTAAAATTGATGCACGGAACCCAAATTCATTCCATTCTGTTCAGACTTACTAAAGTTATTATCAGGAAATTAAATTTGAGTGCAAATGGGCGGGTGGAACCCGAATTCGAACTTGACCTGTATTTTATGCTGGTAAAACTATATTTTTCTAATTTCATTCCATTCAGTTGAGACTATCTAACGTTATCATCTGGAAACCAAAAGCAAACGGATGGACAGACCAATAACATACTAAGCCCAGCTCTTTCAAAAACAGGAATATTAAAATCAATGAATAAAATGAATCAAAATATTATTTGGAGATAAATGCACTCACTTTTCCTGTTCATCGTTGACCTCTGACTTGACCTTACCATCACATTGCAGCTGCTGAAGTCTGAAATTTTTTTGAAACTTTAAGTATTAATAAGGTACATATAATAAAAAGAACACCTACAGTTTTTGTTTCAATACCTGAAACATCTCATTCGTGTCTGGAAAGAAATATTGAATTTTCACGCACGGTTTGCAGCCGCTCATGAAAATTTGTTTCCAGAAATCATGAGATATTTCGGTATTCAAACAAAAAACTGTAGATATTCTCTATTTATTATTCATTTATTTTTTAATTTGTGAGAACAGTAATGCCCTAAGTAATCGACTCCATAACCAAAGCAGAATTATGGGTAACTTTTCATGATTTAGTCGGAAATATGGCTTGTTGCCATTCATCGGAAAGCTCTCCCCCAGAGCTTTCCGATGAATGGCAACAAGCCATATTTCCGACTAAATCCTGAAAAGTTACCCATAATTCTGCTGTGGTTATGGAGTCAATTACTTAGGGCATTACTGTATGTATTTATATATAAAATATTCATTTTAGTCCCATAGTCACCAAAGACACAAAATACGGGCAATATACTGAATCAGGACTGATATTCATCAGATTTACCCTTAAATTCAAACTCCCAGATTTGTAGTATAAAATGTGTGGATACAATATTACTCATTAACCCTTTACCCAACAGAACGGCCCTGTGCCAATGCATTCTCTTATATATGCGAGTCGACCATAGGTCGCCTCGCATATATAAGAGAATGCATTGGCTTAACACATATTAAAAATGATAAAATTGTCAAAGAATGTAGAAAAATATTATAAAAATTGTTAAAAAATGTAATAAAAAATTATAAAATTGTTAAAGAATGTAAGAAAAAATGGTAAAAAGTGTTAAAAAAAGGATTTTTTTAGGCCAATGCATTCTCTTATATATGCGAGGCGACCTATGGTCGACTCGCATATATAAGAGAATGCATTGGCACAGGGCATAACTGTAACCATCACAATGTGGTCAATGAACCGGTTCCAATGATATCCATATTTGTATGGTGTTATTGAGACAGACCGAAGATATTTTAGGCTGTTGAAGCTTTATTTGGCCGTTTTGTTGGGTAAAGAATTAATACATAGAAACATCACCCGTATAAGACATGATACATTTACTCATTAATACATAGTATACGACATGCTGAGTAATCCAGTACTGTAACCCTTTCATGACGGGAGCTACGGTGGTGCTGCATTAAAGATACTGTGCCAGTCCATTCTATTATACATGTATATATGAGAGTCTCCCATAGTAAGCTTCTCATTTATCGTACATGTATAAGAGAATGCACTGGCTTACAAGGTCATGGTAAATATTGTTAGGCCAATGTATTCTTTTATATATGCAAGGCTCCCTTGGAAAATCGAATATATAAGAGAATTTATTAATCAGCTATAGATTATTTGGCTGTAATAAGAAGAATGCTGCCTGCATCATAAGAACAAAAGTCGGCCAATAAGTAGAACGCGGCCAATATGTCAACGGTAATGTAAATGAAATCATGATACGTACTTAGCTCAGCAAACTTAATTTAAGAATATGAGGTCGACAGAAAATATATTACAGAACTGTTGTTGTCGAATGATATTACGGATTGTCAGTATTTTGTGGAGCAACTATACACGGAGGAACTATTTGGATCAATTCGACTTGAAGTGGAAACAGACAGTACTGTGAAATCACTTCAAGTTCTTCACAAAGTTCACAAGAAGAAACATGGCTTGAATAATTGTCAATTTAGTAAAACACACAACATCAATATGATACATTTATGTTGATATTTCTTCCTGTGAAATAACACAATGTCCCATTGCCAATTAATAAAATACTTATAAGTCGATTGTTTCCCCATTGACCGAGTTATGAGGCCGAGGTCTGTTGTATTTGCCTGATGCAGACTCGCATATATAAGAGAATGCACTCATTTTAGTTAGGTCTTGTACTTTACTTCAATGATTCCAACAACATCAACATTTTTAGAAATGCCGCTTCAGTTATCAGAATCGATTAATTGCCCCAAAATAATGCTATAAACCACTGTCAACTTTAGTATAAAATTGCACGAAATGTGTTATTTATCAACATGTTGGTTGACGAAATTTGGCATTATCAACAGAAAGCCTCTTGATTTTAGAGTTATCCATCTTCATCCGCAATTTGGTCCAAGACCGTCGGCTCGTCGTCTGTTTACTGGGCCAGTAATCATTCTTGATGGGGGGGGGGGGGAAATAATATATTTCAAAAATTGATATCTAATAACTCTGAGCTTTGTTGATAGGTGGGTTCCTCGACTTGAATCAATATTTTTTACCCCCGAATCCAAATAAATAGTAATTGAGGGACCCTTAATCGGATTATGCATATTTAAGTGGTTCATCTAGTGTTAGTAAAATCGCGATTTGCATCACATCATGAATGTCTGAATAGTTGCAGCCCCAGATGAAGGTTACTGGAAACATCACTATGTTTTTGTTTAGGCCTAAGACATGCCGAGTATTCCTAGTACCTTAACAGTAACAGGTCAAGCACTCTCTCTGTGTCTGCGAATGTCCGATACGTAGCTAGGAAAACATTGACGAAGGCAGAGTCCAGCTCGCCTCGTACATTTGATACACACTCAATAAATTTCTCTAGCGTTCCAGCTTTGATGACCTTCACCTTCTGAGTCTCCCACATCAGATGTGAAAATTCCTGCTCATAGTCATTGTCGTACTGAAATTGTAAAATTTTATAAATTAGGAACAAGAGGTTGCACCACGGGTGCTGGGATATTGCCATGGTGAAAATTTAAATATGAGCAGGTCAGAAACCAAATTGTTAAAAAAAATGTGATGAACGAACAAATTACTTGAGAATTCTAACAAACGATGGAGGGAAATCCAACATTTTCCGATACAGAAAGAGCGATAACTCTAACGGAAAATGTTAACAACATCAATAAACCCTCTTTTGAAAGCCCTTCTGATACAAAACCTGCATACCAAATTTCATTGAGATCCGATCATCCATAGTTGAGATATACGGTACCCTGTGCCAATGCATTCTCTTATATATGCGAGTCAACCATAGGTCGCCTCGCATATATAAGAGAATGCATTGGCCTAACAATTTTTTACAATTTTAATAATTTTTTCTAGTATTCTTTAACAATTTTATAACTTCACCCATACAGAGCCCCAGACAAACATGAGTAGACGACACTCTTCTATATGCTTCTATATATGTGTGGGGCTCCCTGCAGGGTAATGGATGTTTTTTATTTTATGTCCTAAAAATTGTAAGAAACATTTATTTTAAAAAAATGATAAAAAATTGTTAGGCCAATGCATTCTCTTATATATGCGAGGCGACCTATGGTCGACTCGCATATATAAGAGAATGCATTGGCACAGGGTAAACTTAACTTATGCAACAGTGTATTTTTCATTAAATGAATGTTGAATGTATATGTGATATTAAATGAATATTTACCTCACATACTGAGTGATAAGTCACTTTCTTCAGAAACACATCAAAAACACCGCCATCTTCACGTTCTTCTCTCCAAAATCGAGTTACTAGAATGTCATCCTGTGAAAATAATAATTTAAAACATTTTAGGCCAAATACAAAATATTATGTGAGTCTCAGATAGCGCGGCATTGAAATAAATGGACCACATTGGACATTTCATTTTGATTTTTGATATGATGACCAAAACAATTAATTGCAAAAAACATTTTTTTTTTTCAAAATTCTTTTGGTAAGCTTTTACAAACATGTCCATACATATTGAGCATTATTTACAACATACCGTACATGAACTCTTTAACGTATCTCTGTGATTGATATATTGACTATACAACATACCGTACATGAACTCTTTAACGTATCTCTGTGATTGATATATTGACTATACAACATACCGTACATGAACTCTCTAACATATCTCTGTGATTGATATATTGATCTCTGTGATTGATATATTGACTATCATGTAAGCTAAGCATGATATTCTGGTGTACTAATTGTAACTCCAGAACAATTGAAAGGCACTGGAGGAATAATTAGAATAAGTGGCATCAGAAGTTAGAACATTAATCCCTATGTTATGCAGGTAAAGTAATGTCCTAAATAATAGATTCCTTAACCACAGCAGAATTATGGGTAAATTCAGGATTTAATCGGAAATATGGCTTATTGCCATTCATCGGAAAGCTATCACGGATTTTCCCATGGTTTTCAATAAAAAAAAAATTATTTTCCATTAAAAACATTTCATTGTCTTACATGTAGAAGAATGGGTTGATTTCTCAGTCAAAGCTTTGTGTTTATACAAAGAATTTAACATTCACCAGCTCCGATCATTAAAGGGTTAACATTCACCAGCTCCGATCATTAAAGGGTTAACTATAGCTCAATCAAGGCACGAAAAGTCGTAATAAAATATGGCTAAAATAAAAATATTTATTAAAAAACGGAATTCTTTGGCATACCGTACATGTACTGGTAGGCCTAATGACATGACTAATAATGTTCAGGAACTGTTATTTATTTCCCTTTACCTGATTATGTATTCTGCCAATCTGTGGTCTATCACAAGCTCCTAGAGTAAAACAAGTTGAGAAATATCCCAGGCTGCCCATTGTCGAGGTTGGACAATATACATGTATGGTAAGAGCCTCTATATTCTAGTATTCATACTGGTAGAAATAAAGAAATTAGACTTAATTTCTCAGAAATCTTAATCAAACACTGGTCTACTAGTATGTCTTCCTAAAAGTTCAATATTATAGCGAAATCTGTCTATTGTAGCTGAAATTTTTAATGAAGAAATATTATTAGCGAGTCCTCCGACTTTACCACTGTTCACCTTCATCCTCAGCCCTGGAAATTGGCCATGGGGAATGCTGTGGCAATTTGGCAACATGTGCAATCTATATTAATGCCACAGCATTAAATTTGTAGTAAGCTTTGTTTTGTGGTTTACAGACCCAAGTTGATTGTGATTTAATATCAGTCATGAAAGATAAATTCCATAATGGTGGCTCATACGATTTCTAAAGAAAAAGATCAGACTCTAATAGACAGGCCTGCAGGTTTCAAAATTTTAAGTACCGGTAACCTATTTTTCGTTTGCCTTATTTGTGCTTAGGTAATCCATACCATAGGTTAGCAGGAGAGTTACACAAACTGTTAAAATAATCACTAAAACTGGTATTATTAACAACAGATGGGCAACTCATTGAACCACCATAATAAGTTTGAATGTCTCATTTTGGGACTTGATTGAGCAAAATTTAAGGTGATAATTAGTTATCGCGAGACCTGCATTTATAAAACATGTGACCTGTTTTTCGTTCGTGGCATTTCATTTTAGATAACCTCCAGGTGAACTGAATATTTAGTCGTTTGCCTCAAATTTGCAGGCCTGGATAGAGCTAAACTCTTAAGTCAGGTTTACAAACTACCCTGCTGGACAAAACAAGTGTCCACTCAACCGCGGTGTGGATAGCGTTGCCACCGCGGCCGAAATGCAACTACACCGCAGCTGCACCGGCTAACTACAGTTGGGCCGCGGTGTACTTGCCATTCAGCTATCGTGTAGATGCCGCGGTGTACGTTCATTAAACTGAAAAAAAATTCAAACCAGAAATCTAACCACGGTGCACATGCCATTCAGTCGCGTTGTAGTTGCTTTTCAGCCAAGATGTACAAGTTTGCCGTTTGGCCGTAGTGTACATTCTGTTCGGCAGCGGTGCTCAACTGCAGTTACAAACTCTGACACTGCGGCTGAACGGCAAATACACCGCGGTGCCAATGGACACTTGTTTTGTCCAGCAGGGTAGTTAAAATCTATTTATATATAAAAGTATACACAGATATATATATATATATGTACAGCACACCGATGTCTTAATGTACATACAATGTACACCTCTAACCGGTTGGGCAGCTGCCAACTTACAAGTGTACCGGTATATAAACGCGATTCATACCAGGAGAACAGTTGCAAAATCTTATACATTATAGGTAAGATTCCATACACATCACTGTGGTGCCTCGAAAAGTTAATGAGGGCAGCTAATGGAAGACAAGACAAGATCGATTGTGATTTAGTTCCGAAATCTAGGTTTCGTACTTCCATTTATCTGTAGATATTTCAGTGCAGGAAGCCAGGAACCAATAGAAGCACTGGTCTAAACACATGAGATTTCCTTGATCACTGTCTTTTCATTGGATAGGTCATGGATGATGAACATTACGTTTATAATAAGAGCAAAGCTATCTCTCTAGTGTCTGTAGTGATTAGAATTTAGATCTGTTAGAATAGTCGGGTCCACAGACTAGTCATTGAGATGCCAAAATAGAGGAACAGTAATTTAATGATACCTTCATTTCTGGGATTTCCCAGACCTGTTGGACCAATTCAAGTGGGGATTCAGAGGGGATTCCTCCATCACTGGCATTCAGAGTTCACCAGCTGTTTACACTTGCAAATGTATCCATCACAGACGACATTTGAGTAGCTAGAACTGGCTATAAAAGCCAGCCAGATCTGGCTATAATAGCCAATATTTAGGATGAACAAGGATATACCTGGCAAAGTCTAAAGATAAACAGTGGACTGTGGTAAAGCAGAACTTATGACCAGCTAACACAAGTAACAGTGGCTAATAATATTTCTTCATAAAAATTCTTGATCCAAGAAATTCGCTACATTCCGTGAATAAATAAGCTCCTTCTGGTTGATACCTGAGAGTCCTGACGCCTTAGTTCCATTCCTTAGACATTATTGAATATTTCTTCAGTTCGTTGTCATATTTCTTTTCATTAATGAGTGAGTAATTACATATCTTTTGATGAACTCATTTTCACCCAGCCTACTTCCGCTCCGCCATATTGGGTTTATAAATATAATAAACACCCATCGGAAAGAATCGGCAATTTCCGTTAAAGATTACCGAGCACCTGCTTCAATCTAAGCTCTACCAGCGTCGCTATCTGCTCGTGGTTATCTTCGTGCGATTCATTGGGGCGTACCTGTCTTTAAAACCAGTTAAATGTAAATTAAAAAATGTTTTAATTTAAAACGAGCACTTTAAAAACGCATCTCTACAGAAAACGTATGATATCTACAGCGATGTGGGGCGTTCGTTTTAATTTTTTAAAATAATTTTGTTGATTACGTCGGTTCTACTAAGAGATGGTTCTCGCATACCTATAATACAAGAAAACCATAGTCAGAAATGGTAACACCATCAAGATCATATTATTAGCCATAAATATCAATTATAATATAATTATAATATAAACTAGCTTTCAAATTCCATATACCACGTTTTCCCGTTTCTCGTGTTATACATACATTCTTCAAGCTGTCTCGCTTTTTATTACACTGGCTGGTGGGCCCGACTTCGTCCGGGCTGTTCCCATCTGCTTTCCGGCGAAAGGCGCGATTTGACCTTGAATTGACTATAATATTCTCGTGTGCCAGAAGGACCCCTTGAAGTTGTGAATAAGATGAAGAATATTTATTAGATGTTATTTAACAAGTCAATCAAATAATATTATTCATTAGTTAGTTATGAATAAGATGAAGAATATTTATTAGATGTTATTTAACAAGTCAATCAAATAATATTATTTGGCTTGTTAAATAACATCTAAAATATTCTTCATCTTATTCACAACTTTAAGGAGTCCTTCTGGCACACGAGAATATTTATCAAGTCAATAAAATAATATTATTATTCATTAGTTAGCGCTAATATAGGCGCTAACTAATGAATAATATTATTTGATTGACTTGTTGATTAACATCTAATAAATATTCTTCATCTTATTCACAACTTTAAGTAGTCCTTCTGGCACACGAGAATAATGTTTATCGCCGTTTGATTAGCACCAAGTGAACTCGGCGCATATATAATTGATAGAACAGACCTCTATTATGATGATCGTGTCGTTATTTGTTTAAAAGACGTATCAATTGACATATACGCACCCGTTCCCTCATTAAAATCAACATATTTCGCCCATTTTATGGGACCTCCGTGATTTAATTTGCGTGATCATGATACCCGCGCAGCAATCTCCGGGAGTGTGTATATGTATATACTAGCAGGTGACCCGACTTCGTCCGGGCTTTGACCTTGAATTGACCATTTTGAAGGTCAAGGTCAGGTCGGGATCACGACTTGACTCGTCGAAAACACTCCCCCGACAAAAGTATCCATAGGTATCAAATTTCGTCGAAATCCGTTAATTTTTTAATTTAATTTGAGTTAATTCTGCCTTTTTAATCAAGATAAATGATGGTACCCGTCCCGTGATGGTACCCGTCCCTAAAAGAGGTACGTTTGTGGGTACCCATTTCAAGGTGAAGATCACCTCGGGCGGAAAAACTTACTCGATGAAAATCTCCCCCGTTCCTTGGAACCCCTAAGTACGAAGACAGAAATAAGAACACGCTCATGTCTGGATACAGGCACACTCACGTCTGGCCCCAGACATACGAATCACACTACACACATACGCTCTTTATCAACGACACTGCGGATACGAACGCTCTTTAACTATAAACGCGATTAACCCCACAGTGCCAAGGACGGTCATTTTGGTGACTGAGAATGGAGAAGGAGTGCTCTGACGTTCTCATAAGCGGTGCGATGACACTTCATGTGTGATTTTACCCTTAGATAGGAAGTTTGGGCTCAATCCGTCCGGTAGTGTTCCCGGCCATAGCTAACAAACAAACAGACAGACAGAAGTCCCCAAATTATATATTAGATATGTGCTAACTAATGAATAATATTATTTGATTGACTTAATAAATAACATCTAATAAATATTCTTCATCTTATTCACAACTTTAAGGAGTCCTTCTGGCACACGGGAATATTTATTGCCGTTTGATTTGCACCAAGTGAACTCTGCGCATATATAATTGATAGAACAGACCTCTATTATGATGATCGTGTCGTTATTTGTTTAAAATATGTATCAATTGACATATATACGCACCCGTTCCCTCATTAAAATCTACATATATCGCCCATTTTAGAGGACCTCCGCGAATTCGGGGATCACCGCAAAGTGATCTCCGCAAATAGGGACCTACTGCAAATCGTCGCACCCAATGCAATTTGTAAACAAATACGATTGACATGCGTTTTAACGAGGTGAGCTTTAATTAAATGAAAGAAGCAATGCTACATAAACTATTTGTCATGGACTCAGCCAGTGTGTCATATATCTGTGTCAACTAAGGTCGCTTTGCGTGGTAAAAATGAAAAGTGAAAGTGAAAATTCGGAGAATCCTATTGAAAATGAAAGTACAATTTTGGGAATTCCGCGGCAGATTCAAAGAATATCTACTATTGAAAGTGAATGTACGATTCCTGGAATTCTATCAGATTTCGCGACTCTGCTCGTTTTCGTGATCATAGGTTATATAGGGCCTATATGACCACGAAAACGAGTCGAGTCACTATACATGCATCGGTACAAACACATTGTGTATACATACAATTTTGACTTGATGACCAGAGAATAAAAGATCGCGATTACTCCAACAGAACAGACATGCGCACTCCAATTAAAATTACTCATAATTCACTTCACTACCACAGGGCTCCCAATGGGTTATACATTATTTTCAGGCTATCAGTTGATTGAATACTATTTCCTTTTTAATAAACTAAACGAGACTACATAATTACCCATTACCAGGTTTTATTATTACATTTTCAAGAACATATTACACCGGTGGCGTTAAGTTTACAATTTCAGCCTGTATATACGTGACTCTATCGGTACGATTGCGTCAGGTACGAGACTACCTAATTACCCATAATGCAATCGCCCATTGAAACCAGGTGTTGTTATATTTTCAAAACATATTACACCGGTGGCGTTAATAAGTTCCATTCCAAAAGTCCGTGGATTGAGCGGAATCGCAATCGTTAACCCCTAACTTACGGCCCGTTCCGCAGGTATATATAACGCAAACGCACAAAGGCACGCGGACCCTAGCTGTCTGCATGCATGATCAAGGACAGGGATACACTCAATCGGCACACGCTCGTCGAGCATTTCAAACAAGAAAACCATAGTCAGAAATGGTAACACCACCAAGATCATATTATTAGCCATAAATATAAATTATAATATAAAATATATTGGTTACATGAATGCACCGCCTCAGAATTCCGTTAAAACAACTAATCCTTCAAATTATTACAAAGATCTACGGCTTATTATTATTATTTATTTATCTCAGACACTAAGTCCATATAAAATATTCATCTCAGTACAGCAGATCACTCCACAGTTGATACAAAATTGATTGAAATTGATTGTCTGAATTATGTATTCCTGCAACAATTGTGTTCTTCGAGCAATAAAGGCGATCCCTGAAACTGTGAATCTGTTTGCGACGGAGCATGTTGAATGATAAGGTGTTGTCCTTCACGAACATATTGATCGCACTACAACGCCATTCATATCCCATTATTATTCTGTATGCGTTGTTGTAGCATACGGTAATTTTCTGGATGGTGGATTTATTATATTTACACCACAACGGCAAACAGTATGTTGAAGATACGAAACTTCGGAAGAGTATACGTTTTACTTCAGGTGAGCATCTCGCGAATTTTCTTGTAATGCTGTTACTTTGAGCACATATTGATCGACACTGCCTTGTTATATCTGCGTCGTCCTTCAAATTTTTGTCTATGATGTGACCAAGGTATTTCACCTCTGATACAAAATTTAGAAGTTTTCCGTTGAGTCTTAGATCGGGGATTTTTTTTATATCCGAATTTGGAGGTATGAGGGACATGGCTGATGTTTTCTGTGCATTGCACATGTATTGGAGATCTAACTGATCAGCTTCTCGTTCACATATAGATATGAGTTTCCTCATTCCGGCGATGGATGGAGCCAGTAAACACGTGTCATCTGCATAACATAAGTGGTTGATGAGAGTATATCGCCGATCGAACATCCTGCTGAAGGGGTCACTCTCACCAAAAAAGTGCTGAAGGGTACATAGGATTTTCAAAATGTGCTGAAGAGTACACAGGATTTGAAATGTCATTATAAAGGACATTCAGTCTTCGTATCTGCCATGATTTCTGTCAGAGAATAATTGTTTACGTCCAATGAATATTAAAATCTACTGAAAACAAACTGCTAATGGGCGCCATGCAGACATTAATAAACACAATGTATGTAATCGTATTCGTGCCGATCACAAACCCTGTGTACCCTTCAGAACATTTTCAAACTCTGTGTACCCTTCAGCACTCTTGTTGCATGGTGAGAGTGACGCCTTATTACTGCATGTTTTTCATTCACCAAATCAGAAAGCTTCTAAATGCGGATAACAAATTGTGTTCCCGCCATAAAATCTTCAAGTGTGCACGATCCAGCCATTGTTCATACCTAAACATCGAACGCAATTAACGCGTCATAATACATGTAGTTATATATACTGCAACTATAAGACATCCAGCGAATACACACCCCACGAAAACGCGAAATGTGTTGTCCTGCGAGATATCCCATCGCTATAGCTCAATTTGACACGGCCAGATAAGCTTTTCTACAATATCCTAAAACAATAAAGCTTCTCAAATCATTGGCATAGTCAATAAGAACTTTCACGAACTTCGACATTCCAACTACAGCTTTTACCGAATCGGGGTCGCAGTACAATTTTAACGCGTCCTAAAATAACCGGAAAAACCAATTATCTATTTGTAAAACCTACATAGGACCATGGAATTCTATAATTTGGCCCACAGTATACACCTGGTGGTGTTAATTAGGCGACAAATTCGGATGAAGTGAGAAAGCATGCATCCCTGGGTGATCGGACAAATTACTAGCTAAGGTGGAAGTGGATATATTAACCCCTACACAATATGGTCGGACTCCATATTATGAATGTACGCAAAACTCAAAGGGTACCACCCGACCATATACCGCCTCAAAACCAGACATTTCGTACATTGTTAACCCATATAAATGTACAACCAGTTACGCAGAACTTGGGATTAATAATTAAACTGGATTAGATCAAATTTCAGCCAGATATCTGAAGGAAAGTATAAACTGTTTTGCAACCTGTGATATATATTCTAAATCTATCACTCAGAACTTCGTGTGTTCCCGATTACTTCAAGTGGGCCTGAGTAGTACCTCTACATAAGAAGAATGGCAAAACTACAATGCATCAACATATAGTACTCCCCTCTGCTGGTAGGTATACATTCATCAACATAGTACCCCCCTCTGCTGGGTAATTACAGAACTGCAGTATCTATCTTAAGCATTTCTTCCAAAATTTTGGAAAGGATACTGTTTTAATCAGTCAGAAGAATATCTTAAAGAAAACATGTTTGACACATGTTACTGGTTACATAAAAAGGAAAATAAACAGGAATGATTCTGGTATAGATCTGCAGAAGGCATTATTTTGATACAGTGTACCACTCCATTCTTCTGCAGAAGCTGAAAGCAATTGGACTAAAGCTAGCTCTTGATTGGATAAGAGATATTATTTGACAGATATGTCACAAGTAGTTGGTGCAGGGTATTCATTCCGTTCAGCTTGAAGTCACATGCGGGGTCCCTCAAGGGTAATTTCTTGGTCCGTTGCTTAGTTTTATTAACATGGATGTGATTACAAGAGTAATATGTTGAAAAATATTTAGTTATCACATTGTGTCAGTGGAATTGGCGGATGAGATTAACATTTTAAGCAAATAAACCAAATGACCCTCACTATACAGATCAAGGGTGAGTTATCATAGACTGTGCCATGAAATAGTAACACAATCAATGACAAATATTTGAGTTTTCAAAACAGATTGAAACTTGTAAGGGGTTAATCTTACCCAAACTAATGAATTTATCAACAAAATATAGTCAATAAAAGCATGATTTACATACCCATAGAATAAGTCAGTTTCAATTAATATCAGTACTGTTATTATTATCCTCCAGCCCAAATGGAATTGAGGGAATTTCACAATAAGACATTTCCTATAATGATATAAGAATATTCAATAGGTGCTTTATATAATTAATTACTGACCCTGGCTCAAAGTTGAAAGGTTAATATATATGTCTGCCTATCGGATAGCATGTGTCTATGGAATGGACAAATTTTAATCCCAAAATCCATGCAAGTTAACACTGGTTCATCATCAACCTGGAGATAGAATGATAAAATGAAAATATTCACAAGACCATATCATGTATGCACAGGATTAATCATTTCCAATGACATCATGTGATGGGACTATGCACAGGTTTGCCATTTAAATGTTTCATACTTACAACAATAAAAAAACGAACCCCACACTTGTATTCCAAGACAAAAACATCTCATTCGAAACGTCACATACACACCTTGGTGTTGAAATTCAATCAAATTTAGACTGGAACGATCACATTAATGATATGATGAAGAGAGTTTCGTCCCGCATCTCACAACTAAGAAGATTCAAATACAGCTTAAGTGCAAACACGTTAGAAAAAATTTACAAAACTTATGTTCTACCAATAATGGATTATGCAGATGTAGTTTGGGACTGTGCACCACAATACTGGATGGACAAACTTGAACGTTTACATGTGGACGCCGCCAGAATAGTGACCGTGTTAAGCCGCTCTGTCTCCAACACAAATGTTTTACTCGAAGTGGGGTGGTCAAACCTTAGGGAGCGCAGGGAGGAACACCACCTACAAACAATTTTTTTAAATAACCAATGAAGAAATTAACTCCAGAATATCTCACCCTCCTTTTACCAGCCCGGGCAGCACATGTATCCAACAACCGGTATAATTTTAGACAACCGCGTTTTTTTCTACTCGTACCACTGGATCGCAACCGCACATTACAGGAAATCATTCTTCCTAAATACAACCCATGAGTGGAATAAGCTGCCTTCGTCCGTCATAGATTCTGAAAATATATCCGATTTCAAAACACGTGCACCTAAACCCTATCCAGTTTATAGAACAGGTCATCGGAAGGTTAGTGTGCACCATTGTAAACTCCGAAACTATATTGTAGCGACTTAAAGAGTGACATGCAAAATAATCACATAGCAGATAGTCCTAAATGTCAATGTGGTTTCCCGAAGGAGGATGCTAGTCATTTTTTCTTCCACTCAACCACTGTCCATTGTTCACCAACCAGAGAAAATTATTTTACCACAAACTTGAAACTAATATAACTTTCATATAGAAAATACTAAGCATCTTCTCTGTGGAATCTCTGAAAATGATCACAGAAGAAATATATTGCTATTTCATATTACACAGTCCTACATTACTGCAACCAAACGTTTTGGGTAACATCATATATCCTGTCATTGAAAACAATTTAAATGCCCGGCCTTTTTAGACACAACATATGACAACGTGGGGGAAAACTGGACACAATAAAACCCCACTCATAGCACACTCTGTATAAATATTCACAACTGTTTCCCTGCTTAAATATTCACAAATTCCATCCTGTCATCTTGTTTAACTGTTATAGTATACCTTTTGTGCGGAAGAGGGGTGTCACTAAGTTGACAAAACTTGTGTCCCAATCCCCATGTATATAATTGATATACAATAAAATATGTTTAAATCAAAATCAACAATAACATTTCAAATGTTTGAGAATAAAAATAGAGAACATAGCTTAAAGGGGTACTGTACGCCATTTTCATTAAATTTCCGGGGACAACAACGATCTAATATCGATAATATATAGAAACATAAGTAATTTGAGTCGAAGATGTATTCTGTAAACGCTCAGGTTAATAGGCTATCTTAAAATTTAATAATTTAAAAGTTAATAATTTGATATAAATTGAATTTATGACTGGAGCCATAAAATGGCGTCAATTAAATTACGAATTTCCGTAATCAAATAAATTAATTGAGGGATACTGGAGTGTTAAACCGATCGCACACACGATCGCTTAAAATATTATGATGATATGGGGAGAACACTCAAGCCACCCACTGACTAGCGACGATACAATAACTTAAATGATTATATGGGACTAGTATGCCTATAATATAACTTTTATTTGATTCATTTGGTTGAAAACTGTACAAAAATTAATCGACAACGACAATTTGTATTTTTGCATTCCGGTAAATTTGTCATCCGTAACACTACTTCGTACTCAACAGACTTTCAAATAATGAAAAAATTGTTACCTTATTCTCCGATTCGGAGACTATAGAAACCAACAACAACATTTGGCGTACAGTACCCCTTTAATGTTGCCAAACCCAATTAGATTACGAGAGTAAAAATTAGGTAGAATTACTCCCCTTTGATCACTTGGATAACTGCATACCAATCTCGATATATAGGTTAGAAGGAACTAAATGTTTTCCATAGGCCACAGTGTTAACGTTTGACCACGCCCACGCTAAATTTTCGAGTTCCGAAGTGCACGATGCATGCGTTCGTACAGAACAACCCTTTCGGCATCTGTTCGCACATAGGAGTACCTTTCGAGCCACGCCTTTTTCGAAAACCAGCATATGTTTTCCACACTACCCCACTTTTTGCACAGAATTTGACAGTCTGACAAAAGCCAATACACAGCCTCAATATCCCGCCATTGTTTGGACACGAACGCATTTCAGACTAGGAAACGCCCACGTTTTTACATGCTATGGGTATTATATTTCTTGAATTTGTAAAATTATTTGACATATTATACGCCAATCGCGTGCCAGAATTTTTTAAACTCGTATTCGAGATACCCTGTAAAAACGAAAGGGACGTAATTCTACTTATTTAGTTCCTTCTAACCTATATAGGTTACACTGGTGTAAATACTATAGGCAGCTCCCCCTGCGGTTGCGGGAGGAGTATAGAGTTTCACAGTTAAAACACTCTGGGCTGTGATTGGTTGCATGAATTAAATGTAAACTGTTGACAAAAATTCAAGGAATCATTCTCCCACAAACTTCATTTGCCAAGAGGCCCATTCATTAAAGGTGAAGTCTGTTGTGGCTGTTTAGAAATTTTAAGTGTGATTGAAAAAATGACAATATTTTTTTAGTGCGGAACTGACCCTAGTCATGAAAAAACGAAAATTTGAAGTGGATTCCCTGCTAGACGGTGTTGATTTTTTTATTGGGAAAGTTTCCACAGATGTCAAGCTCACATAATCCGAAGGCAGTTTGAACAGTTTCCATTTGACCTCTGATGCAGATCAACAAACGTTAACATTGAAGCCTATGGGAAATATTTACACCAGTGTAACCTAAAGGGAAAAAATAGCTTTTTATCATTTTTGATTCCTGGGAGTCACTTTAAAGCATTTTAATGCATTTTACAGAGCCTGGTCTTTCAGTCCAATGAATATCTCATGCTTGGTGTGGCTATTCTTGCTGCTGATGTCTTCTTTCACTTACATCAGCCAAAAAAATAGTAAGATTTTTCATAAAAAATGCCAATTTTTAAGGTATTTTCAAAAAAATTCAAGGTGGTAATAGTCACATGATAATGCAAATGACCCATAACATGAGCATGTCAACGACACATATATCAATTGTTATAAGAACCTAATCTAACAAGTATTTTGGATTTTATAGCCAGTGATATACAGATATATATCATAAAAGTGTGTCATTTCTACTGGTGGGTATGGTCATTTGAAGGTTAATAGCACTAAAACTTGGACACATTTAAGAAAATGCTTCAGCAATTCAAAGAGAGCATATCTTTATTCAACTAATTCAATATACACCCACATCCAGTTATCTTGGATCACCCTTGCAGACCTGAAAATGTCATATTTTATTCTTCAATGTGCTGATAAAGTCATGCGCTTGATGCTCAGCTGATCAGATCTGGACTCAATGACCTCACATCACCAGAAATTCTCTCATGGAAAGAATATTGTACAGTCTTCCATAGCTGATCCAAGTTTGCAACACCAGACCCCTAAAACTGAGTGAAAATGGGGCCTGAACATGACTGGTGGTGGAAAATTGTGCCTTTTTGATGAATAATTTGTTAAAGGGGGTGGGGTTAAATTGTGTGTGATAAATAAAGAACCATAGGGGTGATATTGTTTTTGAACACATTTTTTCCATTGATGGGCAATTCTGAAGAAATGTAGGGAGTTACAATTATTCCGCGAAAAAGCGGGCTATCGCTTTAGGTTACACTGGTGTAAATACTATAGGCAGCTCCCCCTGCGGTTGCGGGAGGAGTATAGAGTTTCACAGTTAAAACACTCTGGGCTGTGATTGGTTGCATGAATTAAATGTAAACTGTTGACAAAAATTCAAGGAATCATTCTCCCACAAACTTCATTTGCCAAGAGGCCCATTCATTAAAGGTGAAGTCTGTTGTGGCTGTTTAGAAATTTTAAGTGTGATTGAAAAAATGACAATATTTTTTTAGTGCGGAACTGACCCTAGTCATGAAAAAACGAAAATTTGAAGTGGATTCCCTGCTAGACGGTGTTGATTTTTTTATTGGGAAAGTTTCCACAGATGTCAAGCTCACATAATCCGAAGGCAGTTTGAACAGTTTCCATTTGACCTCTGATGCAGATCAACAAACGTTAACATTGAAGCCTATGGGAAATATTTACACCAGTGTAACCTAAAGGGAAAAAATAGCTTTTTATCATTTTTGATTCCTGGGAGTCACTTTAAAGCATTTTAATGCATTTTACAGAGCCTGGTCTTTCAGTCCAATGAATATCTCATGCTTGGTGTGGCTATTCTTGCTGCTGATGTCTTCTTTCACTTACATCAGCCAAAAAAATAGTAAGATTTTTCATAAAAAATGCCAATTTTTAAGGTATTTTCAAAAAAATTCAAGGTGGTAATAGTCACATGATAATGCAAATGACCCATAACATGAGCATGTCAACGACACATATATCAATTGTTATAAGAACCTAATCTAACAAGTATTTTGGATTTTATAGCCAGTGATATACAGATATATATCATAAAAGTGTGTCATTTCTACTGGTGGGTATGGTCATTTAAAGGTTAATAGCACTAAAACTTGGACACATTTAAGAAAATGCTTCAGCAATTCAAAGAGAGCATATCTTTATTCAACTAATTCAATATACACCCACATCCAGTTATCTTGGATCACCCTTGCAGACCTGAAAATGTCATATTTTATTCTTCAATGTGCTGATAAAGTCATGCGCTTGATGCTCAGCTGATCAGATCTGGACTCAATGACCTCACATCACCAGAAATTCTCTCATGGAAAGAATATTGTACAGTCTTCCATAGCTGATCCAAGTTTGCAACACCAGACCCCTAAAACTGAGTGAAAATGGGGCCTGAACATGACTGGTGGTGGAAAATTGTGCCTTTTTGATGAATAATTTGTTAAAGGGGGTGGGGTTAAATTGTGTGTGATAAATAAAGAACCATAGGGGTGATATTGTTTTTGAACACATTTTTTCCATTGATGGGCAATTCTGAAGAAATGTAGGGAGTTACAATTATTCCGCGAAAAAGCGGGCTATCGCTTTAGGTTACACTGGTGTAAATACTATAGGCAGCTCCCCCTGCGGTTGCGGGAGGAGTATAGAGTTTCACAGTTAAAACACTCTGGGCTGTGATTGGTTGCATGAATTAAATGTAAACTGTTGACAAAAATTCAAGGAATCATTCTCCCACAAACTTCATTTGCCAAGAGGCCCATTCATTAAAGGTGAAGTCTGTTGTGGCTGTTTAGAAATTTTAAGTGTGATTGAAAAAATGACAATATTTTTTTAGTGCGGAACTGACCCTAGTCATGAAAAAACGAAAATTTGAAGTGGATTCCCTGCTAGACGGTGTTGATTTTTTTATTGGGAAAGTTTCCACAGATGTCAAGCTCACATAATCCGAAGGCAGTTTGAACAGTTTCCATTTGACCTCTGATGCAGATCAACAAACGTTAACATTGAAGCCTATGGGAAATATTTACACCAGTGTAACCTATACCTGAGCGCACAAGTCATACTTCATTTACCGAGTCACCAAGGGAGGTAAACCCTGCATGTAGTTTGACTGCATGCATGCTCCATTCGGCAAACCTCGTCAGATTCCGTCAGCTTGCCCCAGAGGTCACAGGTCGAGGAGTTCAGAATGTGCATGCCCATGTAGTAAAGAACAGTTTTAATATTTTCAAAACCAGTCAACCGATTGATACCCAAAATATACAGATGAGGGATGTGTTATCATAAACATGCACATACAATTTGTCTACGGAAAGACGTCACGGCGTCCCGACGGACAGACAGACGTCCCGGCAGGACGGACGGACGAACGAAGGATGGTTGATCCGGACGTCGGCATAATGCGCACCATGCATGGTATGGGCTCAAAAGGGCACCGACCGCACATGTCACCCCCTAACTGTCCGACCACGGAAAGCAGAGACGTGGCGACATGGGGGTTGGGGTTGGTGGTGTCTCACCCCCCCCCCAACTTA
This sequence comes from Siphonodentalium dalli, assembly GCA_032622095.1. Taxonomy (NCBI): domain Eukaryota; kingdom Metazoa; phylum Mollusca; class Scaphopoda; order Gadilida; family Siphonodentaliidae; genus Siphonodentalium; species Siphonodentalium dalli. The sequence continues at coordinate 212,588,067 of CP136069.1, forward strand.
GATCAAAATTTTCAACAGTTGGAAATTTCATACCTGATACAATATTAGTTGGATATTTCACACCAACAATAGGTTGAAAATGTTCTTGTAGTTTGATTTTCAAACAATTTATTAGGGGAATTTATTGTTTTTGAACCAATATTTGCATATTTTCCTACTTTTGGTAAAAAAATCGGACTGAAATGGCCATCAGTTGGAAATTTTCCAACCTAAGGGGGGTGTCAGGTTGGAAATTTCCAATCCGATTTCCAATCCGTGGTCAGTCAAAAACTGCTAGTTAATTTAAGAAAACATTATTGTCCTACATTTGGTCAACATTGTCATTGGAATTGTCATCAGTTTGACATTTTCCAACCTAAGTGGGGGTGTCAGGTTTGAAATTTCCAACTCTAGGAAGGCTTTAGGCTAGTCTAGATGCTAGGATTTTCCGATTTTCTTATTCAGATTTCAAAATTTTCACACACCGGGCCGAACCATTATCGGGCCGGAGTGTCCATCCCCCGTGGCCAATAAAAAACTGCTATTAGTTTAAAAAAAACAATATTTTACTACATTTGGTCAAAATTGTGGACTGAAATGATCATCAGTTGGAGAATTTTCCAACCTAAGGCCAAGGGTGAGTATGAGGTTTGAAGTTTCCAACACTATAGGAAAGCTTGATGCCAGTTCAGATGCTACAGATTATTATTATTGTTTATTGACCTCCAAGTATGAAGAGCATATATACATATCAGTTACAGAAAATATGTGGTAACGAGACCATTGTAAGTGGACTATACACCAGCGATTTTCTTGTTTAGTTTTCAAAATTTTCTCACACCGGATCAAACAACTATGGTCGGCCAGGTGTGTCCGTAATCGGCGAATCTACTCGGATGGTCCGAATAAATGACCTTGCATTGCACCTTCAACTGTAGCTATAAAACAACTGATTCAGAAAACCCGTTCTGCTGATGGGTCGTATTATACCACTGGTATAGCACATATTGGGAAATTGTCGCCGGAGTATTAATTTAAAGGTACTCAATCCAATCAGACGGTCCCCATATCATCAAGATACAACATTTCTTCAAAATACGCTTTAGTTATCAGAATCGATTTATCGCAACTGTCAACTATGGTATCAAATATCCCAAAACTTGTTATTTATCAACATTTTGTTCAACAAAATATGGTCGTATTATCACTTGATTTTAAAGTTATCCATCTTCATCCGCAATTTTGTCCGAGACCCTCCGTTTGACCACGTGTTTCTGGGCCACATATTATTACACATCTCGAGAAATAACAAACTTTAAAAATCGACATCTGATCACTCTGGGCTTCGATGGGTGGGTTCCACGACTCGAATCAAATATTTTTTACCCCCGAAGCCAAAGAAATAGTAATTTAGGAGCGTCTGATCGAATTTAGTACATTTAAAGCGTATTGTATGGCGATCAATCTTTCCATGTCGATGCTGAACGCAACGTGGATCTTATATTAAAGTGGTGTCAAACACTCCGGTTGTGTGATCAAATAGAAATGGAGAATAATCTTTCTGAAAGTAGTTATTTTTACGAATATTAATCCAAATTTACAGTACACACACCGTCATTCTTATTTATTAATTAAATGACTCTCGATGGCGAAATCATTTGCCTTAGATTATCGCCGATTGTTTCGTTCCGAATCGATATGTAAATATTTACAAGAGATGGACTGTCATCCGGTGCATACCCCCTCGTGGCATACCGCCTATATAGTGTGGGCACATCTATAACTTATGATGGCTATACTCAGACATATGGACCCAGAAATCAGCATTTTCATATAAACAAAGATGAATAACTATAGAACAAAAAAACAAAACAAACATTTGAATGTGTCATTAAATGTCCACATAGTAGTGAACATCCATAAAATATATCATTGAGATCCGAGCATTACTGTTCAAGTTATGAGCTGAACAGACATCGGATGGACCAAACAGCCAACATTTCCAGATAAACAAAGATGAATAACTCTAGAATGGAAAAGCGGAACAGAACAATGGAACCCCCTATTGAATGTCCTTATAGCAGTGAACATCCATCCCAAATCCCATTGAGATCCGGTACAACTGTTGAAGTTACGACATGAACAGACACCAGACGGACCAAAAAGCCACTATTTCCAGATAGACAAAGATGAATAACTCTAGAATAGAAAATCCAAACAAAACGACGGAACCCTCTATTTAATGTCCTCATTATAGTGAAGATTCATACCTAATTTCATTGAGATCCGAGCACTACTGTTCAAGTTATGACATGAACAGACATCGGACGGACGTACGGACTCGAATCAGCTGAAGTAGACCTGTATCATTCTGATTCTCGAGTGACGATATATTCCAAGGTCTGTTTTGTGTTCTGACGCTGTGCTGGCTATTCTGTCAGGAGAATCAGTCATGAACAATCGCTTGCACTTGATGGATAATTCTGGTTCACTGTAAGCTGTCACTGTTTCTTAGATCCACATCACACATAGGGCCCCTCGCATATATAAGAGAATGCATTGGCCTAACAATATTTACCATGACATTGTAAGCCAGTGCATTATCTTATATATGTGCGGCTCCCTAGTCCCTATGGTAGTGTCGCATATATAAGAAAAAGCACTGGCACTTGATCTTTAATGCTGCACCAGCGCAGCGCCAGTCATGAAAGAGTTAAAATGGAACGAAAACATGTCTGTGATTCGGAGTCTCCAAGTACACGAGCATATATACATGTACGCATTAATTGAATTATTATATTTTCCCTGTCAATAGAGGGTGTCAAGTACATGCACGAGCATATATACATGTACGCATTAATTGAATTATTATATTTTCCCTGTCAATAGAGGGTGTCAAGTACATGCACAAGCATATATACATGTACGCATTAATTGAATTATTAAATGTAACACATATTGTGTAGTATTTATACACATTTGTTCTGAGAGTGTACGCATTAATTGAATTATTATATTTTCCCTGTCAATAGAGGGTGTAATTAGTTAGATGTCCCTGTCCTCCCCTCCCGGTATGGTGGGATACATGCAGCTAACGAAATCTTATTCAGAAAGTTTTAATATCAATGAAATGGAATGTTCACAAACATAATATATACTGCATGGTATGGTGTATTACCTATAACAAAATTTACGAGTGTGTAAAAAAAAAGTGCACTACATCCGTGAAAAAAAACAGGTATTTGATGACAGTTCGTTTAACATGTTGTCGCCATGGTGACATCCATATAAGCTCACTAACAATAGCCCCAATTAAATGAATACACATGTTTATCACTTTCATAGCAATCAGCGCAGACCTGCAGGTTTAAAAATTATATGTATCCTACTGTTCGTTCGCCTGGTTTGTGCTTAGGTAACCCATACTATAAGTTAGCAGGAGAATCGCCCAAACCGTGTAATATTAACCACAGATGGGCAACTCATTGAACTACCGTAATAAATTTGAATGTCTTGTTTTGGACTTGATTGAGCAAAAATAAGGTGAGAATTAGTTATCGCGAGACTTTGGCACGACCTGTTTTTCGTTCGCGGCATTTTCATTTTAGATAACCTCCAGGTGAACCAGGTCGTTCGCCTCAAAGTTGCAGGCCTGCATTGCATTACACTTGCCATACAGTAATGCTCTAATTAATCGACTCCTTAACCACATCAAAATTATGGGTAACTATTCAGGATTTGGACTGAAATATGGCTTATTGCCATGCAACAAGCCATATTTCCGATTAAATCCTGAAAAGTTACCCATAATTCCTCTGTGGTTATTGAGTCGATTATTTAGAGCGTTACTGTATGACCTAAATAAATACAATTCCTGATTGATTCTGATTGATTGACTGCTGAGCTTCATATGTAACTTGATTGGAATACGAATTTAGGGCAATACAACTATGAAGAGGTGCTTGGAATATTACCATAGAACACAGAACGTCACGAGTGTAAGATATAAGTGGTGAGATAATGTCTGTTCACAGCTAGCGCCTCGAAATATCGTATCAGTAGTCTCCATAACTATATAGTCAAACAGCTTCTCCAAACTGCAGTTGTGTTGTACTATGCATGATGCATCTCACTGGATAATGGGCGACAACATCACGTGGCCGGGCCTACTGAGGCTGAGGAGTGAACCTCAGATATGATTTCCCAGAATGCACTTTTTGTGTCCTCACTCCCTTAGGGAAGATTTTTTTCTCGTCTTCCTGTGGGATTGATGGTAGGACCATGCACTCCTCTCCGAGCTGAAACAAACAGGTGGAATACTTTACTCGTTACAATCATACATTAATTGTGTTAAAATGGGTCATTGTTGTAGACATATGTGTTAAATGGTTACATGCTATCATGGACTTGCTAGATGCTTGTCGCTGGGGGGGGGGGGGGGGGGTCCGTCTTGGAATTTCCGACAGCACTTCGGCTTGTGGGGTAAAACTTCCAATGCCGGGGTACTTCGTTTGCACTCACTTGAGTTATGCACAACAGATTAGAAATTTATTTAAATATTAACACGTTCTATATTAAATACTTCGTTTGCACTCACTTGAGTTCCAACAGATTAGAAATTTCTATATTAACACGTTCTATACTAAATACTCATTGATAAGTAGGAAAGGTTCTGATAATAAGTTCAACAAACAACAATAGCAACCCTTCAAATTAACAATCGACTATTCCGATGTACACTTTTGAACTGACTGGAAGAATCCATTTAGAATAGAAATGAATAACACCACGCCCATGGTGGGTAGGAAAAGTTTCAACTGATGGCCATTTCAGTCTCAAAATTTGACTGAAAATGCAAGAATATGAGAATCGTGGTCTAAAACAATAATTTCATACTATATACTAGTTTAAAACTGTTGAGAATTTAGACTGAAGTCGGGGATGATGTATTTTTCCTTCCAATGATTTGAATAGCTTTTGCTGGAATGTATATCGATACAAGAAGCAATTAATTGATCATTTATGTTGTAATGCTAAATATACATGTTTCATTTAGGACATGTCATTAACTCGCGGTCATATTGGATCCACATGACCCGGTTCCGTGCTTTTAGTGCTGAAGGTCAAAGTTCTGGAGTAGCATTTCCATATATGGAAGTTATGAATATTGAAAAGAACCATTAGTATGGAAATGCAACTTCAGAACTTTGACCTGTAGCACTAATACCGTGGAACCAGGCCTGGATAAATCTCTGAAACCACGGAACGGGGGCTGGATGAATCTCTGAAACCACGGAACGGGGCTGGATTATATCGTGTAAACATTCTTGCTTGCTAAGCGCCATAATGCATAACACACATTTACGTTGGGGAAAATGTCAGTCAAGTCTAGAGTTAATGTTATTTAATGGAATAGTTTAGTGACAATTAAATTGACAGAAAACATTTTGTTTGATAAATTATTAAATTATTAACTTGTGAAAATGTGATGACTTTGATTCTAGCGACACAAAGCTACTGGCCTTGTGAGAAATAGACTTTATAAACATATTGATGCAGTATCCAGATGTATCAAACCCTGAATACATCTTTAAAATTCATCCGCCATCATTTATATCTGTATATCTTCATTCAGGGCAGCATAAAGACGACCAACCATGGTCATGCTGTTCCTGTAGAATACGTATACTATACTTGTCCATAATTGTGTTGTAATATATCATTTGTTATTGTACAAATACCTAATCAATCAATCAATCCAATATGGCCACGACTCGGTGATCTCGCTTATTGGTGGACCCACAGTTACAGGAGATGCTGCGTACTACACTTTGACTCATGCTATTTGCTATATACGCATTTTCACTGGGTCGTGGCCACATCGGATCCATCCAGCCCTGGTCTGTTGTTTTGGTGCTACAGGTCAAAATTCCATATGGTACACCACACCGTTAGGGCGGTCCATTATTATACTATATATACCATAGAAGGTTTTGATTGGTGTTATGGTATTGGTAGACTATATACCTTCCAGTCAACTGGTGTTGCAACCTTTTGGTTCTTCGTTAGTTGAAGTGAATCAATAACCCGCAGGATCTCACTGTAATAGAAATAATATGTGTCATTTCGGGATTACAACATGCAAGCCTCTCTATAAGATCCGCCATTTGGAGATTACAACATGCAAGCCTCTATATAAGATCCGCCATTCGGAGATCCATTGTAGACACCAGCTTGGATTTTCTTGGCTACGAAAGATCCTGACGCATATGACCATAGCCCATTCACTCATAGCGTAAGCTGGCATGGTTTATTATATCCACACGACGAGAATATATTATCAATGGAACTGGAGCCATATTGGATGCCATCTTCCATCATGCTCTCACACGCCTAGCACAATCAACTGACGCATATGAACACAAGAAAACCATCGTCAGAAAAGGTAACGCGCACAAGATAATATATTATATACCCATCACTGTAATTATAGAATATAAAATATATTGGTTTCGCGAATGACCAAATCAAAATTCTGTTAAAATAACAATAACAACCAGCACCTAATTAACGAAACGGCGGCCGACTCGGTCGTCTCCGACCACAACAATCAGTGGGCTGCAGAACGAAAAATATCTATAAAAGTTGAAATATAAGACTTACAAATTATCTTTTAAATTTCTTTTATTGGTAATTGACATATAGCTTGTCACAAACCAAAAATCAACATTATTGGCATAATAATTTAAAGGACAATAAACGAAATTGAAATTCCCAACTACACCTTTTACAGGACTCGGCTTCCTGGTCGCGCAGTTCGACTTTTAAACTGGAAAAAACAATTATCTATAAATAAAATGCCCATGGGACCAGGGCTATCAAGAAATTGCCAAACAGTGTACACGCGGTGCGCGCGCTAATAACCCATTACTCATATCCAGTTGGACCAACTCAGAAGGACATTTTGTTTAAAGGGACATAAGGTCTTCGTACATGTAGTGGGTATATACGATATGATACGATTTATTTGCATAAATTCAAATAAAGGCAATATGTTAACAAAACAATTCATAATATAAAACAATAATTAATAATTAAATGTGTTTTCTGTCTCTTTTGCGGGAAGAACAGGGTTGAACTGGTAGAGTATGATCACTACGTGTGTAGACAGGGTATATGACATGATCACTACGTGTGTAGACATGGTATATGACATGATCACAACGTGTGTAGACAGGGTATATGACATGATCAATACGTGTGTAGACAGGGTATATGGCATGATCACTACGTGTGTAGATAGGGTATATGACATGATCACAACGTGTGTAGACAGGGTATATGACATGATCAATACGTGTGTAGACAGGGTATATGACATGATCACTACGTGTGTAGACAGGGTATATGACATGATCACTACGTGTGTAAACATGGTATATGACATGATCACAACGTGTGTAGACAGGGTATATGACATGATCAATACGTGTGTAGACAGGGTATATGACATGATCACTACGTGTGTAGATAGGGTATATGACATGATCACTACGTGTGTAGACAGGGTATATGACATGATCACTACGTGTGTAGACAGGGTATATGACATGATCTACAATTCCATGAGATATGGTAATATGTTCACGCTTATATAAAGACATAAGCACATCGTCATACGGAGACAGTCTCTCACACAAAGATATATATCGATGCTGTCCACATTTCACAAACTTACGTAAAGTTTCTGCCCGTCGTTGCTGGATACAAAAGGGACAGCTTCAATTTCTTATCTGGTCCAACGATAAAGACCTGAAGCAGAGCATAATAGGTGAAAATCAGCACAATATCACTACAAAAATGGCGAAATTACCACAATAACACTACAACAATGGCGAAATTAACCATAATATCACTATAACAATGCATTCAGTTTGTGAATAATATATAGGTACATATTGAATTACATGTGGCACATACAACAAAGTGGAAAGTATTAGTAATGTGATCGTGATCTATATTTCGTTGTTATTTTTTCTCGACCCAGGTCATGATGCACACAAGGACCACACATTATGTGTGGTACTGTTTAACCCCTTCTATACTAAATGGTTTCTACCATTTAGTTATAAAAATATGCATTAGAATTGTCTATTATTCATATGGGGGTGTAATAAAGGCAGACGACAGAAGAAAAAACTAATTTCACAAGAGCATATAATGATTCATATTCGTTGGTGGGAAATGTTCAGATAATAAGTTTAACAAACGACCTATGGCTGAACGTATTATCTGAACATTTCCCAAGGGAACTACTCGTCAATGATGCTTTAGTATATAGATAGGGTTTAGACCCGATATAAAATCGCGATTTTATGAGATGATGATTTCGAGATGTTGTGTGACTTTACTCATTTCGGAGATCATGTGTCTTTTTACATGCACGCCTGAGAGATCATACGTCCAGGTCCAAGCAACAGGCAAGCCTTGAAATAGTGTGTCTGTCATTTGCAGAATGAGGTCCCCAGATGGTGAATTTAGTGATGCTACCCCGCATATAAGCCCGGACCCACCAACATAAAATAAAACATTACATAACGTGACCAACACAAAAGTGCAAACAACGAAACTCGTGGGATACAGAGGCATGTATGTCTATAAGTAATAACAATAAGGGATGTGGGATACAGAGGCAAGTATGTCTATAAGTAATAACAATAAGGGATGTGGGATACAGAGGCATGTATGTCTATAAGTAATAACAATAAGGGACGTGGGATACAGAGGCTTGTATGTCTATAGGTAATCACAATAAGGGACGTGGGATACAGAGGCATGTATGTCTATATGTAATCACAATAAGTGACGTGGGATACAGAGGCATGTATGTCTATAAGTAATCACACTAAGGGAGGTGGGATACAGAGGCATGTATGTCTACAGGTAATCACAATAAGGGACATGGGATACAGAGGCATGTATGTCTATAAGTAATCACAATAAGGGAGGTGGGATACAGAGGCATGTATGTCTATAGGTAATCACAATAAGGGACGTGGGATACAGAGGCATGTATGTCTATATGTAATCACAATAAGGGACGTGAGATACAGAGGCATGTATGTCTATAGGTAATCACAATAAGTGACATGGGATACAGAGGCATGTATGTCTATAGGTAATCACAATAAGTGACATGGGATACAGAGGCATGTATGTCTATAGGTAATCAAAATAAGGGGCGTGGGACACAGAGGCATGTATGTCTATAGGTAATCACAATAAGTGACATGGGGTACAGAGGCATGTATGTCTATAAGTAAATCACAATAAGGGACATGGGGTACAGAGGCATGTATATCTATAGGTAATCACAATAAGTGACATGGGGTACAGAGGCATGTATATCTATAGGTAATCATAATAAGTGACATGGGGTACAGAGGCATGTATATCTATAGGTAATCACAATAAGTGACATGGGGCACAGAGGCATGTATATCTATAAGTAAATCACAATAAGGGATGTGGGATACAGAGGCATGTATGTCTATAAGTAAATCACAATAATGGACGTGGGATACAGAGGCATGTATGTCTATAAGTAAATCACAATAATGGACGTGGGATACAGAGGCATGTATGTCTATAGGTAATCACAATAAGGGACATGGGATACAGAGGCATGTATGTCTATAGGTAATCACAATAAGGGAGGTGGGATACAGAGGCATGTATGTCTATAGGTAATCACAATAAGGGACGTGGGATACAGAGGCATGTATGTCTATAGGTAATCACAATAAGGGACGTGGGATACAGAGGCATGTATGTCTATAGGTAATCACAATAATGGACGTGGGACACAGAGGCATGTATGTCTATAGGTAATCACAATAGGGGACGTGGGATACAGAGGCATGTATGTCTATAGGTAATCACAATAAGGGACGTGGGATACAGAGGCATGTATGTCTATAGGTAATCACAATAAGGGACGTGGGATACAGAGGCATGTATGTCTATAAGTAATCACAATAAGGGACGTGGGATACAGAGGCATGTATGTCTACAGGTAATCACAATAATGGACGTGGGATACAGAGGCATGTATGTCTATAGGTAATCACAATAAGGGACGTGGGATACAGAGGCATGTATGTCTACAGGTAATCACAATAAGGGACATGGGATACAGAGGCATGTATGTCTATACGTAATCACAATAAGGGACGTGGGATACAGAGGCATGTATATCTATAGGTAATCACAATAAGGGAGGTGGGATACAGAGGCATGCATGTCTATATGTAATCACAATAAGGGACATGAGATACAGAGGCATGTATGTCTATAGGTAATCAAAACAAGAGATGGACTGTCGTCCGGTGCATACCCCCTCATGGCATACCGCCTAGTGTGGGCACATCTATAACTTATGATGGCTATACTCAGACATATGGACCCAGAAATCAGCATTTTCATATAAACAAAGATGAATAACTATAGAACAAAAAACCAAAACAAACATTTGAATGTGCCATTAACTGTCCTCATAGTGGTGAACATCCATACAAAATTTCATTGAGATCCGAGCATTACTGTTCAAGTTATGAGCTGAACAGACATCGGATGGATCAAACAGCCAACATTTCCAGATAAACAAAGATGAATTACTCTAGAATGGAAAAGCAGAACAGAACAATGGAACCCCCTATTGAATGTCCTCATAGCAGTGAACATCTATACCAAATTCCATTGAGATCCCAGCACAACTGTTGAAGTTACGACATGAAGACACCAGACGGACCAAAAAGCCAACATTTATTTCCAGATGAACAAAGATGAGTAACTCTAGAATGGAAAAGCGGAACAAAACGATGGAACCCTCTTTTTTATGTCCTCATAGTAGTGAACATCCATACCAAATCCCATTGAGATCCCAGTACAACTGTCGAAGTTACAATATGAACAGACACCAGACGAACCAAAAAGCCAACATTTCCAGATGAACAAAGATGTATAACTCTAGAATGGAAAATCCGAACAAAACGATGGAACCCTCTATTGAATGCCCTCATAGTAGTGAACATTCATACAAATTTCATTGAGATCCGAGCACTACTGTTCAGGTTATGACATGAACAGACACCAGATGGACCAAAACTCCAACATTTCAAGATAAACAAAGATGAATAACTCTAGAATGGAAAATCGGAACAAAACGATGGAACCCTCTATTAAATGTCCTCATAATAGTGAACATCCATACCTAATTTCATTGAGATCCGAGCACTACTGTTCAAGTTATGACACGAACAGACATCGGACGGACGGACGGACGGACGGACGGACGGACGGACGCACGCACGGACGCACGGACGGACAGGTGCAAAACAGTATACCCCCCCTTTTTTTTTTTAAAAGGGGGTATAATAAGGGACGTGGGATACAGAGGCATGTATGTCTATAAGTAATCACAATAAGGGCCGTGGGACACAGAGGCATGTATGTCTATAGGTAATCAAAATAAGGGACATTTAAGATGGTGTGGGGGCTGCCTGTCTATAGGTAATCAAAATAAGGGACATTTGAGATGGTGTGGGGGCGGCCTGTCTGTATGTAATCAGAATAAGATACATTTAATATGGTGTGGGGGGCTGCCTGTCTGTAGGTAATCAGAATAAGGGACGTTAATTTAAGATGGTGTGGGGGACTTTAATTAGAGCAGTAAATGTGAACTCTGAGAAAAAGATGTTACACCAATTCAACTTACGGCTCTTGCTGTCAATGGAAGGCCCTTGGCATCTTTCTCGTCTGGGTCAATCATGCCCAGGCTGACGGCCAACTCTCGCTTCTGGTCCGCGATGATTGGGTAAGGCAAATCACCTTTGCTGCCAATATAATCCTGAATGTCCTGGAGAGATATAAAGACGTCCGATTAGTTCACACATATAGTAACATTGCTAATCTAGCCGACATCCTATTGGTTCACAGTAACATGCTCACTGTCTGCTTAGGAATCATGCACGCGGTCTCAATTAAATAAATGGCGGATTGAAAATCCTTTGAGTGGAATAAAAGATGCATAATCCGAATTAACGCTCCCAAATTACTATTACTTTGGCTTCGGGGGCGGGAGGGGGGGGGGGGTAAAACAAATTTGGTTCTAGTCGAAGAACGCACACATCAACGCTCAAAGTGATTTTTAAAATCATTTTTTTTACCACAAGTACTATTTTGGCGTCCTGGCAAAAAGTCGACGAGAAGACGGTCTCGGACTAAATTGCGGATTAAGATGGATAACTCTAAAAAAAATCACGTGGCTTTGGACGTATTGGGGTGGCTTTGTATGTATTGGGATGCCAATATTTTTCTTTTTATGCATGGTAGTTAATCATTTCCCATAATGTTGTATACATATACTTGCCGAGAACGCTGTTGCCAAAATTCCTAGAAATATGATTAAAGTCACCGTTTTGACATTTGTATTGTTGTATAATATGCTTTATGTGGTCTTCAGATAGCATAGATTGCTTCAAGGGGTGCACTTGCTTAACAATTAAGTAGTTTTATGTGTACATATATGCCCATCTAAACTTTCCATCTCATAACCCCTTAATGCATATATCATGAATTGTGGTGGATGGGTTAATAATAATAATAATAATAATAATAATAATAATAATAATAATAATTACCAGTTTTATATAGCGATTAACCAATTTCTTGCTCTAACACGCTTGGTACAATATTACCCCAGTCATTTGTACTAGCCAACCAATGAACCGGCTGCAGCCATTGCATGCGCTGCGCTAGTTTGATCAGAACATGCTCTGATACTCATCAGTATGACAAGCTGACTGGTACTCGTTTAACGCATGAGTGATGCGAAGCCGACACAGTACGAGCGATCTTACTCAAGGGTCACAACTTGGCGCGGGTTTTGATACATCGAGCAATCTGACAATTGCACGTCGCTCAAAGCGACCAAGCCATTTATATGTGGAGACTCAACGACCGGCGACGCGCTGCGAACCCATATCGGTGTGTTTACAGCGAATACAAGTCCGACACGCTAACCACTGGACCACGGAACTCCACAAAGGCCCACTTAAATTTTCGAGTCACTGACATTTTTTATAGTGCTTTTTATAGTGCATTGAAATACGGTTTTAATAACAACATATGACATAAAATACGATTAAAATACTATAATTCATCACCATTTGAAACGTCTGTGCCTCAGAGGATGCCCATGGAGAAATACAAAAGAGTGAAATCATATGTTTACCCCCCCCCCCCCCCCCTTGGCTCCCAGAATGCATCAGAATTCAAACTAAAAATGTATTTTCAATGGAAGGGGAATAACTCTATCTTTAAGATTTAGAGTTATTCCCCCATCCATTGAATATAATTCAATTTGATCTACAATCCAGATGAAAAATACACGTCAGTAACTCAACAAAAACAACATGTTCAAATTTTATTGCACCGGATAAGTTGATAATACAATGTTTTGGATGTTCCACTTTCAAATGATAAATAATATGGCATATATTTTATATATGTGATCTGGGGTTCGAAAATTAAGCTGACCTTTACGACCTCCAGTTCTTAATTGATATACTCTAATATAAAATGGCATTGCGACGTTCTCGGGTTTCTTTGTCCATACCGATATTATCGATATACGTGAGTTGTGATTGATGCTATCTCAAATGCTATTAAATTCGTGTATAAAGCCTTCGAGTGGAGCATATTAATATACGATGACACCCCGCGATGTATATATCTTTACCTAAATATTGTATTCATTGTGACTTATGTGACCACGAAGGTATGCTTTTAAGGACATGAATAATATATGCCTTTATGAAATGTACATACAGGTCAGTATATAATAAAACACACACTTATTCGCCCATTCAACATTATTGATTTCCATTTGAATTTGCTTGGACACAATACTGACGGCGGTTCATACACGTTTTGTGCCCCGCAGTCAGCGTGTTTTAGTCAGTAAATAATAAGATTGAACCTATGAGCCCATTAATATGTTTTGATGGCTACATGTCTGCTTTCAAAAGAGGATGTATTAACATGTTTTGAGTTTTTGTCAGCATAACTTAAATCCAATGACCTCTTATAAAATGTTCATCCCCACGCCCCCCCCCACAGGCCGTAGCCAGCGTCCACCCCCCCCCCACCCGACCGGTCGTCGCCCAGAACACAAAATACAAAACAACTGTGGCCTATGAGTGTCCACCAAGTCATCTATTATCATATTCACCCAAAACTCCACGTCATATAACCCAGAATGCATCATATTTCACAACTAAGAGATAGAGTTACCTCCTACCTTTCCATTGAATATTATAAATTGGCAATACTGACCAGATCGAAATTAAGCACAGAACACACGTCGGTATCTGGACAAAAAACAATATTTCCACAGATTATTCTACCGGATAAGCTTACGCTTTCAAATAGCTTATGATATGGAATATGCTGTATATAATGTGATCTGGTGATTCGAAAATTATAGTTAACTGAGTGTGTAGACATATTGTGGACTTGTTCGGGTGTATGAAACTGATAAGTTAGCTAGTATTCGGGCATTATGTCAAATGAAGGAATGCAGCATTTTACTGACATCGTCGAAACTCTCGAAGAAATCGACCATACCACTCCATAGAAAACATTGTCTGAACTACGCTAAATTGTAAATATTTACATCTCGATTCGGGACGCAACAATCGGCGATAAACTAATACAAATTATTTCGCCATCGAAGGTCGTTGCATTTAATTAATATATAAGAATGACAGTGCGTGTTGTAAATGTGGATTAATATTCGTAAAAATAATCATTTTGAGCAAGATTATTCTCCATTTCTATTTCACATCACTATTGGGGGCACATCCTTTCAGTTCGGGCCGTGTTTCAGACTTTGACTGGGGTATGGGGCTTCAAAGAAAAGAAAATTCAACTTTCGTCAGCCGCCTTTTTGTAAAGTACCCTGGGATTTCGGGAACCAAACCACCCATATACATTGTATATTCCCTGATAGCACTACCTTTCGTTCACATTGTCAGTTAATATTACGATCATATAGCTTCAATAGTTTAAATGGGTTAAGGGGTCCCACAAAACAAAACATATTCGCCTTTGCGTGTCATTTGCCATCCGCTTTTTGTAAAGTGCCAAAGGCTTTCGGGAACCAACCATCCATAAACATTGTGTATGTCCTGATACCATACTTCCCTAGCTTTGCCCACAATCTCATTCAATATTGAGAACAATCCTTTCAGTTCGTGATGTGTTCAACTTTAACACTTCAATTAGGTAGGGGTCCTCAAAACATAGCAAATTCGTCTTTATTATTTATCAGCTGCTTTGTGTGATGTTTAACCCATACCTTGGTGATATCGATTATCTATAACTGATAATTTTTCAACAGTATAATCACAGGAATCCATACTTCAGTACCCAACTTGAAATCAAAAGCTCAAATAATTTGTCTTAAGAAGGGGTTAAAGTATTTGGGTTGGGGAGGACTAGTGTTAAATCTCATAACTCTGTACCTATTCACCCAAAGACCTCTCACTGTGAGATCCAATGGTTTAGTGATTTCTGAGGATATGTTTAGGAGTCTAAGTTAACTCGTTGGAAACAAAAGTGATAAATCCCTAACTCTACCACTTTTGATTTTCCAGATATTCAAAATTCATTCACTTCTAAAGAGAATTATAATTTCTTAGAACAACATACCTGTATGGGATTCCATCTCATATATAAATTGTACTTTAACCCTTTACCCAACAAACCGGCCAAAAACGGCAAAATAAAGCTGCAACAGCCTAAATTATCTTGGGTCTGTCTCAATAAAACCATACAAATATGGATATCATTGGAACCGGCTCAATGACCACATTGTGGTGGTTACAGTTATGCCCTGTGCCAATGCATTCTCTTATATATGCGAGTCGACCATAGGTCGCCTCGCATATATAAGAGAATGCATTGGCCTAAAAAAAATCTTTTTTTTAACACTTTTTACCATTTTTCTTACATTCTTTAACAATTTTATAATTTTTAATGTGTTAAGCCAATGCATTCTCTTATATATAGTGAATTTATAGTCCAAGATGATACTGCCAATTTAGATTACCACCCTACATTGACATTTTGCAGTGATGGTCCAACTCCAAGCACTTCTGCTACTGCCACTGCTACAGTCAGCACCAAAACTAGTTTATAACCTATGGTCGACTCGCATATATAAGAGAATGCATTGGCACAGGGCCCTTCTGTTGGGTAAAGGGTTAATTACTACCCCCATTCTCCCCAGTTGTTATTTGATTATCAAACATGGACAGATAGGATCATATCTGACCTGTGTAATAAGGAATGCTTATATTGTTAGGTACATGTAAGATTAAGTGTTTCATAACAGGGGTGTATGGTTTTCAAAAATATATGTAGTTTATACAATACAAAAGTGTTATCTATATAATGTTATCAAGCCTTGAAATAGGGTGTCTGTCATTTGCAGAATGAGGTCCCCAGAGGGTGAATTTAGCATAGTGGGCTAGCATCACCAAATTCACCCTCTGGGGACCTCATTCTGCTTACACCTCAGCAGAATGAGGTTCCCCGAGGGTGAATTTGGTGATGCTAGTCCGCTATGCGGGGTAGCATCACTAAATTCACCCTCTGGGGACCTCATTCTGCAAATGACAGACACCCTATTTCAAGGCTTGAATGTTATAGAGATACAATATGATGAGGATGCTGGCCCCTATGACCCCTGAATCGAAACAGATTAACATAGTTCAAATATGACGGAGATGATGATGATGATGACGATGTTGGCGATTACGACGATAATGGTGACAATATGACATGCAACCGCGATAACATGAATAGTTTTGCCCAAACTTCCCACTGAGGCTTAGCGAAAGCCTCAGTGGGAAGTTTGGGCAAAACTATTCATGTGTTGTCGAGAAACGAATTTTTGGCTCGACATAAATGTAACGACAACGAATAACTAACGTAATCGTAACAACAACCCGTGAGTGTGACCTCGACCGCCAAACGCAACGGCCATACCAGTCGACGTAAACATCTCCGTAATAATTATAATATATACTGAGTCGAAATTTATGTCGACTGCGGCCATACTAACATTGTGTACATAGCTCTGTATATACGTTTTTCACTCTGTATTGCATTCAAATTATGATTGAGTGAAATAAAGCAATTCAATTCAATTCATAAAGAAAGTAAGTAGCACTCTCTCAAATTGATTGACACATTACCCCGCAGGGAGCCCCACATATATATAGAAGCATATAGAAGAATGTCGTCTGCTCATGTTTGTCTGGGGCTCTGTGTGGGTGAAATTATAAATTGTTAAAGAATACAAGAAAAAATTATTGAAATTGTAAAAAAATTGTTAGGCCAATGCATTCTCTTATATATGCGAGGCGACCTATGGTCGACTCGCATATATAAGAGAATGCATTGGCACAGGGTAAAAAACTGTTTTACAAGTAGCTTGGACACTAAAATCCATAACCTTCAATGTTAATCTTCTGAGCGCTATTTATGTGGCCCCTAAAATTCAATCAACCATGACAATATGGGTTCCTGGAAATATTAACAACATCTACCATCTTGATTTTCAAAACAAGGTATCAACTACAATAGTCATGTAAATGTATCTGCCTGTTACCTATTGCATAGATAAATCATATTGGTTATCAGCCATTATTTTAATTTCAAATTGAAAGCATGTGTCTGAAGGGTTAATATATTTTTTCAAAAATCAATTAATCAGTCAACACCAAAATCGATAGAAGTGAAAAGTGTGCAAAGATAACCATAGATAAGAGATATGAGGAAGAGTCCATTACATTATAGCATGTGTATATGGGATTCTTGGAAAGCGTTAATTATTTTCGAAGCACATCAATGGAATATAGACGATACTTATACAGGTGAGGGGTCCCATATCACACCCTGTAATGAAATTTCAAGAATAGAGAAACAAGAGTCTCTTACTGCCATTAATCAATTTGACAGATAGGTTAAACAATTTGCCAGCCAGTGAGAAGTTGTTTATCGTTACCTTTATCTAACCACCCATTGAGCTCTGAACCATATGTCGTTACTCAATTAATAACAGATTTCACTTGGAATGACATATATTAAACGTACTCTCATATACTCTAGATATTGGAATCGGATGTTCTCATGGTAATTTATTGATACCATTTTATTACATGCAACTATTGCAATAAAATCTTCATATTTTCAAAACAGAACATCACACCTAATTAATGGCATAAAACTTCAATTTTATTTTTTGTATTATTATGAAAGTTAATTTTTTTTGTTAATAATTTTTTTTGGTTAAATTGAGCAAGGAGTTCAATCTAAACAAATAATTTTTTTTTTCTTGTTTAAAAGGGTCATAGCTCCTTTAAAATATGTGAACTCGATCTGTATTTTGGCCTGAGAAACCCATATACAAAATTTGGTTCCGATCAGATAGAAAATGTTTGAGTTATCGCAGTATGCGTAGAGTGTCTACGGACAGACAGACGGACGGACGAACGAACGACGAGTGGTCAATCCGGACGTCGACACTATGTGTACCATACTATGGTATGGGTACATATAAAAAGCCACCCATATAAATTATGTATTCCCTGATTTAACTGTACCTTCCGTTCACACTCTCGGTTGAAGTCGGTTAAGATAGAGAACATCTAGATTCAGTCCATGTTGTGTTCAAAATTTTAAATCGGGTAGAGTGTTTTCGAAAAATAAAAGAATCGTCTTTCCTATTTGCCATGCGTCAGCGTTTTGTAAAGTGCCGCACTATCTCTGGAACCAACCGATCCATAAACATCGTGTACTTCACCACATAAATATCCTTTGTCCACATAAATATCATTTGTCCACAGATGTCTCGTTACCCCATACTTTGTGTAACTGATATGTATATATGCTCTTCATACTTGGAGGTCAATAAACAATAATGTAATATGACAGGAATTGAATGATAACACATTTATAGACTCATTAGTGAATAATGCACATAAGATTTCACCCTTCTGTGAAACCTTTGTCAAGTGAAATCGTTCAATACTTCTGATAGTGTACGGGGACTTCAAAACATAGAACAATGTTTGAGCTAACGATTGTAACCTTGGTTAGACTATATACTTTATGAAATATAAAACACAATATCCATTTGTTCTATATTTTGGTCGATTTTGAGGGACACTAACAATCACTAAGGCAGCAATAGTGATTTTGTTTTGTATATGTAAGTCTATAATATGTGTATAATTCTTCAGTTCTACAAAGTCGCTATATAAAACTACATGCATGTTATAAATAAAATTTGTTGTTGTTATAACTGGGGGGGGGGGGGGGGTTGGAAGCCTAATGATATTTTTATCCACTCTCGTGGTGTCGAAGGATCCGGTTTTCATCACATGAATCACAATTCGGTCCCATTAGAATAATAAAAAAGTGTGTGCTGTCGTTATCATAAATATGTAATTTTTCGACAAAAACGTGTTCGGGGAAGTGGTAGCTAAAATCCAATGTCTCGCAAACCGTTCAAAATTTCTGTCAAATTCTTCATAAATGTGATTTGCAGATAACTACTGAGCCATACGCATTATATAGTTTGTCACGTTTTGTTTATAACACAAATTTTCGTATTACAAAATCGATGTTAATGCATGTTATCAATAAAATGTGTAGCTGTTGTAACTGGGGGTCTGGAAGGCTGAACACATCTGCAATCAATTAAACGGTATCTCTGGACCAACCGGCCAGTACACAATTCATATTGGGTCCCATTAAGATCAATTGGATAATGTTGTAAAATCATTATAAAAAAAATATGTAATTTTTCGACCAAAAACATGTTTGGGGGAGGGGTTTCTAAAATCCAGTACCTCTCAAATGGTTCAAAATTTCTGTTAACTTTTTTCTACACATGCTTATCAGATAACTAGTACACCATATGAATTAAATATTTCGATATTATCGCAATATCCGTTTGAATGGTAATGTTTGAAAACAAATATTTCTTTGAAAAAGAGCGATTTTTCAGCACAAAATAAATCTTTCGGTTGCTACTGGCAGGAAATCCAAATTAACCAAACACTTTTTTTCATATCAAGTAAAGATATGGTCCGTTTAAAATTAGTTTTAACAAAAAATTACACCCTACCCAATTTTGCGCAGACACTGCAAAGCGAGACACGGATATTTATGTTTGTTAAATTACGATGTATAGAACAGACTTTCGTTCACACATATAATTTCATACAACACACGAGCCGTTATTCCTTGAAAATATATATTGCCCAAATATTTGCTTTGCATGAGAAGATAGTTCGAACCCGGATATTTATTGGTGGGCGGTAATTACTTTCGGTGTGAATATCACGACCGGGGTATAATGCGATGCAAGCATGCACATACATGAATGGACGTATGCACATACATGAATGGAAGCATGCACATACATGAATGGATTACGGATGGTCTTGATCAGGCGAAAGTAAAATAAACGTCTGGTTTGAGTCACACAGGGACCGCAATGGAATTAAGTTCTCATTTAGAGAACTTTTTGCGTTATCCCTGATGGTCTCAGGTCACATGAGTATTTCTATATTTATACAGATTTCTGCCACATAATTTACCTTATATTCTAACGGCAACCTCTATAAAATTAAATGAATTAATTCATGAGAAAATTGATATATCCTCTTATGGTATATATCAATTATTTACACAGTCTGAACTCTAACTGTCTCATCAGAACCCAACATATAACATATTTATATTTAATATAAACTATTATAATTATAATATGTATATACTGTTGTGTATTATATTGATTCAACTTGTAAACATACCCATAATGTATTCATGTACACATGTATAACCTGAACTATCAAAATAAATCTAATCTAATCTAACAAAATAGGGTCCATAGGAACCTTGTTATGAACTGCCCTCGGTTAACTGCCATCAGAACGAAATATCTGAAAGCCTACTATCGCAACCGACCGAACACAATTAAATTGCATGACCTCTTCGATACAAATAACAGAAAGATCATAGTAAATCTATCAATATATCTAAAAAAAAAGTCCCAAACACTAATGATCCACTCCTGAGGCTCAATGAAAAAAAAAATGCCCACCCTCATACAACATATATGTACAGGGAATCGCCCCACATACATCATATACCCCCAATAATTATAAGATAGCATTATCACACACATATTTATATGAAAGTTCACATACACATGTACGGGTACATGTACTTTCTTCTGTGTATTCCCCATATTTGATAAGTATTTGATATGTATCTATATTATTCTTTAATTGTAAATGAGGACAATAGTACTCATAAATGTCATATTAGACGATGAGTTCACAATAATAAATTGAATTGAAGGCTTAACATTTGACTGTTTTAAATTTATTTTATTTTGACATATTCTTAAGGCTTTTCGTACCTTCTTCAGGATTTTTGTCTCGGGGACTATATAAATCAGCAGCGTCCGTGCGTCCGTGCGTCGTCCTTCCGTCCGATCCGGTCGTAAGCGCTATAACTCGAACAAATATTAACCGATTGCAATAATTTATTGTTTATGAGTTGATTGCCATAATATCTCGGACGAGTTCGAAAACCAGTCTCGTCTGATTTTCTTACCTGAGTTATGCCACTTAGTTTGACAATTTCTCGCCATTTTTTTTGTCATAAGCTCAATAACTGGATCAGTTAATCTTATTCCCAACACTGCCAATATCGGTGTTATAGCCACATTGGAGTTAGCCATCTTAGAGTCAGCCACCGTTTCGGGGGACACTGTGGTCGGCGACCTTTTATTACACATTAAATTTGATTATACTTGTATAAACTGTACTAAAAACAATGCTTTGATAGATATAAACTCATTATTATACATTGAAAATTAGTTTTGCTTTTTTTTAATAAAACATTTCAGAAATAATTCTTGAAAACCATGAACAAATCTTTGGGTATAGGGAGTTTGAAATAGGGTAGGTAGGAAAACCCAAACCACAAGTATTATTTGTCTTCCCTCACATACGCACAGTCCACATGTATTGTACCTGGTGTACCTGTAATTTATCAGCGACTAGAAAACTAAACAGGACAGTGTAGGTAAATGTATTGCATGGCGTCAAATTATTTAAAATGTTTTATTTCAGTGAGAGCGTAACAGGACGCGCGATTCAAACGAATCTTACCACTGTCCCAAATCGTAAAACGTCTGATGCTATTGATGTACAATTAATACCATTAAAACGACATTAAATCAAGTGTTAAAGGTACACACTCCGATTGTCCGCGTATCATCATTCCAACAACAACAACAACACCATTTCTTCAAAAGAAGCCACAGAAATAGTAAATTAGGAGCGTTAATTCGCATTATGTATCTTTAAGGTAATGTTGTAATATTGGAGGTCTGCCTGTTTAAAGTAATGTTTTAATATTGGAGGTGTGCCTGTTTAAAGTAATGTTGTAATATTGGAGGTGTGCCTGTTTAAAGTAATGTTGTAATATTGGAGGTGTGCCTGTTTAAAGTAATGTTGTAATATTGGAGGTGTGCCTGTTTAAAGTAATGTTGTAATATTGGAGGTGTGCCTGTTTAAAGTCATGTTGTAATATTGGAGGTGTGCCTGTTTAAAGTAATGTTGTAATATTGGAGGTCTGCCTGTTTAAAGTAATGTTGTAATATTGGAGGTGTGCCTGTTTAAAGTAATGTTGTAATATTGGAGGTCTGCCTGTTTAAAGTAATGTTGTAATATTGGAGGTGTGCCTGTTTAAAGTAATGTTGTAATATTGGAGGTGTGCCTGTTTAAAGTAATGTTGTAATATTGGAGGTCTGCCTGTTTCAAGTAATGCTGTAATATTGGAGGTGTGCCTGTTTAAAGTAATTTTGTAATATTGGAGGTCTGCCTGTTTAAAGTAATGTTGTAATATTGGAGGTCTGCCTGTTTGGAACCCCACATACATCTATACAATTCGCGGACTTCACTCATTCTATCTTAGATATGAAATACAAATTCCCTTTAATAAATGCTATCCCTTCGTTCGTGGAAAAATTGTGTAAAACAAAATAGAAAATTATACTTAATTATAATCCAACCTATTGAGACTGTACCTAACTCAAAGAAAGTGTGCAAAACCTGGGAGTCTGGGACCAATATAACATTAATCCCAGGTAAAACCTTCTATCAAATGAAAGATAAAGACTGACAGACCATGTACTCAAATCCGTATTAAATAACAGATGACACAGGATTGCAAGTATTTCTATTAGAAGTCAATCAAGATATAATTTAATACTGACAACTTTTCAAATACTGATGTTTTAAAAATATAATAGATCTATGTATTATTTTATACAAAATATACATTTACCCATGCAAAAATGAGAAATGCTGAACCCACTTTTCAGGGTATAATATGAGTTGTGAACTAAATGCAAAATATTTAAAAACAACAATATATACAATTCGTCACACTGGCACTTCGCGCGCTGAGATATTACGACACAATTCACCTGTGGCACGCGACGAGTTTACATAATTAACATGTGGCACGCGACGAGTTTACATAATATATAGAACTATGAGTTTGACTTTCATCTTCACGAATATTTTATGTGTGGCACCCAACATAGGAAGCAACCGAACTGGTAAAAGGTTTATCAAAATAGCTCAACATGACAACCAAGATGGCTACCAAAATGGCCGTCATTCGCGACAGTCTGTTCTTGACAAGATCGCAGTTTTCAAGTAAGGGTGTTTAGGGTGTTTATATGTACAAACAATGTGTCGTGCAGGTACATCGGCCATTACACAATCGACAATATGATAGGAATGATTATTTATTTTATGCTTGCCTATACCAAAACCTAAATCGTCATATGTATCTATTAGAAGCTACATTTACGATTTTGTAGCTTTTTGTTAATTCACTGCCGAATTTTTTTTATTTTTGCTTGCCGAATGACGTCATGACTTGAAAGTGGTTCGATACTTATCAGCTGATCGGTGTCAGAAATTTGGGTCAACCTGGTGTTGCTTTGCGTGTATTTTTTAATTTGTGCTTCTATTAAAAGTGAAAATACTGCATAATTTAGCAACTTTAAGCATTAGTTAGGCGAATATAATAAAAAAAACACATACAGTTTTGATTGAAAACCTGAAACATCTCATTCGTGTCTTGAAAGAAATATCGAATTTTCACTCGCGGCTAATTTCGGTATACAACACAAAATGTTGGTATTCTCTAAGTTTGTATATGCTTTATTCTCTGATCCATGGACATATTTCAGGATGTTGAGAAAAGATTGATAGAAGGAAGAAGATACATTTATGTACACGATAAGTACAACGACCGCCCAATTGACAAAACGTCTAATCACCGGTATCAGCAGCATCATCGTTCTCGTCGTAATCATCATCATCGTGAACATCATCAGCATCGGAATCATCATCATCGTCAACACCAGCATCGCCATCGTCGTCGTCGTCATCATCATCGGTTTGCAAATTGCAAGAAGCCAAAACATTGGTCTTTGTCAGATCAAACAACGAAGTGATCGATTGTTCGTGTCATGTGGTGCTTTATATTACCTTGGACCATCCTTTGTGGCTCTCGACGTCATCACATGACAGTGCTATTAGTTTGACGTTTCGTTTTTTGAATTCCGGAGCGAGCTGACATACTCTGCCGAGTTCCGTGGTACACACCGGTGTGTAGTCAGCAGGATGAGAGAAGAGGATAGCCCAGCTACAATATAAAAACAAGACAGTCAATGACTGTGGAGTCGCTCACCTGACTGCAAAAACTCGGCAGACTGGGACTCTGAAGACTACACGTAGTTCTCAACAGAGGCATAGCCACATAGTTGGAGGTTCTCAATTGAACGGGGGGTCTTCATATTGAAATATCTGATTGCACACCAGTGACAAATCTCTAACCATCTAACCTTTTCAAACCCGACAACCCCAGACCACAGTCCTAAGTTCACAAAATTCATTTTGCACAGCCCTCTTATGTTGGAATTTTACAACTCGTACTTCATGCTCTCCAACATTTGTAAATTTCAAACCTGACATCTCCCATATAGTTAAATAATGTGGCCAACCTGACATCCCCAATAAAGTTAAATACTGTGGCCATTTCGGTCCAATGGTTTAACCTTAAGTAGGAAAATATGGATTGTTGGTTGATGGAAAAATAAAACTATGAGAACAATTCTAACTTATTTC
Organism: Siphonodentalium dalli; assembly: GCA_032622095.1. Classification (NCBI taxonomy): domain Eukaryota; kingdom Metazoa; phylum Mollusca; class Scaphopoda; order Gadilida; family Siphonodentaliidae; genus Siphonodentalium; species Siphonodentalium dalli. The sequence goes on from CP136069.1 coordinate 212,613,407, forward strand.
TTGTGTGAAAATCAAATTTACAACTAAAGTTGTATCAGGCATGAAATGTCCGACTGTTTAATTGTTTTTATCAAAGAAGTGGGACAAAACTCTAACCCCCTCTACACTCCCCATTACCCATAACATCGCCCTCACCCACTCCGCCTGTCAGCCTAGATATCATTAGGAATCTATATGCATGTATTATTATACCAGTACCAAACTTTAATACAACAGCATATAATACAGTTAGGGTGGTGAGTTAAATCTCATATATGTACATATTCTGCTCCTATTTGAACCAATGTAAATCCAAATCTCTGAGATCCATTCACCTATTAATTTTCAAACGGTATATTTTAGTTGATGTGAATTCATTTTCCTCAAAAGTAGTTACACTATATAGGGAAGGGTTATCCCCCATGCTGGCACCGCAGATACCTTTACCTTGAAATTATTAGCGTAATAGATCTACATCTCATTATCACAGACGAAAAGAGTTACAAGCCTACAGTCTATATTTAATATTGCACCACCTGTTAAATATATAACTGATAATTTATCAAAGATGTGATCAAAGGAATCCATATATCAGTGCCCAATTTGAATTCAAAACCTCGCATAATTTGTCTTAGGAGGGGTTAAAGTAGTCGGGGTGAGTGGGATAGATTTAAATATCATAGCTCTGCCCCTATTCATATCATCCAAGAACCTGTCACACTATGGGATCCAAATGTTTAGAGATTTCAGAGGATATGTGTTGGAGTTGAAGTTAACTCATTGGTAGCAAAATTGTTAAATCCCTATCTCTGCCACTTTGGCCATCCATATTTTCAAATTTACATGTGATTGCATCTCATATTTAAATTGAACTTTAATGACACCCATTTCTCCAGTTGTTTTTGGTTTATCAGTTAGATCAGATCTGACCTGTGTAATAAGGCATGATTTATAATGTTACAATGCAAGCGTTTCATAACAGGGGTGTTTGATTTTAAAAAATGTTTAATGTTTTTTATATAAAACAAAATATTAAATTTAAATTGAGCAAGGAGTTAAATCTAAGTTAGATAATAAAAAAAAACATATTTTTTAATATCGTGTTTAAAAAAAAAAAATTAATAGTCTGAGCAAGGAGTCTAAAAAAAACCAAAGTGTTATGTCCATGGCTCCGCCCTTATTTGAACCAGTGAACCCAGTTGAACAAATCTGAACTCAGTCACTTAAGGACCCTACATTCCAAATATAGGCTAAATAGACCCAATGGTTTTAAGAATTATCGTGTAGGGAAAGAGTTATGGCCCTGGCTTCGCAACTATTTGACATGGTTGCCTCATTTAACAAATCTGAATGTGAATGACTGTCTTGATAGCAGAGTTAACCTTCCATAACCTTAGTGAAATTATCTATCTTGAGTGACCATTATTTTTCAATATTCTTGACAAGTGACTTGCCAAAATGTTTGTAAAATGAAAACATTGTTTGCCAAAAAAAATTGATTATTTTTGCATTTCACTATTTGGAAAACGGAAGTGAGAACTGTGGGTAGGACCAGAGGGATTTTATTAGTCGAGTTTTTCAAAAACTCGACTTATGGGTTGACGAGGGACGGTTGGCGGGCGGGCGGGTGGACCTAACAAATGCCTTATAACTTTGACATTTGTGAACGGATTCAAACAAATTTTGGTTTGTGAGTTGCTCCCAATGACTATTTACTGCCTGTAGAAAATGGGTCACGTCCGAACTTTTTGAGAAGAGTTATCCATCTTTGATTACTTTTTTGCAATGTTATCACCTGTTAGCGCGATAACTCATTCAAATATTAACTGATTACAACCATATTCGATATATGAGTCTCTTGCAACAATATCACGGACTAGTTCGAAAAACAGGTTTGTCCGAAATTTTTCCCCGGAGTTATGGGCCTTAGTTTGTCTATTTTTAGCATTTTGTTCACCGTTAGCGCGATAACTGAATCAAATATTAACTGATTCAAACCATATTTGATATATGAGTCTCTTGCAACAATATCTCGGACGAGTTTGAAAACCAGGTTTGTCCGAACTTTTTCCCCGGAGTTATGTGCCTTAGTTTGTCTATTTTTAGCATTTATTTCACCTTTAGCGCGATAACTCAATCAAATATTAACTGATTCAAACAATATTTGATATATGAGTCTCTTGCAACAATATCTCGGACGAGTTCGAAAACCAGGTTTGTCCAATTTTTGGGCCTTGTGTTGGCCTTATTGCCAAGTTATTGGCAGAAGTTTTTTTCGACTGCCAATAAACTCGACATGGCATCTTAGATGCGTACCGCTTGTTATTTATGATATGCCCCTGGGGAAAATACTAAAATACCAATATAGACTATACCGTGACAAGGTTCAAAAGATCGATTTTTGTTAAATGATTGATTGATTTGCGGTTTTAATGTCGCTTTCAGCAACTAAGGCCGTATCACGATATTGCCAGTTTTACTGGTGGAGGAAATCCGCACACTTACAACTAATGTAACAGTGATATCAATGGCTGATAAACTCGTCGACCACGTGGAATCACTGAACTAAATGGTTTCCCATAGGCGACAGTGTTAACGTTTCGGCCAAATTCACTGAATTGAACCCTGCAGGCCATACCAGTGATGTTTACCCAGCTAGATTGATACCAGTTGATCACGAAAATGCAAGAAAAATCATAGGTAATGCGTTTACTTTTTAAAATAAATCCCCAAGTCTACGACAGGGCTATCTCACAGTCAAATTTGATCTGGAAAAACCCAGAACTACAGCAGCCAGTTAAATAAATTTCCCGCTCACAAAAATCCATTTAGATAAATTAGTTAGATATTATGTACAAATAAATAAACGCGATGTCATCCTTTAATATAACGTGTCGCATGTATCAGGTGACGGTCATTCTTCAGTTACCTTCACCATTAGCATTCCATGGTGTACTCGCTCCCGACTCTAGAACACATTTAGCTCCCTGATTTCATGTGCGGCAAACCACCGGCCATCGGCGAGTAATTGGCAACTCTATACCGGATAAGGATTTCGAGTTACAAAGTTCATGATGGAAACGTGTGGAATTGAACCCTCATCGCCAGTGCTGGAGGGCGATGCGGCTTGGAGTTGTACCCCTAACCGACTGAGCCACCGAGGTCGCTCGACTTTGGCTAAAACACACCAACTATCAAAACAATAATAAATTCTAGAAATAAATAATTTCAGCCAAAATAACCTTCGGTGTGTCTTTTTAACCTTGTCACTGGTGTATAATTTATATTGGTGATTTAGTATTTTTCCCCAGGGGCCTGTGACAAAGATATGTTTAATTGCGGCCTAAGTACAAGTCCATTCAGAACTTTCATGTAAATTGAATATAATTTTACGTCTGTCGCGCCAAACGTTTTGACTTTATACAATTATGCGGCGATATATAGAGAATAATCACTTGATTGAAATGGTGATGGGAAATAATTCACGAGAAGCACAGACGTTGTACAAACATGAGAGCCCATTGCGCTCGAGTGTTTTACTAAATAGTCCCTGCCTTGAATGAATTATGTCACGTCATCAGTTCAATCAAGTGATTATTTTGTTTATTATATTCCACTATAAACTTTTGATTTACCAGAAACCCGAACAATACCGCCATTATACCCGCCAGTATACCCGTAACTCTTACATTACTATAGCGCGTATGAATACATAAGGCGCTACTTAAAGTGACATAATTCACTGGTCAAATTATTGTTTATAATCACTCGAGAAATCAAGGTAATAAATCGCACATAGGAATGTAAAAAAAATAATTATAGGTCTGTCGAGTCAATCGTTTTGACTTTATATAATTATGCGGTGATGTGTATATAAGTATGCGGGTCTTGGGTGAGTAAACTCAAGTGGTCCATTGATTTACTATATAAAGCACAGCATTTCAGTTTAAATTCATGAGAGGGGAAGTCTTGACGCTTCATAACAACATTGATAAAATCAACAGATCGCAGCCGACCATTGTGTGGAAGAATTTAGAATATTAAGTATAACTGATAGCTATTCAACGCACTGATATCTGCCGACATAATCACACGCCACATTATAAAAATTATTTTGCTGCGTTTGCACCCTGTGGGGAATTGAAATTCCAAGTGGATTTAGGTTTGAGAGATCATGTTTGCACAATGATCTGAAAGAGCGACTTCGATGTCTATATTTTAATTTCGCCCGTCTGTTACCTATTGATCGTCTGTTATGTCTGTTGATCGTTTATCTCAGGAATCACATTGAACACATTATGCTATAAGTTTACTGAAAGAAAACGACTCCCATCGCCAGGATTCCTTTTATTAACCCTTTCCCCAACAAACCGGCCAAAAACAGCCTAAAATATCTTCGGTCTGTCTCAATAACACCATACAAATATGGATATCATTGGAACCGGTTCATTGACCACATTGTGATGGTTACAGTTATGCCCTGTGCCAATGCATTCTCTTATATATGCGAGTCGACCATAGGTCGCCTCGCATATATATAAGAGAATGCATTGGCCTAAAAATAATATATTTTTAACACTTTTTACCATTTTTTCTTACATTCTTTAACAATTTTATAATTTTTAATGTGTTAAGCCAATGCATTCTCTTATATATGCGAGGCGACCTATGGTCGACTCGCATATATAAGAGAATGCATTGGCACAGGGCCGTTCTGTTGGGTACAAGGTTAAACCGATAGCTTGTAAAAGGATTTGGATTATAGTCTGTCGACCATGTCTTGTTTCATTTCATGCACCAAAACGTATTTTCATGTGTCCGAAAGATATGCTATATTTCTTCCCGACAACACTACAAACAACAACAACCACAACAAATCACCATACCCCCAGCAGAACTTCACAAAAATTGGTCGCTTTGAAGTCGTATAGATGACTCAGAACATAATGTGTGAAATCATCGCTCATTTTTTTGCAATTCGTTACGCAACAATTTCATGCCCCAAATAAAACGCCTTTCGCAAACAACAAAATCAATTGGAAACACATTAGTGCATCCCCTGATTTTATAAACGCCTGCCGTTAAATGGATAGCAAGCTAGACAGATTGGCTGTACTTTACACAAACAGATTTTTAGGGCTTTTTCAACACAAGGAAAGTTCAACGGCAAACCGCATCAAACTGTTTATTTGAAGTAAGCGGTTCCACACTTAGAGACCTACAGGTGGTGATTGAAGCCTGATCCTCCTATTATGAGAACCTCTATTCCCCATTACAATCTAACGGTTTTGAAGAAAAACACTTTTCATATTATGCTAACACTGAAATAGAGAAAATACACCCGTCGCACGTATATAGCTACCTTGGTGCAGATTTATGTTTCAATGTGTCTTTGATGAAGTACAGTGCATGTGTACCGCAAAATGCCAAGAAAGGCAAGGCTCCTGGATTCGACACCTTATGTTATGAACACTAATTTATGGTGGAACGCATCTGCAGAGCTCATCATTGGTGTCCAAAAAGATTGAGCTCAATCATGTCCCAACACGAGTCAAAATCTGCCTTATGGTACCGCTTTTCAAAGGAGGCAATACACCGAGAGAAAAAAATCGATAGCTATCGTGCTATTTATCACCTTTGACAAAATTATTTTGAACCGCCTTGAAACCTTTTCAGCAGATTTCATCGACGTGGCCCATGCTGTGCAGCATGGATTTCATAAAGGTGTTAGCGGCCTCACGTCGTCTTTCATATATAATCCAGGAAAGTGACAGCCCACTGTTTGCTTGTTTTTTAGATGTTCATAAAGCATTTGACAAAGTTTGGATTCATGGTTCCCTGCTCAAACTACCAACGTGAATTCACTGATAAAATATGGCATATTATCAGTTCTTTGTTAAGTGGAATAAAAACCTCTGTTCAATTCAATGGTTCGATATCGCGATGCGTTGATATAAAAGCATACTCCTCTCCTTTATTGTACATGATCTTCATCGACGAACTAATTTTTCAATTTGATAACAGTCACCATGGTTTGCGATTGGATTCCGCGAGTTGCACATCGCCAACCCAAGCCGACGACATGACTACTCAGTCTCTAGGCTCATCTGCATGGCCTCCAAACTTTGTGTGACTTATGTATGCAGCTCATATACAGTCAAAATGGAAATTCAAATACAACCAGGATGAATGCAAAGTAGTCATTTATAATGAAAAATCGTCCATACAATCCCCAGAAACAGTTGTATGGATTATAAATTATGAATCCGGTCGGAATCAGATCAGGTCACACATATTGGGATCCCATTAACCCTTTCAGTGCTAGGGGCCGATCTCATCGGCCCTAATTTACGGTCTGTAAAATCGGCCCTAAAAAAAAATTAAAAAAATTAAAAAAAAAAAATTTGGGTATGCTTAAAGGGGTACTGTACCCAAGATGTTGTTGTTGGTTTCTATAATCCCCGAGTCGGAGAATAAGGTAACAACTTTTCCATTTTTTGAAAGTCTGTTGAGTACGAAGTATTGTTACGGATGGCAAATTTACCGGAATGCAAAAATACAAATTGTCGTTGTCGAGTAATTTTTGTACAGTTTTCAACCAAATGAATCAAATAAACATTATATTATATGCTTAGCAGTCCCATATACTCATTTAAGTTAGTGTATGGTCACTAGTCAATGAGTGGCTTGGGGTTTCTCCCCGTATAAGCATAATGTTTCAAACGATCGTGTGTGCAATTGTTTTATTAATCCAGTATCCCTCAATTATAATTTGATTACGTTTTGTACACGGAAATTCCAATTTTAAGAGACGCCATTTTATGGCTGGAGCCATAAAATCAATTTATATTAAATTATTAACTTTTAAATTATTAAATTTTAAGATAGCCTATTAACCTGAGCGTTTACAGAATACATCTTCGACTCAAATTACTTATATTTCTATATAGTATCGATAATAGATCGTTGTTATCACCGGGAATTTATTGAAAATGGCGTACAGTACCCCTTTAAGCATGCTATAGTGAAGTGTTTTGACAAACAGCTGCTTGACGGTTTGTTATATGAGTGCGAGCATCTTTTAGTCGAGCTTTTTTTGTCATGTTTTTTAAATAAAATGTTTCTTACAATATTTAGGACATAAAATAAAAAACATCAATTACCCTGCAGGGAGCCCCACACATATATAGAAGCATATATAAGAGTGTCGTCTGCTCATGTTTGTCTGGGGCTCTGTATGGGTGAAATTATAAAATTGTTAAAGAATACAAGAAAAAATTATTAAAATTGTAGAAAATTGTTAGGCCAATGCATTCTCGTATATATGTGAGGCGACCTATGGTCGACTCGCATATATAAGAGAATGCATTGGAACAGGGTAAAAAAAATCCCAACTTACGACTGGATTTGATATGGCGGGTTTTCGTCAGGGGTCTCAGCTGCACGTATAGCAGCCTTTCTCTCTTTATCGGTTGAGTTCTTTCACCTTGAGACATTGAAGCGCTTTCGAGTCATGGTGTTCTAAAACAATATGCCCTATCACTAACTCGCGGCCATTTTGGATCCACCAGGTCCGGTTCCGTGGTTTTACTTAACTGTCCATGTATGGAATTCATGAATAATTCAAAAGCTCCAAGCTTATATGGAAATGCTGCTCCACAACTTTGACCTGTAGCACTGAAACCACGGAACCGGGGCTGGATGAATATGTGAAACCACGGGACGGGACCTGGTGGATCCAAAATGGCTGCGAGTTAGTGATAGGGCATATCGTGTTCATGTAACAATAAATAACGTTCACGAATGATACATGTATATTCCTGATATGGTTTGTATAAAGAGCGTTCATCGCAGTTCGTTTATGATAATCGAGGCACTGTCTGACGTTGAGTCGGTCTCTGTCGATGTTAACAATAACGTTCACTGCTATCTATTCCTGATACGGAATGGATAAAGAGCGTTCGATCTACTGGCTTGTATATATGCAGAAACTTGATAACAGCATTCCGTGTGGAGTCTCAATTGACATTTTAAAGACAGCTAAGGTCAACGGGACCTACATAATAAGATTCCCCGGGTCAACTTACCCCTATGTACAACTCCGATTGTCCAGCCGTTACAATTGGCCGCCTATATATAGCACGGACAAACAACCAAACTTAATTAAGTTTTAATAGTATTGATCAATTAATGATTGTACTATGCTAACCATGCATGATAACCGGTATACAAGTATAGGATAATCACCATACAGGTTATAAAACATTAAGCGGATTCTCTTCAGTTTATATAAATTATAAAACGACGATCATTATCTACTTATATTGCACGATAAACGGTGTTCGTATATAGGATCATACAGCCTATATAATACAGGTTATAGAATACTATAGTGCCCACGAACAGGCGAATTCGCCGGCGACGATAACATGCGTAACATAATATACCCTGGATATGTGCGAACCACGTATGGAGTCGAAACAGCTAGTATACGACCAGTAATTATTGGCAATAGTTATATAATCACTTCACTTTATTTGCCGCCAAGGAAATCGTGCATGGAACTAAATCTGGCCATTTCCTGTTATACTCTATACATAATATATGCCACAAATGAAAAAAATTGAGCCGTGGAAGTGTTCACAATACACGCGTGTTGTCTATGAATCATGTAAACAAAATGCATATGGTAGTTATAATGAAAATGAATATGTGACTGCATGGAGTAGAGACACGAGTGTATTTTTGCACTGACCAGGGCTCAAATTCATGCATATATTCTGTTCAGCATCTAGGAGATGGTCCCATAAATTGGCCCTATTTAGTGTGTAGTACCCCTTTAATAGTTTGGCATATATTTCATACAGAGTCGTGGCGACAGGGGGGTTTGGGTGTCTCACCTCCTCCCCAACTTTGGTTAAATTTTTCAACAGTTGGAAATATCATACCTGACACAACATCAGTTATAAATTTCACACCGATAATAGGTTAAATAGGATTTTCAAACAATTTATTGGGGTTGGGGGGGATTTATTGTTTATGGACAAATATTTGCCTACTTTTTGGTATTTTTTTTAGACTGAAATGGCCATCAGTTGGAAATTTTCCAACCTTATATAGGGGGGGTGTCAGGTTGGAAATTTCCAAACACTTGGAAAGCTTTTGTCCTTGTCCCTCCCTCGTGGCCAGTCAAAAACTGGCAGTTAATTTAAGAAAACAACATTGTCCTACATTTGGTCAACGTTGTCATTGGAATTGTCATCAGTTGGAAATTTTCCAACCTATAAGTGGGGGTGTCAGGTTTGAAATTTCTAACTCTAGGAAAGCTTGAGGCTAGTCTAGATGCTAGGATTTTGCGATTTTCTTTTCAGATTTCAAATATTTCGCACACCGGGCCGAACCATGGTCGGCCCAGTGTTCCTGGTCCCTCACCCGTGGTCAATAAACAAGACAGTCAATGACTGTGGGGTAGCTCACCAGACTGCAAAGACTGATAAGACTGGGACTCTGGAGACCACAAAAGTCAGAACTTTTCATAATCACTTTAAAAGAAGTAGATCTAGCTAAACAGGATATGTGGCTAGAGAGAATTCACGTTTGTAGATTGGAGAAAATCCACCTTGAAATTACCAACTGTACACTACTGATCACCCCCTCCTCCAGCTCAAGTCCCCTCCAGACCAGTCTCCAGACTCCCAAGTCTTAGATTGGAATTTCACAACCGACACCTCAAACTTTCTCAATTGTTGGAAATTTCCAATCTCACAAGCGCCTTTTTATAAAATCATTTAGACATGTTTGAAGCCCAATTATCCATGGACCCAAAAACCATACATGTATGTCAGATTAATCAGTTAGGTGATTCCAAGGTAAATGTTTTAATGAATTTGGTATTTCAATGATTTTATTAGACACAAAAGTGTTAACTCCCCATAGCCCCGCCATTTCTTGACAGGTTGACCTCATTTTAACAAATCTGAATCTCAGTCACTAAAGGATCCTCCATACTATATGTAAGCTAAATAGTCCAACCTCTCTTGAGAAGACATTTTAAGAATTACTTTAGAGACATATAGTTATGTCCCTGGTCCCACCCTATTTAACCTGGTGACCCCATCTGAATAAATTTGAATCACAGACACCAAAGAACCCTTCATACTAAATATCAGTAAATAGACCTGATGGTCCTTGTGAAGGAAGCATATTAAGAGATAAACTGTGCTTCACTTGCCTATATTTGACCAGGTGACCCCATTTAAAAAATCTGAATTGCAGAAAAGACATATCATGAATTAATATGGAGAGAAAGAGTAATGTCGCTGGTCTTGCACCTACTTGACCTGGTGACCCTGATTGACCCAATCTGAATCCCAATCACCGAAGGAGCCTCAATATTAAATATGAGCTAAATAGAGCTGGTGGTTCTTTCAAAGGACACTTTTCAAGTTTGCCAAATATGTTCTTGAGAGGTGCTGAATGCGGGAGTGTTAAATGTCCTGTTGAAAGATTTGAACAATACATATGATAGATTGTTGTTGTAAATGGGAATTAATGACCTCTAGCAGATCTACAGGGAATGTTTATAAAAATGTCAGATTTCACTTGACATGTGTAGGCATACCCCGCATACAGTTATAGCCAAAGTAAATGCTTCTTATTAATGATTCTCTGTCAAGAATTTAAGTATTATTTTTGGGACCAGTGTGGCAGAAGCAGTGAACTTGAGTGAAGGGCCAGGGGGCACAACCTTCAGAAATGTAATGGCATTAGTTTTCCAATTTTCAAAAAATGTTACACAATATATATATAATTGAGTCATGGAGTTAAATACATATTTTTTCTTTTTTTTTTAAATATTTTAATAAAAAAAACAATCACATTTCTTTTTAAATATTCTTTTATTTTTCAATATATAACGTTTTGTCTTTTTTTTTTGGTTAAAGAGTTGAATCTAAAAAAAAATTGGAGTTATGTCCCTGGCCCCCGCCCACATTTGACCCAGTGACCTGATTTGAACAAATCTGAACCCCAGTCACCCAAGGATCCTTCATACCAAATATGAACCCATATGGCCTGATGGTATTTGAGAAGAAGTCATTTTAAGAATTACTATGGAGGGAACGAGTTGTGGCCCTCCCTGGCTTCGCAACTATTTCACCTAGGGAACATACACACCAAATATGAAAGCATTCGGTCTTATCGTTCTGAAGAAGATGTTTAAAATAATTACTATGGTGGGAACGAGTTATGGCCCTGGCTTCGCAACTATTTGACCCAGTGACCTCATTTGAACAAATCTGAATGAGAGTCACCTAGGGGACATCCACACCAAATATGAACCCATTCGGTCTTATGGTTCCAGAGGAGATTCTGTTCAAAGAATTGTTGACGGACGGATGGACGGAACGACGGACGATGGACGGATGGACAGACGGACGAGGAGTGATGACTATAGCTCCACGGGAGACTTCGTCTCAGGTGAGCTAAAAACTGCTAATGAGTTTAAGAAAACAATATTTTACTACATTTGGTCAAAATTGTGGACTGAAATAGTTATCAGTTGGAGAATTTTCCAACCTTAGGGTGAGTATGAAGTTTGAAATTTCCAACACTAGGAAAGCTTGAGGCCATTCTAGATGCTAGGATTTTGCGATTTTCTTTTTCACTAGTAGTTTTCAAATATTCTCACACCCGGCCAAAACATGGTCGGCCCAGTGTGTTCTGGTCTCTTGTCCGTAGCTGTTTGCATTTTGGAGTTGGGCCACTAGATGTTAGGATTTATGTAATTTTCAGGTTCAAATATCTGAATGTTCTCATACCGGTGTACAGAACCATGGTTTATGAATATATAGGCTATTAGGCCTGTGCACTGAGGTGAAAGGGGTGCAAACATTACTTGTGCAAAAAACTTGTGTTCGGTTTGATTCAAGGGGGTGCAGCTGGAATTCCCCAAAGTGTAGACATCCCCTCCCCTCAACGGAGGCCCTCTATAGCCACGTTCCTGATTTCATAAGTGCGGTTACATATTTTAAGCGTCGAGGCTAGTGAGATATGTACCAATAGTGCACGCGTACGATCATAGCTGGGGGCATGATATTTATACTGTGCTGGTGACTGCATTATATGCATGCCCGGAATGTAGCATACACGTGTGTATCCTAAAACATATCACAGTATATTGGTATAGATCCTATATAACTGACCGCATATACGTATTTGTTATTAACATTACTCACCTGTCACCAACGTAATCATGGAACTTTATTTTTCCACATGTTGTCTCTGCTTCAAAGTTTGGAAAAACATCACCAAGATTAGGCCCCGGCATGATGATTTGAGAATGAAGTTGGTGTTTACCGATTTGAACAACAGCGCAGTGTGAGAGATGCGTATCGGTTATCGCGTATTGGAGCGAAGCGAGAATGCGGCAAGACATGCAAACCAGCCCAATTGTTCTCAATTGGATAACAGTGTGCTCTTCACAGTTTCAATTGGATAACAGTGTGCTCTTTACAGTGTCGGTCTATCTGCCAAGCCATGCAAGCCAGCCCAATTGTTCTTAATTGGACAACAGTATGCTCTTTTCAGTGTCGGTCGGTCAATCTACAAAATACTTCTAGCTACTGACTTCGCTAACTTCATTTTGTCGAAGACTTTGCAAATGCGCATGGTGGATTGGCGGCATATCACACACGAAGACCATAATCAGAAATGGTAACGCCCTCAAGAGCCATAAATATAAATTATAATATAATATATATTGGTTACATGAATTCACCGCCTCATAATTCCGTTAAAACAACTAATCCGTATTACTACGGCTTATTACTGCAGGTTTCCCACTCACCACAGCAGAAAGCTTCTAAATGCGGATAAAAAATCGGAGGTATTGTGTTCCCGCCAAGAGTGCATGTTTCAGCCATGGTTCATACTTAAACATCTAAAGCAATTAACGCGGTCATAATTGTTACATATTGCAACTATAAGACATCCAGCGGAAACACACCCCACGAAAACCCGAAATGTGTTGTCCTGCGATAAATCTCATCGCTATAGCTCAATTTGACACGGCTAGATTAGCCTTCCTACAATATCCATAAACAAGATCATATATTATTTTCCCATGATTGTAATTATAGAATATAAAATATATTGGTTTCGCGAATGACAAACTCAGAATTCCGTTAAAATAACAATAACAACCAGCACCTAATTAACGAACCGGCGGCCGACTCGGTCATCTCCGATCACAACCATCAGTGGGCTGCAGAACGAAAAATATCTATAAAAGTTGAAATGTAAGACTTACAAATTATCTTTTAAATTTGTTTTATTGGTAATTGGCATAGGTTGTCCCAAACCAGAAATCAACATTATTGACATAATAATGTAAAGGACAATAAACGAAATTGAAATTCCCAACTACACCTTTTACCGGTGACCGGCATCCTGATCGCGCTGTTCGACTTATAAATAAACCGGGAAAACCAATTTTCTATTTATAAAGGTCCCATCGGCGCATCGGCCCACATGTTTCTAATATTTGGCCACCAGTATACACATGAAAACCATAGTCAGAAATGGTAACGCCCTCAAGATCGTATTATTAGTATACCATATAACAACTTTAATGTGGTGATTGTGAAAATTTTGTATATAGGTAACGCCTATGTAGTTGATTATATGTGATATTTTGTTCTAATTTCATTTGAAATAGTGGTATGAGTAGCGCATGAAATAGCATGCAGAATAATAATCATGCAAAAATTTGCGATCTTCGTAACATGGTTCAAGTACGAGCACGTTTCTAATCACATTTAGTATCCAATTACGCAAATACCGAGTATGTTTTAATCACATTTAGTCCACCACCTGAGTCCACCTCCTGCGACAGGGTCAGATATACTTGCCAATATACACCATAGGAGGGCGTAATGCTGATATAAGAATGGCATCAGGTAGTGCACGCCCGATATGCCTCTCATAAGGATTAATTAAAATACATGTATGGTTCCATATTGGTAAATTAAAATATCCAGAGAGGGTTACTTGAAATATGGTCCGATGAGGGTGAATTAAAATATGGTCACATCAAGGTTAAATAAAATATGGTCCCATGAGGGTTAATGAATATATCGTCCAATGAGGGTTAATTAAAATATCGTCCCATGAGGGTTAATTAAAACTTGGACCCATGAGGGTTAATTGAATATGATCCCATTAAGGTCAATTTAAATCTTGTAACGTGACTTAGTTAAAGATGGATTATCTCTTTAAATAACAAATTTTAAATAGTTGCGTGGGTATAAAATAATAGATATGAACTGAAGACCTATGTCCGGAAAAGCTTCTATCAATTAATATTGATTTTATTTCGAATATTAAATCGGGCCCATTTATGTTACTATTTTTAGAACCGACCATTCGGATGAGACCGTATTGCGATATAGAGCACTGGGCTGTTCCTACAGCTACGCAACGAATGTCAAATGTCACATATTGGTTGTTTGTATTGTTTTGTTCCACAGATATAAGCGATAATTTGTATAATTAAAGTTTATTTGTGACAAAATTGCACAATATAATTTCTGGTCTCTGTTAACAGTAACCACTATTGTTCGTTAGCTGAACAAACACACATTTTTAGACCAGAAAATAATCGAAATAAAATTAATATTAATCGATAGAAGCATTTCCGGACAGGAGTCTTCGATTCAAATATAATATTTTATACCCCGGTAACTATATAATACATGTTTACAAAGAGATAATCCACCTTTAAAGAATAAATATATGGTCCCATTATGAGGGTTAATTAAAATAAAAAATATGGTGTAATCAGTGTTGATTAAAGGTACTCAATCCGATTCGATGGTCCCCATATCATCAGATTCCAACAACAACAATATTTTTTGAAATACCGCCTTCAGTTATCAGAATCGATTAATTGCCCAAATATAATGCTAACCAGAGTCAAATATAGCTGAAGGGGTCACTCTCACCAAAAACAAGTGCTGAAGGACACACAGGATTTTCAAAATGTGCTGAAGGGTACACAAGGTTTGAAATATCGTTCTAAAGAACGTTAAGTTTTCGTATCTGCCATGATTTCCGTTAGAGAATAATTCCTGCTTGTTTTTTTAGTGTTTTGGCAATGAGTTGGGCTTCAAAACCACTTTGAATGAGAGAAATGATGTAATTCTAACTGGTGAACTGACTGCAGGCAGTTATCGTGTTGTATTTTGTTGCAAATTTTGAAATCCAAGATGGCCGCTGGCAGCCATGTTTTTTTGACCGAATGACCTCAAAATGACTCATTCATATTTACATGTCCATGTTAACATCCATGATAAATAGTATGCACAGAAATTCATATACAGCTGTTTACAGTGAATTTCCCCATTTCCCCCCGCAAATCTCTGTTTTTAATAGTGTTAAAAGGGGGGTGGGTGTCAAAAAATGGTCGGAAAAAGCTGCCGAAAACGGAAAACAAATTTGGCGGTGGGGGTGGGTGGGTACAAAAAATTATCGAAAGGGAAAAAATGCCATACGTGCCTGAAATTTTTTTCCGACACCCCCCCCCCCCGGGCTAGTATCCTATATTTTTTTCTAAAATAGCTTCACGTGTCGCGATTCGTTTCGCAGTTTATTTACAGTCTGTTCCGTGTTTTTAAAAATATCCGAACTTTGACCTCACGTGTATCGAAACGTTAAAAAGCTAAAACGTTTTACCAAAAACATCTCGACAACAACAACAAAGCCAACGATAATGCAAGAACAACATGTAGAGTTATTTGTGTGTATGTTGAACTAATTTCCAATTGTTGACTCTCACCAGTAACTGGTGAATAAACGTTAAAACTCAAAATTTATTTTTGTTTCAGTGTTTGTTTGAGTTCACTGACTATCACTATCAGTATCACTATCAGTGTCATCTGCAGTTGACTGTTGCGATGGCCGAGTGGTTAGCGTGTTCGACCATTGGCCAGGGGTTTCGATTGGACCCCGGATCGATTCATCCCAATCCTCAACAAAAAGAGGTACTAGTAGCGTACTGTTCTCTCGTGCTAGCGGACCGGCCGGGGTTCACAACCTGATCAGGGTATTCTGACAAAAATCAGAACTCGGTCAGATACCAAGTTTGTCAGGCTGAAAAGTCTCATTCGAGATCACTGAATAAAGATCCGAATGCAAAATGCCGACTTCCCCCCATTACAACACTTGTCCAGGTATGTTGTCGTGGGTGCAGTACGCTGTCCGATCGGGCGCGGACATTAATGGCTGACACTAAAGAACACTACTGGAGTCACCACAGGGTTATAAAGTCAATCGGTATCCAGCTAACTGGGACCTTGGCTAACTGGGACCTTGGCTAACGGGGACCTCAAGTCAGGCTAACTGGGACCTTGGCTAACTGGGACCTTCTGGCTAACTGGGACCTTGGCTAACTGGGACCTTCAGATATATTATTAATCATTTCATTAAATTTTTATTAAGTCATGAGAAAGTTAAAAAAAATTAAATGTTAACATTTTAGATACTGTTAGCAACATTGAACTCATCAATAGATTGTCGTGTGCTCTCCAGGGGTTCTGTGAGGATGTTGGCTGATATCCCCATGAGTATGTTGAATAGAACTTATCTCTGGTTGTTGACTAGTAGCATTATGCAAGAAAGATAAGAACATACAGTCAATAAGAACATACTAGTACCATTTAAATTCAACAGTATTTTTTTTTTTTTTTTTATTAAGATCTAAAGTATTTTTTTTTTTATTCAAGACATGACATAATTAGCACACTGCTGACAGGACCATTTAAATTCAACAAAATATTTTTCATTTATTTTTTTATTAAGATCTAAAGTATTATTTTTTTATTTAAGACATGACATAATTAGTACATAATTAGTACATACCTGCACACTGCATGCTGACAGGACCACTGAATGTCCAGGCTGTCACGGACCGCATGTCGATACTAGTAGACATCTCTGGTGATGCCAGTCTTACATTTGCGATGCTGCCATCGGGAGTAGCCATCACAATTCAAAGGCCTCTTGTCTTGGTCTAACAACATCGCCACACGAAATACACGTTACATCAGGTTCAGAAGACATTGTGCTGATATGCTGTCTGACAGTAAATTGGCCTCTATATACATGTAGCTGTCCATATGTTGTTTTTACTGTTAAATACACTCACTGCTGATGACTGGTCAGTTGTTACAAGTGAACACAAGTAAGCTGACAATGATTAGATCACAAGATCAAATGGACCAACTGATTAAAACAACAATCGCTTTCAAAACAAACTCACACCTTCACTGTGAATGCCATGAGTAACAATCACTTTATTGCATCTTAACTGTGAATGCCCATACTAGTAATAACCATCACTTTATTGACTTTATTAACAATAAATATTCATAGAAATATATAAGATACAAATAAGAAATTAAAATAGTGACCTTCAGTTTTATAGATTGACAATATATTTTTAAATTTTTTTTTTTTATTAAGTCAGGTTGAAACAAATCTAAAACATTTTTGAAGCAATAACATAAATAAAACAAACTATATTCTATTATCAATGTTCTATTCTACTAATATATGTAATAAATATAACCAAGGTCCCAGTTAGCCAAAGGTCCCAGTTAGCCAAGGTCCCAGTTGGTCATGGTCCCAGTTAGCCAAGGTCCCAGTTAGCCGAAGGTCCCAGTTAGCCAAGGTCCCAGTTAGCTGACATTCAGTCAATCGGCCGTGGTAGCACCTGGACCAGTGCGTCTACAACCAGAATTGGTTCCTGCACTGTAATATCTACAGATACAGACAGAAAACAAAAAGTGGGGAGCTCTGAGCATGCCTATATAAAGTACCGTGTATGCCTCGCTGAGGTGTCCCGCCCAGTGTCATGCTGTCCCATCAGGTGGGGACGTAAATGGCTGTCCTGTGTACAACCATGTGTCCATGATAAAGAACCCTACTGTCGGCAACGATTCACAGGTTAATGGCAAAATTCCTTTCTAAATTCCTCTCTTCGGGGCGTAAGCTTCTAGTCAGTTGTAGATACCGTATGTAGATAGAGTTACCTGCCTAACAGGGTATGTATAAGTATAAAAATAAACTTTCAGGCTTGTCGAGTTGAGTCCCAGTATATGGTTTACGGGCGTGGTAAAATACTCCTCCAGGTATGTACAGTAATGCCCTAAGTATTTGACTCCTTAACCACAGCAGAAGTATGGGTAACTTTTCAGGATTTAGTCGGAAAATATGGCTTGTTGCCATTCATTGGAAAGCTCTCACTGAGATTCTGCTGTGGTTAAGGAGTCGAATACTTAGAGCATTACTGTATATATGTAAAAGTACCAAAAAGTCCTTCAAAAAACAAATACCCCTCCCTAGAATAACAATACTAACGAAAAGTCTATACAGCTGTGTGGGTGTATGCCAACTTCGGGCCATCGGCAGTTCTCCTGACATAGGAGGTATTTACAATATAAGATAAGAAGATAAGATAAGATAAGTTTACTAAAATCTCCTGTAGGGATGGATTTGTGGAAAATAGAGGTGCGTGGGATAACATCACTAAAGTCACCCTCTGGGGTCCCCATTCTAAAGTCACCCTCTGGGGTCCCCATTCTAAAGTCACCCTCTGGGGTCCCCATTCTGCAAATGACAGACACACTATTTGCAGGCTTGCTGGGAGTGGGTATACAATTTATATTTTCGGGGGACTATAGAAACGGGCTCCGTCCATCCATTCGTCTGTCTAGCCGTCCGTCCGTCACACTTTTGAGTACCTTCATGGTGTAATCATCTCCTCCTACAGATTTCATCTCAGAGATTTGAAACTTCAGAATATTGTTACCCATATATTGAAGATGTGCTACATGTATATAGATGACGGAAAAATAATTTTTTGACGGAGTTATTAACCCTTTTCGACTTAAAAAATTTCAACATTTTAAATAATTTTTAGTATGAGGGTACCTTCATGGTGTAATCAACTCCTCCTACAGTTTTGATCGTAGATATGTGAAACTTGAGAGTATCGTTACCCACTAATTGTGCAACGTGTATATACATGTAGATGATGGAAAAATTATTTGTTTACAGAGTTATTAACCCTTTTCGACTTTTCAACATTTTTTATAATTTCTTTAACAAAGTGGCATAGAATTGCCACATTGTTGGGGGACACTGTTGTCGGCTGACCTTTTATTTGATGTAAAAGTTGACGAAACTACAATAATGTTAAATATGTAACTTTTCCTGCATATTTAGGACTCTCATGACTTCCTCGAGTGATTCTTTTAACATGGCTGTTAGATTGGTGGAGACTGGGACTCATGGTAAAGCCGAGCTGGTCCGAATTCAAAATGATTGCTCACAAGATAGTCCTCTACCGCTGAAAACTGTAAGTTCAGTAAACGAGTTAGCCATTTTGTCATGAATTGTTTAAAATAATCACAGCAATTCATGCGTACAGTGTTGGTCGGAATACAGAGACGTGCTTTCTTTCATCTTTTTTCTGGAATATGTGTATTTTTACAAGCAATGAAATGTCGAAGATTTGACAATTATTTCTCGCTTTATATGCGTTATATAAATGGTATTGAGATTGGTTGTCCGCATGTGAATGAAATCACACCAATCTTTCACAATACATTTATATGTATGTAACCTACGAACATATAACCCTGTTATTATCGCACGTGGTTTGGTATAAATTCAGGAGTGCGAAAAATAGTACTGCACGAATTTAAATACGAGTAAGGTATGTAGATATTTTCTTTATGATTTTCAGCTGCCTTTTGGATTGCCACCTGTTTTTCCAAACTTAGAAGATGAACTGAAAGTGAAATTTCTCGATACACCTGAGGCCATACCAGTTCACGACTTTAGAAGAAATCAGAAGTAAGAAATATCTATTTAATTATCCATTTGCTTAGTATTATAAATCAGAAGTCAGAAATATCTACATGTATTTAAAGGTACTCAATCTGAATTAACGCTTGCAAATTACTATTTCCATGGCTTCGGGGGTAAAAAATATTTGATTCGAGTCGAGGAACCCACCACCCATCAAAGCTCAAGAGTGATCAGATATCGATGTTTGAAATCTATTATTTTAATTTTAAGTGGCCCAGTAAACAGTCGACGAGAAGAATTTCTCTGACAAAATTGCGGATGAAGATGGATAACTCTAAAATCAAGTGGCTTTTTTGTGTCAGTATTTGACAAACCGGCAAAATTTCGTTGAAAAAAATGTCGATAAATAACAGGTTTTGGGCAATTTTATAATATAGTTGACTGTGGGCAATTAATCGAGTCTGATAACTGAAGCGGCATTTCCAAACAAATATTGTTGTTGTTGGAATCTGATGATATGGGGACCATCGAATCGGATTGAGTACCTTTAATTATCCATTTGCTTAGTATTATAAACACGACATTGGACTTTTAACATCATGAGCCTGTCATTATATATCACTAGTTAGTCATTATATATCACTAGTTAGTCATTATATATCATTAGTTAGTCATTATATATCACTAGTTAGTCATTATATACCGGAGAATTGCACATGCAATGCTATTTTCAGTCAACATAATTACATAAATTACATAAATTTCTCAATACCGTATTTTGTGAATAAAATCAGGACGGACCTACATTCTGCAAAGGCGGCTTGCCGATTCGATTTGAGATTCAATTCGATGTCAACATTGGCTCCCTGATTCGATATCGGATTTCGATTCTGCAGAAAAGTGTCGATTTGCAGGGCTCTAATAACTGGCCCAATAATATGGAATGTGTCATAACTCTGTGTTTAATACATACCTACAGGCCTGAGAATATGGTGCCGGATATTTGCAGGATGAGGTCCACAGAGGGTGAATTTGGTTACGCTACCCCACACATTGGGCTAGCATCACTAAATTTACCCTTTGGTGATCTCATTCTGCTTTGACCTCATTTACTTTGGAAAGGATCTTGATCAAATTAACAATTTTTTTAGCTTCTTCACAAAGATTCTTTTTCAGTTTAGTTTCTCTATATCCCCAATGTGGCAGACGACACATAACATAATCGAGGTTCCCAATGGGTGCACATCACAATATTCACCATCTGAGAACTTAAATCTGAGTCTTGGTCTCCCATAGCAGATTATTCCATGCAGAATGAGGTCCCCAGAGGATTAATTTGGTGATGTTAGCCCACTGTGTGGGGTAGCGTCACTAAATTCACCCTCTTGGGACCTCATTTTGCACATTTCCGGTACCATATTCTAGAGCTGGGACGGTTATGCGGTTAACCGGTTAACCACCAACTATGGCCGTGACCGGTCACGGATTTGCAGTGGTCGGTTAACCGTAACATCACTATTATAGTGTATGATCACTGTGATGGTCAGCTATAACTGGCTATAAGAGGGTTAATCTGTCTCCGTCAATTAAAATGAATCCGAGATTGACGGAACAACATCAAACGCGGTGTGTCGGCTCTTTGAAGGCTACATTTAACAGCCTGTCGACGTCAAAACGAAACATCAAAGGGTCAGCACACGTGTGATCTTACAACATTGTCACATCGCATGACTCGTATTCAGTATTATTATCAGGAAGATAATTGTTTTTGTTATCAACGACTAGTTATTTCTTGAGACTCCCGGCCCTTCAATCCATTCCCCCCCCCCCCGGACAACATCACATACCAACGTATATATAAGTATTTCATTAAGAATAAATAATAATTGTTCGCCCACCCAGCTACCGGAAATTGAAGATGTGTACTTAATTAGATATGTGATTATGTGTGTCATGGGTGACAACTTCTTTGTATAATGGGCAGGAGCCGTTCTCAAACTTACCATGTCAGTGAGCATCACAATCATCGCCGTTCTGCATACTGGGCTTACCCACCCATAATAGTACCTATAATATGTGGTTAACCGGTTAATCGTGGTTTTTTGCCGTTCATAACCGGTCACGAAAAACCCATAACCGTCCCAGCTCTACCATATTCTCAGGTCTGCGTACATGTTCCTATTTCAGGTTTTATGGAAGAACTCCTAAACCAGAGAACTTATACTATGTAGAGCTGTGTCCCGTTCAGACTGGTATAGAGGTCGAGAGAAATGTAACCACCGGAGCTCTATTAGGGTTTACTGAGGTAATATGAATCGTACGTGACACTGTGTCCCGTTCAGACTGGTATAGAGGTCGAGAGAAACGCAACCACCGGAGCTCTATTAGGGTTTACTGAGGTAATATGACACGTACGTGACACTGTGTCCCGTTCAGACTGGTATAGAGGTCGAGAGAAACGCAACCACCGGAGCTCTATTAGGGTTTACTGAGGTAATATGACACGTACGTGACACTGTGTCCCGTTCAGACTGGTATAGAGGTCGAGAGAAACGCAACCACCGGAGCTCTATTAGGGTTTACTGAGGTAATATGACACGTACGTGACACTGTGTCCCGTTCAGACTGGTATAGAGGTCAAGAGAAACGCAACCACCGGAGCTCTATTAGGGTTTACTGAGGTAATATGAATCGTACGTGACACTGTGTCCCGTTCAGACGTGTATAGAGGTCCAGAGAAACGCAACCACCGGAGCTCTATTAGGGTTTACTGAGGTAATATGAATCGTACGTGACACTGTGTCCCGTTCAGACTGGTATAGAGGTCGAGAGAAACGCAACCACCGGAGCTCTATTAGGGTTTACTGAGGTAATATGAATCGTACGTGACACGTAGTGGAGCAACCACACATGATGTGCCTCAAATTTGCCTATTTTCGGCGACATAACACAAAGAATAATTTATGTAACATCATACAGTGGTCACGACAGAGACGACATGCCAACTTGACAAGACAAGTCTTGGATTGTAAAATCTTGTCTGGATTCTCATCATGACTTCTTCATTTTTCGTTTTCATTAAGCTAACCAACGAAATCTGTCTAAATGAAATTAATAGACCTAAATCTCATGTGAATTCTTTGTAAGTTGTGAAGTAGTTACTTTTATTTTTATCGTGATGCTTCATTCCCAATTCCGCGTTTCTTGCAATCTCCACACGGTTGCTAACTGGAAGTGTCGTGACAATTTCTCCATACCCGTGATCTTTGAAAAATCACTGATGGATATAGAACAAAATATATGAGGTCATTCACCTGCGCCTATGGTATCAGGCTTTTATACCATGATCTGCTATGTTTCTATAGTATAAACTTTAGCTAGTTAAATTTGTAGTTCATTCGGCACTGTATAATTAAAATCACTACTGTATGATTTAAATGCGTTACAAATTTTCCCCATGCATTTCGAATGGCAAAGCTTTAATACTATAGTAGGTACTACATCGTGTGTGACCGTTTGTGACCAATACAGAAGCCGATGCAAGTTCTATTTTAGCGATTACACATCATCGCTTGTTCAGGCTTAAAAAAACAAATAAAACTTCACACAAATGCACAAAAATGAAATGGATTAATGTCCCAAACATTGCAATTTAAACAAATAGACATGATCACACTGTATTTATACATGATCACACTGTATTTATACATGATCACACTGTATTTATACATGATCACACTGTATTTATACATGATCACACTGTGTTTATACATGATCACACTGTGTTTATAAATGATCACACTGTATTTATACATGATCACACTGTGTTTATACATGATCACACTGTATTTATACATGATCACACTGTATTTATACATGATCACACTGTATTTATACATGATCACACTGTATTTATACATGATCACACTGTATTTATACATGATCACACTGTATTTATACATGATCACACTGTGTTTATACATGATCACACTGTGTTTATAAATGATCACACTGTATTTATACATGATCACACTGTGTTTATACATGATCACACTGTATTTATACATGATCACACTGTGTTTATACATGATCACACTGTATTTATACATGATCACACTGTATTTATACATGATCACACTGTATTTATACATGATCACACTGTATTTATACATGATCACACTGTATTTATACATGATCACACTGTGTTTATACATGATCACACTGTGTTTATAAATGATCACACTGTATTTATACAGAAAATTTCAAAAAATAAGGTTTAAGTAGAAAGAGCTCACCAGAAGGTGAATTTATTGATGCTAGCCCACTGTGCAAGGTAGAGTTACTAAATTCTGGGGACCTATTTCTACAAATGTCCAGCACCATATTTTCAGGCCTAAAATGCTCATCTATTTTCTAAATAAAATCCCTTCAAATGTTATTTTTAAAATATTTCGTTTAAATTTCCTTTTCAGAGATTCATTGATGGAGCAGACAGAACAACGACTAACTCACTATCCCTGTGCCGACCGGCTGGGCTTGCCTGTGAGGATGTGCGTGGTAGCGGTGTAAATTGTCCATTTTGGCCAGGTCAGTTAAAACCTAGATATCTCACTTTGAGAAGCACATATTCTATTTTCTTGTAACTCATTTTTAGCTCAACTTTGAGCTATTGCCATGGGTTGGCATACGTCGTCCGTCCGTGCATCAACAATTTCCTTCGGCCCGCACTACAGGGCGTACCCTCATCCGATCTTTATCAAACTTTATATGTAGCTTCAGGGTGACCTATAGATGGGAGGTATCAAATTGTTTTCGAATTGCGATGAAAAACATGGCCGCCAGCAGCCATCTTGGATTTCAAATTTGAATCCATTGGCACAGCACGCATTTATTGGAGAATTGATTTGAAAATTTAGGCCACGTAAAAAAAGGTGTTTGTTTCTCAAGGAATTTTTTTTTTCAAAAGTGATGAGGGAGGCAGGTATATGTTATTATTATTTATTTCAAATTTTTCAGATGAGGGAGGCAGGTTTATGTTTTTTATAATTTTATTTTAATGATACCGTGTAACAAAACACTCCTTTATATTCAATTTATCATATAACATGGAAAGCCTTACATGTAGGTGGTGGACAGAGTACATGCAGCTAAATGATAACATATCTGAAATGGGAAAGTATCTGAAAGTCTGAAACTATATTCCATTTGGGAAGGAATTTATATATGCAATTAGAAATGATATAGAAGCAGACAAATTTTATTATTTTTTAATTTTTGGGGTCATTAATATACCCAATGAAATGTTCAAACATTTTTGATAAAGAGCATGCCTTTTGAAATCCAAGTGTTCTCATTCCATTGAAACACACAAAGTCTCTTGATAAATCATCTCTTCTTGGTTTGCTGTTGTATGTTGGAAATGTGGTACTTTCCTTCTTCATTAGAATAGAAGTTCAAAAGCGTTTTTTTTTTAATACATGAATCACCAGCATAATTTGGAACTGTAACATCAATGTCATCCTTTTTTATAATTATTTCCAGTTGTATGTATCGACCGAACATCCGAACGTTGTTGCAACATCAGAGGCATTTAACTGTTCAACACAATACAAATCCGATGTTTTCAATTTTGAAACGCGAACTTGAAACGTGTGAAAAGTGATTTCAGAATTGTTCAGGTCAGGGAGAACCCAAAATCGATGTACTAAACCTCGATTTGTGTAAACAACCTCGATCGAGGTTCTTCGAGAACATGTGACCACTGGTGATATAGTGTGTAGTATTTTATCTTACATTTAATAATTAATTGTGCTTGATTGCACTCAAGCACAATTAATTATTAAATGTGAATTTGGCCTCCCATACATGTAGGTGTAAGATGAAACACTGTGAAATACTCCACACTACCGTAGCCTATATTCACTTACACTACATTACTTCCATTAGTATCATATTTGGTTTAGAGTGTTTCCTCTTATATCATGGGTGTATGTTTTGACCAGTGGTCACATGGTCTCGAAGAACCTCGATCGAGGTTTTTAACACAATTCAAGGTTTAGTACATCGATTTTGGGTTCTCCCTGACCTGTTGTTCGCCTGAGTTTCCTCTCGGTATTCAGTAAGAATTATCCGGTTTGTTTTCGTCAATAACTTTCTCCCGAAGGAATTGAAAAGAATGTGTATTAGGGCATGGTATAACTGTCCATGGTACAAGGTGTTGAAGAGGTGCTCCCAGCTTCTTTCCAAACACGGCAACATTTATTAGTTACGAGCGTGGCCATTTTTCATACCGGAAACAACGAAGAGGTGCGCTCGATCTCGCAACCCGGAATCCGGTGTACTTTTACCACCAAAGAGGCATAACTCTATATACTTACAAGTGCTTTCATCTTGCCAATCTCAACAGTGAAAATTGGGAACGCGCGGTAGGGTAGTAAGCTTATTATAAGCCGGCGATAAAAAGTGCCAATGCGCACAGTTTTTTAAGACGCGGCGGTCCTTGAGAAACGAAGTTGCATTTTTATGTGGCCTTACAGGCATGTTTAGAATCACCTCTAGATGGGAGCTATCATATTTGAAAAATATTTGATGAAAAACATGGCCACCAGCAGCCATCTTGGATTTTAATCTTTGCATGACTAAATCCTTTGGCACACCCTACAAACCACATCCTCCCCCATCTGATGATCATCCAACTTCCTTTGGATCTTCAGGGTGACCTCTAGATAGGAGCCTACTATTATGACAGATTCGTTGAAAAACATGGACGCCAGCAGCCGTCTTGGAAATTACTCTTTGTATGACTAAACCATTTGGTGCACCCTACTGACCACATGCCTCATCCGATCATCACTAAACTTCACATGGATCTTCGGTTTACCTCTAGTTTACTTTCCTTCTTCTGTATCTTCTATTCAATGCTCTGCAAAAAAATTAATTCCTTCCTCAGTTTAGCTACAATGTCATTGAACATGTGAAACTAATTAGTCAGGGAATCTCTGCACATTCAGTACTTTAGTGGCTACCTTACACAGAGGGCTAGCATCTTTAAATTCACCATCCGGACCTCATTCTGTATCTTCTCTTTACTATCAAATTAATAAGTTTTTTAGTTTCTTTAAAGGAATATTATTCTGAAAATGTGTTAGTATTTTAATGCCTAATTTGCCCAAATATTCTTGTGTTTGATCGCTAATTTAGTTTTTTAACGAAATAAAAAAAATTCCGAAAAATGCCGAAGATCTTATGTTGAAGGCGAAGTCACGTGATTGAAGTCACATGATCAGCGGTCGATGCGGTCACATGATTTAACACGTGATAATGAGGTAGCGATTGTCCCGTTACTATAAAAACAAAACGATCTCATCCATCGGGATGTAGTCGGGATTAATGTGTTCCGTTGTTGCGTTGAAGTCTTCTTCGAACGTTGATGTCGATGATGTGCCAATTTGTCACTGCCTTATGCTGTTTATATATGTATATATGGCATTTCATCGACCTCTTTGTATCAATTATGCATAACAATAGTATTATAAAAGATATAAAAGTTGGCCTTGGTTCGTTTGAAAATCCAATCACATATAACACTTAATTATCTGGTTTAATAAGTAATCATATCAACAAATGCTCTTTATTCACACCATATCGGGAATAGGCTTAACATGGAACGCTCTTTATTCGCACCATATCGGGAATAGGCTTAACAGGGAACGCTCTTTATTCTCACCATATCGGGAATAGGCTTAACAGGGAACGCTCTTTATTCTCACCCTATCGGGAATAGGCTTAACAGGGAACACTCTTTATTCTCACCATATCGGGAATAGGCTTAACAGGGAACGCTCTTTATTCGCACCATATCGGGAATAGGCTTAACAGGGAACGCTCTTTATTCTCACCATATCGGGAATAGGCTTAACAGGGAACGCTCTTTATTCTCACCATATAGGGAATAGGCTTAACAGGGAACGCTCTTTATTCTCACCATATCGGGAATAGGCTTAACAGGGAACGCTCTTTATTCTCACCATATCGGGAATAGGCTTAACAGGGAACGCTCTTTATTCTCACCATATCGGTAATAGGCTTAACAGGGAACGCTCTTTATTCGCACCATATCGGGAATAGGCTTAACAGGGAACGCTCTTTATTCGCACCATATCGGGAATAGGCTTAACAGGGAACGCTCTTTATTCTCACCATATCGGGAATAGGCTTAACAGGGAACGCTCTTTATTGAGTCATTGTAAAGGAAAATGGGGAACCGACTTAGAATAGTTGTCATCGTGAATATTTACTAAATTATTCATCAATATACTCCCCACTTTAACTGCAATGTTATGTATTCGTAACCATGCCCGACTCGTAAAATTAAACGCTCTTTATGTGATATATCCAAGGTTCAATTGGATATACTTACGACTGGGCGCTCTGGCAAATATATATTTTTTACGGGAGTTACAATTTTCTTAGAATGGCATTCTCGTCTGTGGTATGTTTGTTTAATGTGGTGTTGCGTCTCTTCTGAGTTGTCGTCGGTAGCCACTGTTGGGACCAGGTGTATTCACGTTGTGCTTAAACACCTTTTTTCGAAGTGGAGGGAACAAATTCTGGACCATTTCGTCATCAACCACTTTACTTTAATAGTTTCTTATTTTGCACAACAGGTTTCCCCACAGCAAACCTGCCAAATGTCAGGTAAACGAACATCGTTTGGAATTGAATTATACCTAATTGAGAGTCACTATACTGGCCACAGCGGAAAACACTACATTTATTTGGCATTGTCACGAATGAATAAACAAAAGATGACTGTGAATATACAGGGCACTCGAGACATTTAAAACAACATCGTGAACACGCACCCAAACAAACAACAATGTTCCAAGTGCATGAAGATAACTCACCGGGCGATGACAATTCACCGCGTACATACTACACACAATATTATTATTGACATGCTCTGCAGTAATTCCATTACACTCTGACTCATGTCGATTCCACATTTTACATCACCACTCAAATGACGTCATATAGGTATACACAATTAACTCCGACTCCGATTCCATATTTTTAATTAGTCTACTCATTTGACGTCATATGAGGATTTGCGACAGAGATAGCCGACAACCAGTGGGGGTATTATTTATTTATTTCTCGGCTTATTTATTACGCGATTGTTATGGGACTTGGGTCATTGTGATCATAATAGGGGTGGCCTTCCGATGGTGTTTTGTTGTATTCATCAGGATAGCAATCCTTTAATAAGCCTTTACTGATCTCATGCCTCGTTATCATTTATCATTTAACGTCTCTTCATTTTACTTTTACCAGGAGGACTTGATGAAATAGATGTTGAGCAGTTGTCAACTACTGGTGTGTCTGCTACAGACATTGATTTCGTCAACAGTGAGTATTAGTGTTTTATGGTGCCCACATCAGAATGAGCAATGGGGGATGCCACAGTGTTCTGGACCCGCAAACAAAGTACCCTACATTGCTTACCGGAAGCTTGTATTATGCTAATGATGAACAGATAGTCTGCCGTCAGAGCAGTTTTTTTCAGTACAAAAATTAAAATAGTACAAATAAAATTATAGAGAACCCTGTATATCAGGCCATGTTATTATATTATATTCATACAAAAAGTATGAATGTCGTCTTTCATGTGGCAAAATTGTAAGTAGTTTTATGGAGTGATTTGTATGTGTCACTTTAAATAAGTTTAGATAATATAATTATTGTGTTCAGGTTTATTCACCGTTTAAAGTGACTATTGGAGATACCTTTGTTATATGATCATGTCCTTTACATGCAAATCATGGACCAAATAAATACATAAAAAGGGCCATAACTTCCATTGCATTCATTTGTCACTTAAAGTTATCATACGAAAATCAGACACAGACAGACGGACGGGCAGACTCCAATATCTTTCAGAATACAGAAATAATAATTGTCAATGTATGTTGCCCTGAAAAGCATTCGTTTCCTGTAGGGTCGTAATGATTCATCATGCATTCAATGTGTCACAATACACGCATCGTATCGTGTCATGTGTATCACGATACATGAAATCAAATAATTTCTGAAGATGGCCATGTTTAAAAGAGCACAACCTACAATGTTCTCTCAAGTTTACATGTATATAATGTGTATTTGATCATCTAGCTAATTAAACTGCACATTAGTTTAAAATGAACTTTACCTCCAGTTATAAACATGAACTCTATCTCCAGTTGTAAACATGTTCGTTCTGATAATTCAGGTGGTAATCATTGGAAACAACTAATTTAGCGTATCGTGATCATATCGTTGATCATGTATCATGTTTCGTATCATATCATGACCAAGTGTATCGCTACAGTCCTAGTTTCCTGCAAAATGGTTCACTAGTGGTCAGCGTTAATGCACGGGCAAATAAAAGTATCTTTGTTTATAACTCGTATTGCTTGAGAATCCAAAATACGCAGATCAGGAACCGGTGACTGGTGTTTAGCTCGTATCGTTTGGAGGACAGAACCTGTGGATTTATTGATCGATCTTATCACTCCTCCCTAATTAGGGAGACCCATAGAGAGCCCCATATAGGCGGAATCTGTGTGAGGCTCCCTGTGGGAGGACAGAATCTGTGGATTTATCGATCTATCTTATCGCTACTCCCAAATGAGCCAAACCTGTTTAGTTCAACATCACAACAAAAAGTGCTATCAATTGCCTTATTTGGAGATAAATAAAACATGAAAGATGCCATGCATGCTGAGTTCTGTTTCACATGCTACACGATACTAAATATTGCGGACGCATGTCTGCATTATCAAAGGGTCACTACAGTGTATTAATAATTGGGTCTTACCGACTAGCGGGAATAGGGCGATATCAATGAGTTAATAATTGGGTCTTAGATCAAATCGGGTATATACCGTTTTCTTGAAGATTGTTCATTATTTGAATTGGATCATTACATTTCTGCTGCTGACGGCAATCAGGAGAAAATTTATGGATTTGTTACGACTAATTGACTGGCAGATTTCTGTGTCGACTTATTCAATAATCAAGACGATGTTAATTAGTCAACTAACTGTTTCAACAATAATCCTCTTAAAATTTTATTTATGTTTTTATTAGCTGTTTTTGAAAAACGGGAAGTACTTTCATTCTTCCGTTTGCTTTTTTCTTTCCAAATGATAACTTTAGTAAGTCTGGATTGAATGGATAAAATTTGATATGTGTGTTAAATATCTCAAAATACTGGTCAAGCTAGAATTTTGGTTCCGTCAAATTTTCACCAGAGTTATGTTGAAATTACCACTGGCATATTTTGCCAGGCCCATTTTGCCAGGCCCTAGCGATGCTCTTGTTTTCTGTTGGGATAAAAGAATTAATTTTTTGCAGATCTCCTGTCAACTCCACCTGGGTTTGATGCTGGAATTGAATTTGATTCTCCGTCTGAGGTATCGCCTGCGACAAACGAAGCAGGTGCAAGCTCTGCCTCCAATCACATCATCTCTCTCGCCGATATTATGACTCAAAGCTTTGACTTCGGTGACGGCGAGGATCAGGAAGATTCTAAGGATGAAGTTATAGCTGAGACGCCTGTGAGTTGAATTCAACCTGAGTTTAGTGTGCCTCTTATTTGCAGAATAAGGTCCCGAGAGGCTGAATATAGTGACACTATCCCACACAGCGGGCTGGCATCACTATATTCACCCTCTTGGGACCTCATTCTGCTTAGGCCTCATCTTCTCTGGAAAGTTTCTTTATTATTTAGTTTCTTTATATCCCCAAATTGGCAGACGACACATTGCATAATCGAGGTTCCCAATGGTGTACATCACATTCACCATTCACCTCACTATTCAATCATGAGTCTAGGTCTCCCATAGCAGATGAGTCCATTCTGAATGAGGTCCTCATATGGTGAATTTGGTGTTGCTAGCCTGTTGTGTGGGATAGTGTCATTAAATTCACCCTCTGGGGACCTCATTCTGCAAATGACAGGCACACTAAACTCAGGATTGTCATTGAAGAGTAGTAGTTTCCTTATTATCTCTTAGGAAATGTTCAGATAATAAGTTCAACAAATGACCATATGTCCATGGCTTAAACAGACGGTACTGAGTGATCAACTTTACAAAAATATTCTTCACTGGATTATAGAATTGAATTCACATGCCATAACTTTTACCAAATGAAAATAATTTGGCAAATGGCAGCACAAACATTGTTGCTCGCTCCTGTCACATTCTGAGGATGAACATAGGTTGATAAATACTTGTGACCGGAAACACTTTCATCCCAATTGACGATATTAATGTAAGCGACTAGCGGGTATAGGGCGATATCAATTTCCATTCAATTTATACATCAGATATACTGTGAAGTGTACGTGTCTATTTTCAACACAGACAGCTTTCCATTGTAATAATGACAAATAAACATGGAATAAAAAACTTGAGTTTGTTCTAAAAAACATTGTATGTTGGAATACCACAGTGATGCAAAAATACACGAAAAAAAATGTTCTAGCAAGTTATGCGCTGTGCAGTTAATATATATATACATTATTTAATCGCAAGCTGTCAATCCACAGAATACTGTAAAACAATTAGCTGCCACATGCTTTGCCATTAAGTTATTGTATAGTCACTAGTCAGTGAATGGCCTGAGTATACGCCCCGTGCTTTTTTACATGATCATGTGTGCCACGCAATGCCCAATCCACTATCCGTCAATCAATTTGATTACGTCTTGTACATGGAAATTAGTAATTTAATTAATGGCTCCAGCCATAAATTGAAATTTTGTCAAATTATTAACTTTGATAACATATTAACCTGCAAGATTACGGAATACATCTTCGACTCAAATTGCTTATTTTCTATATATTATCGATATTAGATCATTGTTATTACTGGGAATTTATTTAAAATGGCATACAGTACCCCTTTAATTGAAAGAGTTATTTCTTAAATATTGAACTCAGCAGGTAATGGTGGTGTAAGGCAGAAGAACAACCAAAGCTACAAATAACACACTTGATTGTTACATACTGTAGAAAAGAGCTAATTTCATTTTCTTTGAAAAATTCGAACAATTGTTTGGCGAGGTCGATTCATGGTGGACGGGCATCTACAGATTTGTGACAGTGCGATAACTAATATCATCTAATTTTGTTAATTTTCGGTATATGAGACTTGCTCAACAATGTCTTGTTTAAGTATGTCTGATATTTATAGTTTGTTTAAGTATGTCAGATATTTATAGTTTGTTTAAGTATGTCTGATATTTATAGTTCGTTGAAGTATGTCAGATATTTATAGTTTGTTGAAGTATGTCTGATATTTATAGTTCGTTGAAGTATGTCAGATATTTATAGTTTGTTGAAGTATGTCAGACATTTATAGTTTGTTTAAGTATGTCAGACATTTATAGTTCGTTGAAGTATGTCAGACATTTATACTATATAGTTCGTTGAAGTTCTAGTTTCTAGTTCATTAGAATTGTATAGAATTGCGACTCATTATAGATTTATTTGAGGTTTGAACACTGGTTTGAAGATTAAATACCATTTTAAATGGCATCCCTTATTACGTTGTTTAAAAGATTGAATAATTACAGGCCATCTGATCAGCCGCTGATCAAGATTCAAAGTAGCGGGGTAATGTCGCAAGAGCTATACTTCAACCAAACGCATCGGAAAACGGAGTAATTAATGTGTCTTATTTGTCGTTCAATTCTCTCTGAAAAAAATTAGACTGGCATTCTACTAGGTCGCCATTGAGTGTCTACAGACGCTGAACTTCTCCCGCAGGTTTGGAGAAAGTATATCTCTTGCGACGTTACCCCTCTACCAAGAATCAAACACAGATGTTGTGGCAATCATAGGAGACAAGAATTGACACTTTTTTTAAGTTCAAGCGATAGATTTTATCCAGCCAATACGCCAAGGATTTGATAGCAAACAATATGTAATCGGGGTTCACAATTGGATGGCTAGTGGCATCTAATCGCGAGCATGGGCAACACGTGATGTTCGATTGAATATCAGAATGTAGGGTATCATATAATCCCATATCCCATAATATGTCAAAAATATAGCGAATTATTGAAATATGAAATACAACGAAAAAGCGAAATAGGAAAATACAGCGGAATAAAAAATGCAGCGAAATAGAGCGAAATATAGAAATAGGAAATTATTTTTATTAACTAAATAATGGAGATATTTGAAGAAGTGTTTTTGACGAAATAACGGAAATATTTGAAGAAGTGTTTTAAAGAGTGTAACCCAAACCTCCCCCAAGCCCACCCACCCTATAGAAGAATTTGACTTATATTTAACCAGAGTTGATCTATTGTGGTGTTGTAATTTCTCATACAAATTGCCATTATTTCGTAAAGGTACATTCTTTATAGAGTTATTACCCTTCAGATTAAATATTATAGCGAATTGAAACCACGTGTGCCTCCCGTGGTCGTGATTGTATGCCATTAGCCATCATATTGTGAACCCCGATATGTTATCTTTTGGTAGTCAAGCGTGTGCGTATTAGGTGTTTTATCTCATCCTGGACATGTTTATGGCACATCTTGGTGTACTGGTATCATGTTGATCTTGGTGTACTGGTATCTTGGTGTACTGGTATCTTGGTGTACTGGTATCTTGGTGTACTGGTATCATGTTGAAGTGTCCATTTTTGGTCTTATTTTACTTCACATTCGTCTAAAGCAACAGTTTTGAAGGCTGTAAGTTTATAAATTAAGAGCTGAGAACTTGATAGTTGCTAATGATAGAATTTGATTGGTTTATGTATTTATCACACTCTCACATTATACTGTACCTCTTTATGTATTTATCACACTCTCACCTATCCCTCTTTGAACAGCAGACTGAAGAGGATCACAAGGTGGAAGTTAGCGAGAGTCTGGAGAAAGTAGTAAGTTCACTTCTTATAATGATTAATCAGTACACATTGTCAGTATGTTAATTCAGAATGTCATTCCTTGCAAATTGTTTTTTCTTGTGATGAACTGACGAATGTGACCTTGTGACGAACTGTTAAGTTAGTACTGAGGTGCTATGCCAACTGTGGGAATGTAGCATTCTACTAACATCGCCGAAAATCTCAAAGAAATCGACCGTACCACTCCATAGAAAACTTTGTCTGAACTATGCTCAATTGTAAATATTTACTTCTCGATTCGGGACGCAACTATCAGCGATAAATTAATGCTAAGGATTTGGCCACAGAGAGTCACTGCATTGAATTAATATATAAGAATGACGGTTTGTGTTGTCAATTTGGATTAATATTCATAAAAAATAACTAAATTGAGCAAAAATTATTAATTATTTTTCAGGTTGATGATAAAACTGTGATAAATATCACGAGTATCGTCCAAGAGAAGGATAATACCGAGGCAGAGTGGGCAGTGTTTGTGGACATCAACAAACCAGTCACAGATTTCAATGAAAAGATTCCTGCACCTGCCAAAGAGGTATGGCGTCACCCGCTGAAGTTACTGGTATTACAGACCCTTAGTCATATGGGCCAGGAGGGTTGGGAGGGCTGCAGCCCCCCCACCAACATTTTAAAAGCTCAACATATTTTATATTATTTTCAGTCAAATGCGGACAATTTTCAAGCAAATTGAATAGTATTTCATGGAGAAATTGTGGCAAATTACAATATTTTTCACATTTCTGCCTGAATTATACATATTTAAGATTAATTTGAATCTATTTTGTTATATTTATGTGTATATACAAGGTATATTCTGCAAAAACTGTTACAACCATGAGTATATCATGTAAAATGGGCAAAAAATCTCTAAACATTTGGGCCCCCATACGGCTGTGTGTAGTAATGCTCTAAGTAATCGACCCCTTAACCAAAGCAGAATTATGGGTAACTTTTCAGGACAAAATCCTGAAAAGTTACCCATAATTCTGCTGTGGTTAAGGGGTCGATTAGTTAGGGCATTATGTACAGGCCTTTTAAAATATTAATGTAAAATTACAGTATACCTAGGATACAAGGCTACAAATATGGTTTCTGTCATTTGCAGAATGAGGTACCCAGAGTGTGAATTTTGTGATGCTACCCCACACAGTGGGCTAGCATTACCAAATTTGCTCTTTGGGGACCTCATTTTGCTCAGGCCTCAACTGCTATGGGAGACCTAGGATCAGATTGAAGTTTCCCAGTTGAAGTTAGCGATATTCACCCATTAGTTGCCTCGAGTATGCATTTTATCTTCTGCCAATTACGGGATATAGAAACTTAAGAGAAAGGAAAAGGTAACAAAAAACAATGTTCATTTTAGACTTTAGATACTTCACAGAATGGATGTAAAGAGGTCAGTGTAAATTTCGCATTTATTACCCGTTTGCCTGGATGTAATACAGGGTGCATATATTAACGATTAATCGGCTAACCGTCGACTATAACAGTCGATTAGTCGATTCTGAAAACTCATAGTCATGGCAACCCTAAATGATTTAACTTCTTGTGGATCAGATTTGGTTATTTTTAAAATTGCGTGTTTTATTTGTTCCAAGTAAGCATCTGGTGAATTTACATTTCTGTTGAACTCTGCAAGTCTTGAAAAAGTATGTCATTAATATGTATAATGAGGTCCTGACAGGGGAAATTTAGTTATGCTACACCATACAGCGGGTTATTATCACTAAATTCACCCTCTCAGGGCCTCATTCTGCTTAGATATCATCTTCTGAGAAGTATCTATAGTCTCAAATTAACATTGTCTTTAGTTACTTTTTCCCTTCTGGGAAGTTTCTATATCCCCTAATTTGCAGAAGATAAAATGCATAATAGAGGTGACTAATTGGTGAACATCACCAACTTCAATCGGGGAACTTCAATCTGATCCTGGTCTCCTATAGCAGTTGAGGCCTAAGCAGAATGAGGTTCCCAGAGGGGGAATTTTGTGATGCTAAACCGCCATGCGGGATAGCGTCACTAAATTCACCCTCTGGAGACCTTATCATTGGGTACAGATCAGCAGTAATGAACATCATTCAACCGATCTCCGACCCAGTTCAATGGTTCATCATTCAAACGATCTCTGACCCAGTTCAATGGTTCATCATTCAACCGATCTCCGACCCAGTTCAATGGTTCATCGGTCAATTGGTCTCCGACCCAGTTCTATGGTTCATCGGTCAATCGGTCTCCGACCCAGTTCTATGGTTCATCGGTCAATCGGTCTCCGACCCAGTTCTATGGTTCATCGGTCAATCGGTCTCCGACCCAGTTCTATGGTTCATCGGTCAATCGGTCTCCGACCCAGTTCTATGGTTCATCGGTCAATCGGTCTCCGACCCAGTTCAATGGTTCATCATTCAACCGATCTCCGACCCAGTTCTATGGTTCATCATTCAATCGATCTCCGACCCAGTTCTATGGTTCATCATTCAATCGATCTCCGACCCAGTTCTATGGTTCATCATTCAATCGATCTCCGACCCAGTTCTATGGTTCATCATTCAACCGATCTCCGACCCAGTTCTATGGTTCATCATTCAAACGATCTCCGACCCAGTTCTATAGTTCATCATTCAAACGATCTCCGACCCAGTTCTATAGTTCATCATTCAACCGATCTCCGACCCAGTTCTATGGTTCATCATTCAACCGATCTCCGACCCAGTTCTATGGTTCATCATTCAACCGATCTCCAACCCAGTTCTATGATTCATCATTCAAACGATCTCCGACCCAGTTCTATGGTTCATCATTCAAACGATCTCCGACCCAGTTCTATGGTTCATCATTCAAACGATCTCCGACCCAGTTCTATGGTTCATCATTCAAACGTTCTCCGACCCAGTTCTATAGTTCATCATTCAAACGATCTCCGACCCAGTTCTATAGTTCATCATTCAAACGATCTCCGACCCAGTTCTATGGTTCATCATTCGATCGATCTCTGACCCAGTTCTATGGTTCATCATTCAATCGATCTCCGACCCAGTTCTATGGTTCATCATTCAAACGATCTCCGACCCAGTTCAATGGTTCATCATTCAATCAATCTCCGACCCAGTTCAATGGTTCATCATTCGATCGATCTCTGACCCAGTTCTATGGTTCATCATTCAATCGATCTCCGACCCAGTTCTATGGTTCATCATTCAAACGATCTCAGACCCAGTTCTATGGTTCATCATTCAATCGATCTCCGACCCAGTTCTATGGTTCATCATTCAATCGATCTCTGACCCAGTTCTATGGTTCATCATTCAAACGATCTCCGACCCAGTTCTATAGTTCATCATTCAAACGATCTCCGACCCAGTTCTATGGTTCATCATTCAATCGATCTCCGACCCAGTTCTATGGTTCATCATTCAATCGATCTCCGACCCAGTTCTATAGTTCATCATTCAAACGATCTCCGACCCAGTTCTATGGTTCATCATTCAATCGATCTCCGACCCAGTTCTATGGTTCATCATTCAAACGATCTCCGACCCAGTTCTATGGTTCATCATTCAAACGATCTCCGACCCAGTTCAATGGTTCATCATTCAACCGATCTCCGACCCAGTTCTATGGTTCATCATTCAATCGGTCTCCGACCCAGTTCTATGGTTCATCATTCAATCGATCTCCGACCCAGTTCTATGGTTCAACATTCAATCGATCTCCGACCCAGTTCTATGGTTCATCATTCAAACGATCTCCGACCCAGTTCTATAGTTCATCATTCAAACGATCTCCGACCCAGTTCTATGGTTCATCATTCGATCGATCTCCGACCCAGTTCTATGGTTCATCATTCAATCGATCTCCGACCCAGTTCTATGGTTCATCATTCAAACGATCTCCGACCCAGTTCTATGGTTCATCATTCAATCGATCTCCGACCCAGTTCTATGGTTCATCATTCAATCGATCTCCGACCCAGTTATATGGTTCATCATTCAAACGATCTCCGACCCAGTTCTATAGTTCATCATTCAAACGATCTCCGACCCAGTTCTATGGTTTATCATTCAATCGATCTCCGACCCAGTTCTATGGTTCATCATTCAATCGATCTCTGACCCAGTTCTATAGTTCATCATTCAAACGATCTCCGACCCAGTTCTATGGTTCATCATTCAATCGATCTCCGACCCAGTTCTATGGTTCATCATTCAAACGATCTCCGACCCAGTTCAATGGTTCATCATTCAATCAATCTCCGACCCAGTTCAATGGTTCATCATTCAATCAATCTCCGACCCAGTTCAATGGTTCATCATTC
This sequence comes from Siphonodentalium dalli, assembly GCA_032622095.1. Lineage (NCBI taxonomy): Eukaryota > Metazoa > Mollusca > Scaphopoda > Gadilida > Siphonodentaliidae > Siphonodentalium > Siphonodentalium dalli. Next base: position 212,652,536 of record CP136069.1, read on the forward strand.
AATCAATCTCCGACCCAGTTCATTGGTTCATCATTCAAACGATCTCCGACCCAGTTCAATGGTTCATCATTCAATCAATCTCCGACCCAGTTCAATGGTTCATCATTCAATCAATCTCCGACCCAGTTCAATGGTTCATCATTCAATCAATCTCCGACCCAGTTCTATAGTTCATCATTCAAACGATCTCCGACCCAGTTCTATGGTTCATCATTCAATCGATCTCCGACCCAGTTCTATGGTTCATCATTCAAACGATCTCCGACCCAGTTCAATGGTTCATCATTCAATCAATCTCCGACCCAGTTCAATGGTTCATCATTCAATCAATCTCCGACCCAGTTCAATGGTTCATCATTCAATCAATCTCCGACCCAGTTCAATGGTTCATCATTCAAACGATCTCCGACCCAGTTCAATGGTTCATCATTCAATCAATCTCCGACCCAGTTCAATGGTACATCATTCAATCAATCTCCGACCCAGTTCAATGGTTCATCATTCAATCAATCTCCGACCCAGTTCAATGGTTCATCATTCAATCAATCTCCGACCCAGTTCAATGGTTCATCATTCAATCAATCTCCGACCCAGTTCAATGGTTCATCATTCAATCAATCTCCGACCCAGTTCAATGGTTCATCATTCAACCGATCTCCGACCCAGTTCTATGGTTCATCATTCAATCAATCTCCTACCCAGTTCAATGGTTCATCATTCAATCAATCTCCGACCCAGTTCAATGGTTCATCATTCAAACGATCTCCGACCCAGTTCAATGGTTCATCATTCAATCAATCTCCGACCCAGTTCAATGGTTCATCATTCAATCAATCTCCGACCCAGTTCAATGGTTCATCATTCAATCAATCTCCGACCCAGTTCAATGGTTCATCATTCAATCAATCTCCGACCCAGTTCAATGGTTCATCATTCAAACGATCTCCGACCCAGTTCAATGGTTTCATCATTCAATCGATCTCCGACCCAGTTCTATGGTTCATCATTCAATCGATCTCCGACCCAGTTCTATGGTTCATCATTCAATCGATCTCCGACCCAGTTCTATGGTTCATCATTCAATCGATCTCCGACCCAGTTCAATGGTTCATCATTCAATCGATCTCCGACCCAGTTCTATGGTTCATCATTCAATCGATCTCCGACCCAGTTCAATGGTTCATCATTCAATCGATCTCCGACCCATTTCTATGGTTCATCATTCAATCGATCTCCGACCCAGTTCTATGGTTCATCATTCAATCGATCTCCGACCCAGTTCTATGGTTCATCATTCAATCGATCTCCGACCCAGTTCTATGGTTCATCATTCAATCGATCTCCGACCCAGTTCTATGGTTCATCATTCAATCGATCTCCGACCCAGTTCAATGGTTCATCATTCAATCGATCTCCGACCCAGTTCTATGGTTCATCATTCAATCGATCTCCGACCCAGTTCAATGGTTCATCATTCAATCGATCTCCGACCCATTTCTATGGTTCATCATTCAATCGATCTCCGACCCAGTTCTATGGTTCATCATTCAATCGATCTCCGACCCAGTTCTATGGTTCATCATTCAAACGATCTCTGACCCAGTTCAATGGTTCATCATTCAATCGATCTCCGACCCAGTTCAATGGTTCATCATTCAATCGATCTCCGACCCAGTTCAATGGTTCATCATTCAATCGATCTCCGACCCAGTTCAATGGTTCATCATTCAAACGATCTCCGACCCAGTTCAATGGTTCATCATTCAACCGATCTCCGACCCAGTTCAATGGTTCATCATTCAAACGATCTCCGACCCAGTTCTATGGTTCATCATTCAATCGATCTCCGACCCAGTTCTATGGTTCATCATTCAAACGATCTCTGACCCAGTTCAATGGTTCATCATTCAACCGATCTCCGACCCAGTTCTATGGTTCATCATTCAAACGATCTCCGACCCAGTTCAATGGTTCATCATTCAACCGATCTCCGACCCAGTTCTATAGTTCAAAATGCTGATCATCAGTTCATCATGTACAGTTCAGAAGATTCACCAGAACACAGTTTAACTCAATGATAACGAAGATAGTAAGTCGTAGGTTGTGCAAATGCCTTTTGACGACCTCCTTCAGCAGTTCAAAATCCCATTCAGCAATACATCGGGTACAGTTCAGCAGATTCTCCGTAGCGCAGTTCAACTCAATTATAACGAAAACTGTCAGGTGTATGTGAGGCAAATTACTTGTAAACGACGGGATATACCGAAATACTGGGAGGGAACACAATTTGACTGACCTTATAAAGGGGTAGTGTACCCTAAATCCAGTTATTTATGCGACCATTTACCTTTTATACTCAACAGAATATATGCAACAAATGAATGAATTTTGGCCATGGATTAGTGCAAAATACACTCAAGTGCACAATGATCAATGCAAACAACATGGTAATTATAATGAAAATGAATTTATGGCTTGAATGTACAGTGCTCATTTTCATGAGTGTATTTTGTACTAATCCATGGCTCAAATTCATTCATTTGTTGCATATATTCTGTTGAGTATAAAATGAGATGGTCACATAAATGACTGGATTTAGTGTACAGTACCCCTTTATAATTTTGTTGTTGGTAAGTTTAGTGTTTTGGGGGTGATAAATCAGACAGGGTATCTTTAACCCTTTGAGTGCCAAGTCCGATTTTTGTATCAACCCATATACCCTGTGCCAATGCATTCTCTTATATATGCGAGTCATGGTGGCCTCACATATATAAGAGAATGCATTGGCCTAACAATTTTTCATCATTTGTTATTATCTTTTACAATTTTAATAATGTTTTCTTATTTTCTACTCTCTTTCAGTGCCAGACTTATTTGTAGGTTTAGTGCCAGGAAATCTTACGTTTTTCATGGGCATCAAAATTATTACTATGAATAATTGGTGATAGTTTTGAGTTATAACATGCCCCTAAGGATTTATCCAGTTTGTTTTTAAATTCGCTATAGCATGCTTAAGCATACCAAAAATAAATTCAACCCAAAACAATCTAAAAAAAAAAAATTTTAGGGCCGATTTTACAGACCGTAAATTAGGGCCGATGAGATCGGCCCCTGGCACTGAAAGGGTTAAATTTAAACATGTTCCTCAGATGTAACAATAATTGTCCTTCCATATATTCTTTAAAACTGAATGGTAGCTTATGAGTCAAACATTAATATTTTCAGTGGCCATTTGAGCTTGACACATTCCAGAAGCAGGCGATATTACGTTTGGAAAATCATGAAAGTGTGTTTGTTGCGGCGCATACGTCAGCAGGGAAGACTGTTGTAGCTGAGTATGCTATTGCCTTATCACTCAGGCACCTTACAAGGTGAGACATAGACTGTTGTAGCTGAGTATGCTATTGCCTTATCACTGAGGCACCTTACAAGGTGAGATATAGATAATATTTCATAATTATGCCTAAATAGTACTCAAGGCCAGGAACCTACGTCACTAATCTCCAAACCTGAATAGAACTGATTGCTTGTGCAGTATTTCAATTTTGAATATAAGAGACATGCTTTTTAAATAACAGAACTTTTTTTTCAACTATAATAGTATAGCTGTGACCTCTAGATGGGAGCCATCGATTATTTCAAAATTTGAAAAAAAACATCTTGGATTTTACTCTTTGCATGACTAAATCCTTTGGCACACCCTATAGGCCACATCCATCATCCAATCGTCATCAACCTTTATATGGATCTTCGGGGTGACCTCTAGATTGGAGCCATCGATTATTTCTAAAATTTGTTAAAAAACATGGCCGCCAGCAGCCATCTTGGATTTAAAATTTGAATCCATCAGCACACCCTGCATCCCGCATATATCTAAGAAATGTTTTGGAAATTTACAAGCATGATTAGGATCACCTCTAGATGAGAGCTATCGAATTTGAATTTTTTTTTATTAAAAACATGGCCGCCGGCAGCCATCTTTAATGACTAAATACTTTCTATAGGCCACAGCCGTCATCCGTTGATCACCAAACATCATACAGATCTCTGGGGTGACCTCTAGATGGGAGCCATCGATTATCTTAGATTTCAAATTTGAATCGATCAGCACACCCAACAGTAGGGCCCTGTGAACCTTAGATTTTAGGTCAAACCAAACCTTGAAGGGGAATCATCATCTTGATTCGAATCGAACCGAACCTCGAACCCAAATACCGACCATGTTGTCATAGACTCATGGACAATTAGAACACAGTTAGTGGACATTATTATAGTAAAATCAATCATTATTTAAGTATTGACCGTCTACACTATAAGATAATTACATAATAAAGAATTAATTTATATTGGAGATGGCTAAACAATCAGATAAAAGTTTTTATTTTTCATTTATGACCATGCAGTAAATGCGATTAAAATAATTAAGTTCCCATAAATATTTGATTCTCTGCATATACTGTATACTGTAACTTTTTAACTTCCCTTCTTTATCATTCTATTCATTGCTCAGCAAAAAATAAACTCCTTCCCAAATTGAGCTACAGTGTCATTGACACTTTCATAGTTTATACCTTCAGCCTTGATAACCCTTGAACTTTGACCCCGAATACAACTGAAATATTTCATGACTTTCTGAATCTTTCTCATTGACCTTGCAGGACAATATATACATCACCAATTAAAGCGTTGTCAAATCAGAAATACCATGACTTCAAGCAGACCTTTGGAGATGTTGGCTTGGTTACGGGAGATGTACAAATAAATCAGAATGCTTCCTGTCTCATAATGACAACTGAAATCCTCAGGTAACCAAGACTTCCTCAGGTATCCAAGACTGGAAAATAAATTAGCAAGTATCAGCTATTACATCTGTAACAGAACGAGAGAGAGAAGTGCGGGAGTCGCACCGAAAGTTGGCAGCACCCGAAATCTCAGGCCACCGGTCACCCATCCAGGTAGTAACCGGGCTCGACGTTGCTTAACTTCGGTGATCACACAAAGCGTCTAACGACCGTGACCAATAGATCTAGACCTCTCGATCAGAGAAGTCATCGGCCTTCTATATTTACAACGCGACCGCTACACATCTTGTCACCATGACGATGAAACTTTAGTAAAACAATAATTTATTTAGTATATTCTTCACAAGCTTGAAACATTTTCTCAATAATACAATTTTGTTAGCTGAATTGTATTCAATAGTTGACAAAAAACACATAAACATCGGTAGCTTCTGAAGTTTTCCTTGTAGAAATGGTTGATAGAATTTTGCAATAAACATGAAGACCCGAATAAGTATCGTGCAGGGCTGATTTATGAACATAGTGACCTGAATAAGTATCGTGCAGGGCTGATTTATGAACATGTGACCTGAATAAGTATCGTGCAGAGCTGATTTATGAACATGTGACCCGAATAAGTATCGTGCAGGGCTGATTTTTACCTGAAAATTAATAAACATACAGGTACGTTTATCTGGCACATGAGAGTACAGTCTTTTCCAGTTAATTTGCATATCACTTAAATGCATAATTTGGATATTTGCATAAATTATGCATGCACCAAAACATTTTCTAATAAAAAGACTATTAGTGCATAAGGGTCACACTGAATTCTGTTTTTATGCTAAAGAAAATCGCCAAAAATGTTGTTGAGAAGTGACACATGCTTTTCTATATCTTCTATTATGCTTCGTTTCACACACGTTTCCTGCCGCTCCCGGCAAGAACATTTTATTTTTGAACATTTTACAATTGTAGATGATGCCGATGATAATATAATATTGAATAAAATTAAATTAATATAGATGAAGCTCTTTATAGACATTATTATTTTTAAACAACCAAAATTGATGATGAAATTGAATGAACAAAACATAAAAAATACATCATATTTATAGACTGATGCTTGATAGCAAAAAACGGCTTGGTTTTTTTTCTTCGTAATTTCGGCTTCATGCATATTCGGTTAATTGCATAAGATAAGCTATGCAATAAAGAAAATTGACTTTATATGTGTCGGGTTGCCATCAGACTACTAAAGGTGTCATTTGAGATCTTGAATATATTTATTAAGTTATATTAACGGCAAACTGCATAATTATCATAATCATACTCTGAGAGTTTGTAGGTTAATTATAGTTATACTGGATTGACTGGATTGACTGCATCTGTCCGTCCGTCATGCTTTCTCCGTCCGTGTGTCGTTCCATCCGTCCGTCCGTCCGACCTCATAACTCGAACAACTATTAACCGATTTCAATAATTTTTTGTATGCAATCTCCTTGGGACTGCCTCTCTGCATGATGCTAATTGCGGTTCGGTTGGACTTTTTTTTTTTAAGTTACGCCTCATTTTCGACTTATTTTGACTTAGAAAATTCTGTCCGACTTAATAACTTTAACAAATATGAACCGATTTCAATAATTTTTGGTATACATGCTTCTCACAATACCCTCTCTACATGATGCGGCTAGGGATTGGCTCAGACTGTTTTTCGTAATATTACACTTCATTTTCGACTTATTTTGACTTAGAAAATTCTGTCCGACTTAATAACTTTAACAAATACGAACCAATTTGAATAATTTTTTCTGTACAAGCTTCTTGTGACATCATATCGATATTATAAGTCTGAATTTTTCTTTAAAGTTAAAAATCTTTTTTGTTGGATTTACGGATAATGCGGGTTGAATTTGCCACGGTGGGGGTATGCTAGCACTCGAGTGCACACCTCTTGTTTTAAATGTTATGTACCAGTATTGTTATTACAGGTCAATGTTGTATAATGGATCGGATGTTGTTCGAGATCTTGAGTGGGTTGTTTTTGATGAAGTTCACTACATCAATGATTCTGAGGTAATATTAAAAGCAAATATTTAGTATTTATCCTAGCTAAATTTATGCTAAATATTAATAAAAAGAAATTCCAGAATTTGAGGATTGAATATGTTCGTAAGAAAGTTGAATCTCAGATTAAATTAAATAAAATCTGAATTAAATAGCCTAACTCAATTTATTCCACTTAAAATAGCATTTTAATTCACAACCAAGAAGAGTGAAGGAGAAACAGCAATAAATAAATTAGGTTCTATTTGATTTTCCGTGGAATCTGAATTTGATGTATCTTGTGCTTTCAGCGGGGAGTTGTGTGGGAATCTGAATTTGATGTATCTTGTGCTTTCAGCGGGGAGTTGTGTGGGAATCTGAATTTGATGTATTTTGTGTTTTCAGCGGGGAGTCGTGTGGAATCTGAATTTGATGTATCTTGTGCTTTCAGCGGGGAGTCGTGTGGAATCTGAATTTGATGTATCTTGTGCTTTCAGCGGGGAGTCGTGTGGAATCTGAATTTGATGTATCTTATGCTTTCAGCGGGGAGTCGTGTGGAATCTGAATTTGATGTATCTTGTGCTTTCAGCGGGGAGTCGTGTGGAATCTGAATTTGATGTATCTTGTGCTTTCAGCGGGGAGTCGTGTGGAATCTGAATTTGATGTATCTTGTGCTTTCAGCGGGGAGTCGTGTGGAATCTGAATTTGATGTATCTTGTGCTTTCAGCGGGGAGTTTGAATTTGATGTATCTTGTGCTTTCAGCGGGGAGTTTGAATTTGATGTATCTTGTGCTTTCAGCGGGGAGTTTGAATTTGATGTATCTTGTGCTTTCAGCGGGGAGTTTGAATTTGATGTATCTTGTGCTTTCAGCGGGGAGTTTGAATTTGATGTATCTTGTGCTTTCAGCGGGGAGTTGTGTGGTAATCTGAATTTGATGTATCTTGTGCTTTCAGCGGGGAGTCGTGTGGGAAGAAGTTCTAATCATGCTACCGCAACATGTTAATATAATTCTACTCAGCGCTACTGTACCTAATACCATGGAATTCGCTGACTGGGTCGGGTAAGTCAATAATTCTACTCAGCGCTACTGTACCTAATACCATGGAATTCGCTGACTGGGTCGGGTAAGTCTACCCTACTGTACCTAATACCATGGAATTCCCTGACTGGGTCGGGTAAGTCTATCCTACTGTACCCAAACCTAGGAATTCGCTGACTGGGTCGGGTAAGTCTAACCTACTGTACCTAATAACATGGAATTCGCTGACTGGGTCGGGTAAGTCTACCCTACTGTACCCAAACCTCCTAGCAATTCATTGATCAATTTAGGCAAGCAACATCTTTTGCAATTAGCGACCTATTTGGCCGACTTTGCTTTGGGGTTCCGGTTCCGGTTTATGAGTTTAATTTCATGCAAAAGTATTTAATTGTAACATATCACCAATCATACTGAACATCGTGTCAAAATAACGATCGAATAAAACCTTCTGCAATATCAAAATAAATAATAATTGGTCTTTCATTTATGTGTAATTTCATGATTTATGCTCTGGATATCATGAAAACAATTAATGCGCCCTCGGTAATGATGGAATGGGGAATGTGTCGAGGATGTATTTACGTTATATCCTTGGCTTTGGATTGCTTTGCGAATATCTCAGGTGACCAAAATCCAAATTTTCTCCCGACAGGGCGAACCATTTTCACCTTATGTGTTTCCTCAAATATAGCCTAATTTATTTACCCCAAGCAGAAACATTGAATATGTCTTTAAGGCACATGCATATAATTATATATACTGGAATCAGCTTGGACGTCCATCTGTAGAGCTGGCTATATGTCCGTCCATGGACGCAATTATGTCTGAGCTTTTAATCCTACATTTTTGGGTCAATTTTGTTTAAACTTGGCAAAGATATTTAGTACCATGGGAACCTGTGCACCTGCGATTATGAGGTTTGTCCGTCTTTTTTTTGTGGAGTTATCCCCCATTTTATTTCTTAAATTTTTTTCAATATGTGGGGTATTCCTTAGTCCCACCTAGTATATTTTTTCGATTCGATTTGGTTACATAATTGCGATTCGAATCGATTCGGCAAAAGTACGCCATCTGCGCAGACATTGGGTAAAAAGTCAAGCTAAAACATGGTTAGTGCGTTCCGGCGGTCCGCATAATTTATCTGACTCGTATGCGAATCTTCCGACATCTGTTCTTGATATAAGTATGAAATGTGTGAGCGGATATACGATGTGAATAATTTAGATCAACTATCGGATATTCGCGAAAAAATAGTGCGTCATATACTATCATAACTCGCCAAGAAGATTTGTGAGTCGTGACAGTCTTGTGTTTTGTATCTGACAGAAGCCTCGATTTCAAATACGCATGCGCAATTCCATTTTACACCACCAGTCACTCTGTTCTTCGCGTAATCATCGATGCATTTGACTCATTTGTTATCACTCATAAATGACTTATTATAATTATCGGAACAATGCATTATGCATTGGTGGTGTGATATTAATAAAATGCATGTGAGACGCAGTCATATTGCAGTGTTTGTCATATTTGTCCAGTCGCCCACGGCCCATCCTGATATTAGTGGAATACGTGAGATCACAGACTCGCTACCATATCGGATCCACCCAGCCCCGTTCTATGCAGTGCGCTTGCATTGCAAGGATTATATGAAATTCATGAATATTCAAAACTCCAGTCTCCATATATGGAATGCTACTCCAGTCTCCATATATGGAATGCTACTCCAGAACTTTGACCTGTAGCACTTCGACCATGGAATGGGGGCTGGGTGGATCCAATATGGTAGCGACTCAGTGATATCACTTATAACATAAATTATATACTAAGTACATGTTTATTGTTTAATTATTAACAAATACAATTCATCAGATATCTGATGATTCAATTGAAACAGAACTAGAACTGAATTATATCGCCATCCATTTTCCTAGAAAACTGAACCCGGATTGTGGAATTTCATCACTACTACAGTCAATTATTCATGGAGATCCTTGTGCTGAACGTCAAGACTAACTTGAGTATTTCTGCAACGATATCCTTGTTTTTTCAAGCCCATATTAAAGTTTCCGTATAAGCGTGGACATACTGTGCCGCCGGTCGGTAATCAGATTTGACCCAATGGAGCAAACTGACCTGCTTTGGTGCATCGGGATTAATAGAACTACGCCCCTTATTCTTCTTCGCAGCATCCTTCTCCTTTGCATCAGCGTGCAATTTAGGATGTTTACGTGAAAGATGCGCCCATAAATTCATCGTTGTCCCTGTTTTATGCTTCTTCATTTCTAATTTGAAAGTTTTGTAAATATGGGACTTGGAAGCATCGTCAAAATAAGTATATATCACGTTTAACTGCAACATGTTTATAGCGCCCAGCGACCGAGGGTATACGTATGCGGATATGAGATATACTAATAGACTTTTTCAGCCCAATCTAAAATTGGATTGAACTTACCTAAAATAGAATAATTTATTCATAACTCAAGGGTCAGCAGAGTCCAAAAAATTATTTTTGGCGACGGCCGCCATTTTGGATTGATTAATACCACCTCGAAATGTGTAATTAGGCAAAATGCTCCAGGGCAAAAATAAAAAACTTTGTTCCAGTAAATGTTAGTTATATTTCATCATACGTAGGAACATCATGATCCTAAATCCAAAGATATTTAAAAAAATTAATGTAAATTAAACCAAAGCCCTGGTTTAAAAAAAACTGAAATTGCATGAAAAAGTTTTGTTTACTAGTACATATTTTATAAAATTATTAAAAATATTTGCCCCGAAAGAGGATTCTAGGGACCTTAGTGGACGTTTAGATTTGATCTTCCATTTTCTAACGGTATTTCCGCCTAAAAGATTGAAGAAATATTCTCAAAGTTCAAGGCCGACAAACGGAAACTTTTAAGTTCCGATTGAAAGATCGCAGAGTCATTTTAAGTTTGCTTCCTGGGAAACCAGTAAAGGCGTCATGACATCAAGACGTACATCATGGCGTCACAACCTATATCGGCGCGCAAAATTCCAGACATATCTGCGTCGATGGCCAGACAGCTGAGACTCGTATTACACTAGCAGGCTAAACATCCACATTTACGTTATATGTGATTATTTACATACATTGTATATATTATTGTCTTGTGTCCTTCAAAAGATAAAAATTCATCCGATAACCACATGAACAGTAACAAGCGGGCGCAAATTACATTTAAGTATGATCATATTAAACCTGAAGGTTATTCCCTGGTTTTCCACTAGCAGACGTAAATAGATTATAGAAGTGACGTCACGGTAAGTTAATCTAAAAGAAGGACCGCTTATGTAGATCTGCCAGATAATTTTCTTACTAAATTACGGTATATATTCCCATGTGCTCAGCATATTATGAAGCTATGCTATAAATATGCATGTGGACGTGGTATACAATATAGAAAGAAAGACAAGAACTGAAGCATATACATGTCTATTTTCCGTCATGTCATCGCATTGTCGCGTCATAGTGAATGAAAAACGGAGCTATTTTATCATAATTATCAGCTGCCGACTTCCGTCCATTGTAGCGGATTCCGCGTTGTGTTATCGATCTTATATCATGACGCTGCTCCCCCCCCCCCCCCCCCCCCCCCCCCCCCCCCCCCCCCCCCCCCCCCCCCCGACACTGAAAGTTGCCAATATGTTGGTCCATGCATTTTGATATAGCAATGTCTTTATTTATTACGTTTATGATGGGATATTTAAAAGAATTTGATGTGTTAAATGCTGGGCGGATCTTTTGTACGAGCCTGTATTCCGTCATATTCCAGTCATTTTTTTTTTAACTTGGCACAGATGTCAACAAGAGTGGGAAACAATTTTGAGTTAACCCTTTCAGTGCCAGGGGCCGATCTCATCGGCCCTAATTTACGGTTTGTAAAATCGGCCCTTTTTTTTTTAGATTTTTTGTTTTTGTTTTGGGTTGAATTGTTTTTGGGTATGCTTAAGCATGCTATAGCGAATTTAAAAACAAACTGGATAAAACTTTAGGGGCATGTTAAAACTCAAAACTATCACCAAGTATTCATAGTAATAATTTTGATGCCCATGAAAAACGTAAGATTCCCTGGCACTAAACCTACAAAATTAGTCTGTTAAAGAATATAAGAAAAAATTATTAAAATTGGAAAAAAATAATAACAAATGATGAAAATTTGTTAGGCCAATGCATTCTCTTATATATGCGAGGCGACATATGGTCGACTCGCATATATAAGAGAATGCATTGGCACAGGGTATATGGGTTGATACAAAAATCGGACCTGGCACTCAAAGTGTTAAGTCAAAATCATTTTTGTGGATTTATTGCCCTTATTTTACATAGAAATGTTTTATGTTTTTTTATTTTAGAGTTATTGACTCTTTCTTGACACATTGAAGATTTGCAACACATTTAGTGAATATGCACTTTGTATCATATAGGTGTAATCAATTGTTCCTACAGTTTGTATTATAGGGATCTATACCCATAAATTCTTCAAACCTGCCATCTTTGTCGGGGGAAATTTTTTATTGTGACCTTTTATCATGTATAAATTTAACAGTAACAAGCCTTGAAATAGTGTGTGTCATTTGCAGAATGAGGTCTCCAGAGGGTGAATTTAGTGATGCTACCCCGCATAGCGGGCTAGCATCACCAAAGTCACCCTCTGGGGACCTCATTCTGCTTACGCCTCAGCAGAATGAGGTCCCAGAGGGTGAATTTGGTGATGCTAGCCCGCTATGCGGGGTAGCATCACTAAATTCACCCTCTGGGGACCTCATTCTGCAAATGACAGACACACTATTTCAAGGCTTGAACAGTAATTCACATGAAGGGCTGACTCATGTTTTTATCTCATCTAGACGAATAAAGAAAAAGAAGATCTATGTTATTAGCACATTGAAGCGGCCGGTGCCACTCGAGCATTATCTCTATACAGGAAACAGTAATAAAACAAGCAACGAACTGTTTCTCTTACTCGACTCGATGGGAAAGTTCCTTGTACCAGGGTAAGTCATGTGACGAACTGTTTCTCTTACTCGACTCATTAGGATAGTTCCTTTTACCAGGGTAAGTCATGTGACGAACTGTTTCTCTTACTGGACTCATTAGGAAAGTTCCTTTTACCAGGGTAAGTCATATAACGAACCTTTGCTCTTACTCGACTCATTGGGAAAGTTCCTTGTACCAGGGTAAGTCATATAACGAACCTTTGCTCTTACTCGACTAATTGGGAAAGTTCCTTGTACCAGTGTAAGTCAGGTGACGAACTGTTTCTCTTGCTCGACTAATTGGGAAAGCTCCTTGTACCAGGGTAAGTCATATAACGAACCTTTGCTCTTACTCGACTAATTGGAAAATTTCCTTGTACCAGGGTAAGTCATGTGACGAACTGTTTCCCTTACTCGACTAATTGGGAAAGCTCCTTGTACCAGGGTAAGTCATCTAACGAACTGTTTCTCCTCGACTAATTGGAAAATTTCCTTGTACCAGGGTAAGTCATCTTAAGCTTTAAATTAGCCTGGAATCTCGATTATATTTTAACCCTTCCATGATGTGAGCTTCCTTAAATTTGCGAAAACTCTGTGCCAATGCATTCTCCCATAGGGAGCCTCGGATATATAAGAGAATCCTTTGTTCTAACAATATTTACCTTGACCTTGTAAGCCACTATATTCTCTTATATGTGTGAGGCTCCCTATGGGAGACTCGCATATATAAGAGAATGCACTGGCACAGGATATTTAATGCTGGACCAACACAGCCCCCATCATGAAAGGGTTAAATGTCATCAAATAGAGGTGTTGCTCCTAATTATGCAGCATATACAGTAATGCCCTAAGTAATCAACTCTTTAACTACAGCAGAATTATGGGTAACTTTTCAGGATTTAGTCGGAAATATGGCTTGTTGCCATTCATCGGAAAGCTCTCGGGGAGAGCTTTCTGATGAATGGCAACAAGCCATATTTCCGACTAAATCCTGAAAAGTTACCCATAATTCTGCTGTAGTTAAAGAGTTGATTACTTAGGGCATTACTGTACTATGTGCAATTTAACATGAAAGTTAGATTATAATTCATCAATATGACCCCAAGATGTCACTCTTTCTGATGTATATATCATCATATTTTGATTGATCATTCGGCAGAAAAACATGGCCACCAGCAGCCATCTTTGATTTCAAAATTCAATCCATTAGCACGGGCTGCAGGCCAGAGTGTTCATCTTATCTTCATGAAATTTGTCGTGCAAGTTAATATTGACATGTAAATGGGAACGAGTCATTTTGGGGTCATTCTGCCATAAAACATGACCACTGGCAGCCATCTTGGATTTTACTCTTTGCATGACTAAATTCTATGGCACGAGCTACAGGTCGTACCTTTGCTCGATCATTATGAAATTTTTTATGGCTGTTGACATTGACATGTAGATGGGAACGAATCATTTTGAAACTTTACAGGCTTGTTTAGGATCACCTCTAGATGGGAGCTATTGACTGATTTCAATAATTTTTTTGCGACAGATCCTTTATTTCAGGCAAAAAAAAACCTGACGAACACCATCTTCTGATGAGCTCCCCTTGTTTTGTTACTATTTTTAGAACAGACCATCATGAAACGTTCAGGCAATGACATGACAGATAGCCTGAGATAGAGCTAAAGTTCTCCTGCTTGCTATCCTCGGAGCATGTCCATGAGCCATAAAATGTCTCAAATTGATCATATGTATTATACCAGAAAATTCAAAATAAAATCAATATTAATTGATAGAAGTGTTTCCGGACAGGGGTCTTCAATTCATATTTATTGTCCCCCGAAAAATTAATTTTCGGGACTATAGAAACGGGGTCCATCCGTCCATCGAGCCGTTCGTCATGCCGTTCGTCCATCCGTCCGTCCGTCACACTTTTGAGTACCTTCATGGTGTAATCATCTCCTCCTACAGTTTTCATTCTAGAGATTTGAAACTTTAGAATATTGTTTCCCATATATTGAAGATGTGCAACATGTATATAGATGACTGAAAAATTCTTTTTTGACAGAGTTATTAACCCTTTTCGACTTAAAAATTTCAACATTTTTTATAATTTTCTGTATGAGGGTACCTTCATGGTGTAATCAACTCCTCCTACAGTTTTGAATGTAGATATTTGAAACTTCATAGTATTGTTACCCACATATTGGAGATGTGCAACATGTATACAGATGACGGAAAAATTATTTTTTAACGGAATTATTAACCTTTTCTTTAACAAAGTGGCATCGATTTGCCACGTTTTCGGGGGACACTGTGGTCAGCTGACCTTTTATTATGTTATACCCAGGATATGAAACTTATTATACGAAGAGATACACCATCTTTATAGTGTGAATTATAATACATTTCTGTTGTAGCTAGCTACACCAATATACACTATATATAACCCATAGAGAGCCCCACATAGGCTGGAGTAGACGACACTGTAGTGCATGCTTTCATCTTTGTGAGGCTCCCTGTGGGTTAGGAAGAGATAGACCATCTAATTTTATAGAACTAATATAGGGTTCTGTTGTAGTTACACCAAGGCTGTCGAAGCGAAGGCTTCCAGGGCGAGTAAAGCATCGCAGAGTTACGGTCCGAAAGGATACAGGGGAGGAAACCCTGCGCAGGTTTGTACATTCTCCTATACTATTTATAACTGGAGGAGGAAACCCTGCCCAGGTTCGTACATTCTCTTATATTATTTATAACTGGGGGCGGAAACACTGCCCAGGTTCTTACATTCTCTTATATTATTTATAACTGGGGGCGAAACACTGCCCAGGTTCGTACATTCTCGTATATTTTTATAACAGGCAAATTTATACTTGAACCGACCACAGCTAGAGGTACTTCATTAAATGAGGTCCCCTCGGGAAGAATTTAGTGATGCTACCCTGCATAACAGGTTAGCATCACCAAATTGGACCTCATTCTGCTTAGGTCTCATCTTCTGGGAAGTATCTATAGTCTCTTTGTTTCCACAGACCTGCAGCTGATGGTTAGGTGCAACGTTTCAAACCATACATATATCACTGTCAGTTTCACAGGGTTTCACAGGACGCAGTCAAGATGCATCCAATTTCAAAAAGTTTTGAAATCGGTTGCGTTTAACTGCGTCAAACACACAGCAGAAGGTCCAGTCAGCATCACACTACATGAAGATGGCTGGATGAAGCTTGGTGAAGTGGAAGAAATTAGACAAGTTCGATCCGGAGTCCTTCTATGATTTCTGCTTACCACAAATGAAAGCCCGCAAATAACAGCTAGTCACCTGAGAGCAAGACTGAGTTTAGTGTGTCTGTCATTTGCAGAATGAGGTCCCCAGAGGGTGAATTTAGTGATGCTATGTCACATAGCAGGCTAGTATCACTAAATTCTCCCTCTGGGGACCTCATTCACCTTGGCCTCATCTTCTCTGAAAAGTTTCTTTATTATCAAAATTCTATAGAATCTGCTTCACATAGATTCTATTTCTTTTTTAGTTTATCTTCTCTGTATCCCCAAATTGGCAGATGACACAATGCATAATCGAGGTTCCCTATGGGTGTACATCACAATATTCACCATTTAGGAAGTTGAAAATTTTAATTGTATGACAACTCGTGTAACTTTCAGGACAAGAATGTATGGTTATCTATCATAGACATGCTGAGGAAGAAAGAAAAGCTTCCGGCGGTCGCTTTCGTCTTCTCGAGGAAACGCATCGAGTCAAATGTTGATCTGATGTCCAGTGTAGATCTCACGACTCAGAAAGAAAAGAGTGAAATACATAGATTCTATGCACAGTGTACAAATCGACTGAAACCTGCCGACCGTGACTTACCTCAGGTAGCTATTACAATACAAATACATAGGTTCTACGGTGTACGAATCGACTGAAACCTGCTGACCGTGATCTGCCTCAGTTAGCTATTACAATACAAATATAGTAGCACCCACCTGTTTTCAATATTACGATATTGTTAGACTATTATCAAGGCTATTTGTCATAACCATAGATTTGTTCTTGTATTTGAGATTCATCAGCCAGGTTTAGGCTTCAGCCACAGCAAAACATCAGGTCTACCGTGAAACCTGTTATCTTCGTTTATTGTATTAACTAAATTTAACAACAATTTTATGACAAGTTGACAACATTAATGATAAGGTAAATGAACTATACCGTATTCTCGCGGGTATAAGACCAGGGGGCCTAGGGAATAAATAGCATGAAAAGGCATGGTTGGTCTTATACCCCGGAAAAAATTGAGTATTTCGGATGTCATCACCCAAGATCGAATCTGCTTCCGCGAAATTCCCCATTCACGTTCGGTTTTGGAGAAATTCCTGCCGTTATAAATGAAATATACCCGATAACAGCTAAAAGTATATACACATATAATGTATTGTTGAAAAGACAAACAGTTCCAGGAAAAATTGCAAGACTTACAAACACCATTCTTATCTGTTTCAACCTTGCGTCCTGATATTGTACTAAATGAACTAATTAGGGGAATTAATGGCCAGTTATCTTACATAATTCTTCACCAAAGAGACATCTCAAATAAATTCCAAAGAAACACCGATGAATTGACATGGTTGTTGTACCGTGACCTAATTTAGTTTCCAAGAAAATCAACAGCATGTCCTCAAGGCTCTCAATGGGTTTATTTAAAATAAAAGAAATTTAGAGTTGTCCATCTTTAGCTGTTAGAATCAGAACAATTCTTCCAAAGTCAACATTTTACATTGTTTCGAAGGCGTACCACAAGACATTGCGAAATTTTAAGAAAGCACATTTAGATTGGTTTTATTATGATTTGGCGACTGAGATTCATGTGGTAATATACAATGCCAGTACCAAGTGTGAACAGTACTTATACGGGAGTCAAAAGTAAGACTAAGCCGACGGCAGACAAATGAATATAAATAGATGAATCCATTTTAGTTTACAATGTTTACATAAATACCCAAGCCACATTATTTTAGTAAAATTGCACCGAAGACATCTATTCATGCAGTTGTAATTAATACATCACTCGGCCATGATTGTTCATACCTCGCTAATTTACTGTGGCACAGTTATGAGACAAAGTGTCTGCTGAATACCGATGTTTACCGATATGGAAAGCATAATGTCGGAAAAGCACTGGTTAAAGACTTATTTTTCAAAGTCTGGTGGTCATTCATAATGGGTAATTTTGCTATTCTTGCCACAAAACACCAACAGTTGGTCAGGTTTGACAGGTGGTCGCACATGGCAGGTCATTTATATAGTAAATCCAGTCCGTACAATGCCAATGCAGTCGTTAAAGCCAGGTGGTCGCTGAAGGCAGTGGTCGCTCAAAGCAGGTTTCACTGTACTAGACTTATGTCTATATTCAAACTGATTTATGACCATTATGGTTTGGCGAATTTGGTAGGCGGGCGGGCGGGCGTCCAGGCTTCTGGACCACAGGCCCCTGAGGAAAATTATTAAAATACCAATATAGACTATACCAGTGTACAGGTTCCAATAATAAATTTTGGCTAAAACCACATTTAATATTTAGTATTGTATCAAAGCAAATTCCAATTATTTAACTATACTTTCAAGTCCACTTCTGTTTTTAAATCAAATAAACTTCTTGGAACAGAGAAAATTAATAATTCAAGTGTTTATTCAATACTCTATTGGATATCTATGCATATTTATTTTTTCAAGCCAACATTTGTGAACTTTACTCTCGATCAATCAGCAAGTTGCTCAAAATTTAGTGCAAGTCGCAGACACGTCTAGTTTATGGAATTGCTGAAAATATGGAGCACAACCACACCGGGTGAAATAAAAGAGGTATTGGTGACTCCCGAATGACTTGTAGAATATATGTGAGCATTTATAGGTTATGACATCGCGTTTAATTACACGTTCGCGACAATTTATTTCTTGAAATTATTGATTTTATAACTAGGTCAAAGGCCTCTCGGTGGACAGGGAGAATGACAAGCCGATTTGTTTGGTAGAATTCAGTAGATTCCGATATCATATCTCGACTTCTCTTCATTCGATTTCTCCGAGTTATATGTCAAATAAAAGGGAATTTTATTGCCAATAAGACACACCTGGGGGATATTTGGCTGCAATTATCGATTTCTAGAATATATTAGGGTTTTGATAGTTGGTGTGGTTTTAGCCAAAATCGATCATTGGAACCTTTACACTGGTATAGCAAATATTGGAATTTTAGTAATTTTCCCCAATGGCCTACGGGCACGAGACTGTTAAAGCGATAACTCAAACAAACGTCAACCGATTTCATATCATATTTGGTATATGGGTCTATTGCAACAATATCTCGAACGAGTTTGAAAACCAGGTCTGTCCAATCTTTTATGCAAGATTTATTGGACTAAGTTTGTCTAGTTTTAGATTTTTTTGTCCTTCGCGACCGTTAGCACGATAACTCAAAGAACATTTGAACGATTTCAACGAAACTTGGTATATGAGTCTAGGATCACCTCTAAATAGGAGCTATCAAATTTGAATGATTTTTTATTAAAAACATGGCCACTAACAGCCATCTTGGATTTTACTCTTTGCATCACTAAATCCTTTACCATACCCTACAGTGTATATCCTCCATCCGATCATCACCAAACTTCATATGGATCTTCGGGGTGACCTCTAGATGGGAGACTACCTTTTTTTCCCCCGAAATTCATTAAAAAAAACATGGCTGCTAGCAGCCATCTTTGATTTCAAATGTGAATCCATCAGCACACCCTGCACCCCACATTTATTGGAGGATTGTTTTGAAACTTGACAGCCTTGTTTAGGATCACCTCTAGGTGGGAGCGATCAAATTTTAGCGATTTTCTATCAAAAACATGGCCGTGGCAGCCATCTTGAATTTTACTCTTTGCATGACTAAATCCTTTGGCACACCCTATAGACCACATTCCTCATCTAATCTAATCGCTACCAAACTTCATATGGATCTTCGGGGTGACCTCTAGATGGGTACCATCGATTATTTCAGAAATTTGGATTTTACTCTTTGCATTACTAAATCCTTTGGCACACCCTACAGGCCACATCTATCATCCGATCATTATCAAACTTCATATGGATCTTCGGGTGACCTCAACCGATTTCAATAATTCTTTTGTGACAGATCCACTCTTACAGGCACAAAAACTTGTCGAGCGCCATCTTCCGATGCGCACCCCTTGTTATTTCTTAAATATCAACTTCAACTGGGGAACTTCAATCTGATCCTAGATGTCCCATAGCAGTTGAGGTCTCAACAGAATAAGGTTCCAATAGGGTGAATTTGGTGATGCTAGCCTGCTGCGCTACTAATACTTTATATTGTGTAGGCCGGTACTAATATTTATATTTATTGTGTAGGTCGTTCAGATGCAGGACATTCTGAGAAGGGGTTTGGGAATCCATCATAGTATATTTATATGTATTGTGTAGGCCGGTACTAATATTTATATTTATTGTGTAGGTCGTTCAGATGCAGGACATTCTGAGAAGAGGTTTGGGAATCCATCATAGCGGAGGCCGGTACTAATATTTATATTTATTGTGTAGGTCGTTCAGATGCAGGACATTCTGAGAAGAGGTTTGGGAATCCATCATAGCGGAGGCCGGTACTAATATTTGTATTTATTATGTAGGTCGTTCAGATGCAGGACATTCTGAGGCGAGGTTTGGGAATCCATCATAGCGGAGTTTTGCCGATATTAAAGGAGACCGTGGAACTACTTTTCCAAAGAGGACTGGTGAAGGTATGGTTCATTATACTATGTATGGTTCATTATACTATGTATGGTTCATTAGAGGGCTGGTGAAAGTATGGTCCATTATACTATGTATGGTTCATTAGAGGACTGGTGAAGGTATGGTTCATTATACTATGTATGGTTCATTAGAGGGCTGGTGAAAGTATGGTTCATTATACTATGTATGGTTCATTATACTATGTATGGTTCATTATACTATGTATGGTTCATTAGAGGGCTGGTGAAAGTATGGTTCATTATACTATGTATGGTTCATTAGAGGGCTGGTGAAAGTATGGTCCATTATACTATGTATGGTTCATTATACTATGTATGGTTCATTATACTATGTATGGTTCATTATACTATGTATGGTTCATTAGAGGGCTGGTGAAAGTATGGTCCATTATACTATGTATGGTTCATTAGAGGACTGGTGAAAGTATGGTTCATTATACTATGTATGGTTCATTAGAGGGCTGGTGAAAGTATGGTCCATTATGCTATGTATGGTTCATTAGAGGACTGGTGAAGGTATGGTTCATTATACTATGTATGGTTCATTAGAGGGCTGGTGAAGGTATGGTTCATTATACTATGTATGGTTCATTAGAGGGCTGGTGAAAGTATGGTCCATTATACTATGTATGGTTCATTAGAGGGCTGGTGAAAGTATGGTCCATTATACTATGTTGTTTTTTAGTTGTTTTAAAATATTTTCTATAACTAAGCTATTAAGGCCATTCATATATTAAATATCTGTGTTCTTTTTTTTTTTTATGGTGCCCACATAGTGAGCAATGGGGGATGCCACAGTGTCCTGGGCCCGCAAAAAAGGTACCCTGCCTTGCTCACCGGAAGCTATATTATGCTAATGATGAACAGATAGTCTGCAGTCAGAGCAGTTTTAGCCAGTCGTAAATAAAAATTGTAGAGTACCCTGGAAGTCAAGTATCATATTGTATCATATTTGTTATTAGGATAACTGTTATAGTAGTCATAAAAGTTATTAGTACATGTATATATCCTTTTAATAAGTTTCCGTAAGTTTGGTGTAAGGCTTATCTTAAAGTTATTAGTATGTGTCCCTTTAATATGTTTATAAAAGTTGGTCATAAAGTTTATCTTAGGTTCTGCATAAAACATTTTATGCTAATACTACAAGATATCTGCCTTATATCCCTTAATTATTGATTGTGCTCCAGTTTTCTATTAATAGTATAGTGCCGGGTTACAGTGTTGACAACCAGACATATTTTGCCAGACTTGGTGGGTCTAAACTGAATTAAACTGCTGGGGTTGGTGGGTGGGGTAAATTTCAGCTGACTTCCGGGGGTGGTACACAAGTTTAAATGGAACAGCCCTCAGGAAATTAGATCTCAATTTTGAGATGAGGGAGGGAGGCTATTTATTTTGAGATGAGGGAGGGAGGCTATTTATTTTGAGATGAGGGAGGGAGGCTATTTATTTTGAGATGAGGGAGGGAGGCTATTTATTTTGAGATGAGGGAGGGAGGCTATTTATTTTGAGATGAGGGAGGGAGGCTATTTATTTTGAGATGAGGGAGGGAGGCTATTTATTTTGAGATGAGGGAGGGAGGCTATTTATTTTGAGATGAGGGAGGGAGGCTATTTATTTTGAGATGAGGGAGGGAGGCTATTTATTTTGAGATGAGGGAGGGAGGCTATTTATTTTAATTTTTTCTCATAATTTGGAAAACATACTCCAGAAACAAACAAAAATGCATTTTCATTGTTTGAATCAAATAGTTCTAACAGCAATTATTGAAAAACAATTTTGTAGAGGCTTTTTAAAATAGAATTTCAGTGGTGAGGGAGGCGCATGAGAACACAGCAGTTTTTTTGTAAAGTCTGATGACAAAATTATTATTAACCTTTCATGAGGAGAGCCAATGAATTCTCTTATATATGCAAGTCTCATAGGGAGAATGCAGTGGCCTAACAATATTTACAATGACCTTTTAAGCCAGCTTATTCTCTTATATATGTGAGACTCGCATATATAAGAGAATGCGCAGGATCTTTAATGCTGCACCATCAAAGCTCCCATCATGAAAGGGTTAAACATCGGGGTGAAGATTATTTGGAGTACATTCAATATTCGATAGATTACATGACTGCCTGCAGCCATCTTGGGATTTTACTCTTTGCATGACTAAATCCTTGGACACATCCTACAGACCACATTCCTCATCTGATCATCTTCAAACTTCATATGGATCTTCGGGGGTGACATAAAATTTTAACGAATTTCATCCAAAAAACATGGCTGCCAGTGGCCATCTTGGATTTTACTCTTTGCATTACGACATCCTTCGGCGCACTCTGCAGGCCACATCCCTCATTGAATCATCACCAAACTTTATATGGATCTTCGGGGTGACATCTAGATGGAATTTATAAATTTTTACCGAAATTCGTTGAAAATATGACTGGCAGCAGCCATCTTGTTGGATTTCAATTTTGATTCCATCGCCTCACCCTGAACCCTCATTTATTGGATAAATGTTTTGAAACTTTACAGGCATGTTTAGGATCATCACTAGATGGGATCTATCAAATTTGAATGATTTTTAACGAAAAAACATGGCCACTGGCAGCCATCTTGAGTTATAATATTTGCATGACTACACATTTTGGCACACACTACCGACCACATCCCTCTCCCGATCATCACCAAACTTCATATGGATCTTTGAGGTGACCGCTAGAAGGGAGCCATCAATTTTTTTCTGAAAATCGTGATAAAACATGGCCGCCAACTGCCATCTCAGATTTTACTCTTTGCATGACTAAATCCTTTGCCACATCCTACCTACCACATCTATTATCCATTCATACAAAACTTTATATAGATATTCGGGGTGACCTATAGAGGGGACACATAAATTTTTTCCCATTTCGTTAAAAACATGGCCTCTAGTGGCCATCTTGGATTTAACATTTGAAATATCAGCACATCATGCAGCCTTCATTTATTGGACAAATGTTTTGAAAATTTATAGAATGTTTAGGATCACTTCTAGATGGGGGAATTTTAACAAACTTTGATAATAAAGCAATTTTAATAATTAAATTCCATTTCAGAGCTACCGTCTCAATATTTCTATTTGGCACTGCTTATAATTTATGCTAGCCAATCAGAGCTAAGGATTTCCTCGTAGACAGAAATAGATGTGGCAGTACTGTTAGTTTGACTGTAATTGGGAGTACGGTAGTGAACATAGTATATACCATCTGAATTAAATTCAAACTGATAACTAACATGATTTATGAATACAGATACTATTCTCCACGGAGACGTTCGCTATGGGTGTCAACATGCCAGCACGAACGGTTTTGTTTGATGCCATCAAAAAGCATGATGGGAAGTCTCTGCGAGACTTACAGGCGGGAGAGTATATACAGATGGCAGGCAGGGCTGGTAGGCGAGGCATCGATACAACGGGGACAGTCATTATACTGTGTAAGGGAGACGTACCAGAAACATCAGATCTACACAGAATGATGCTGGTTAGTATCGTATGTCCATCGTAACTCCAGTCGTTGGCTTTTAATATTTGTTTTTTTTTTTCGAAAAATTTTGACTGAGTTGACTTGGCTGAACTAAGGGAAAAATGAATTGTGACAATATCGGCAATATAATTTGTGTGAAAAATTACATGAGTGTTTGATATTATATGTTATTAATTGGTTGTTTCCATATTGGCCGAGCTATGAGGGCGAGGTCTGTCATAATACGACAGACTGAGGCCTCCTAACTCAGTCAATGTGGAAACAACCAATTAATAAATATTTTATTAATTAGCAACAAGGGCAATAATTGTTTTGTAATTTCCGCTAAAAACTATAAATCCTCTATATATGTACCTTGGAACTCATGTACAGCCAGGCCTCAAAATATAGTGCCTGACATTTGCAGAATGAGGTCCCCAGAGGGTGAAATAGGTTTACTACCACACACAGGCCCATTACAGAGACAAGCTGATTAGCGAGACATTAAAGTTCAATCGGGAACATGTGAACAGTGAACATAAATAAGTCCCACTCAGCTAACTTCTCGAAAACATGTCATGATTCAATCATTCATGAAGAAATTAACTTCTTAAAGATGAATTATCTCTTTAACCCTTTACCCAACAGAAGGGCCCTGTGCCAATGCATTCTCTTATATATGCGAGTCGACCATAGGTCGCCTCGCATATATAAGAGAATGCATTGGCTTAACACATTAAAAATTATAAAATTGTTAAAGAATGTAAGAAAAAATTGTAAAAAGTGTTAAAAAAAGATTTTTTTTAGGCCAATGCATTCTCTTATATATGCGAGGCGACCTATGGTCGACTCGCATATATAAGAGAATGCATTGGCACAGGGCATAACTGTAACTATCACAATGTGGTCAAGGAGCCGGTTCCAATGATATCCATATGTGTATGGTTCTATTGAGACAGACTGAAGATATTTTAGGCTGTTGAAGCTTTATTTGGCCGGTTTTGGCCGGTTTGTTGGGTAAAGGGTTAAATAACAAATTTTAAATAGTTGCGTGGGTATAAAATAATAGATATGAACTGAAGACCCATGTCCAGAAAAGCTTCTATCAATTAATATTGATTTTATTTCGAATATTAAATCGGGCCCGTTTATGTTACTATTTTTAGAACCGACAATTCGGATGAGACCGTATTGCGATATAGAGCACTGGGCTGTTCCTACGGCTACGCAACGAATGTCAAATGTCACAGATTGTTTGTTTGTATTATTTTGTTCCACAGATATAAGCGATAATGAGTATAATTAACGTTTATTTGTGACAAAATTGCACAATATAATTTCTGGTCTCTGTTAACAGTAACCACTATTGTTCGTTAGCTGAACAAACACACCTTTTTAGACCAGAAAATATTCGAAATAAAATTAATATTAATCGATAGAAGCATTTCCGGACAGGAGTCTTCGATTCAAATCTAATATTTTATACCCCGGTAACTATATAATACATGTTTACAAAGAGATAATCCACCTTTAACCCTTTACCCAACAAAACGGCCAAAAACGCCCAAATAAAGCTTCAACAGCCTAAAATATCTTCGGTCTGTCTCAATAACACCATACAAATATGGATATCATTGGAACCGGTGTAACAGTTTATATCCCCCCCTGGGTATCTTCCCCCCGCCCTGGGTATCTTCCCCCCACTCATATATTTTTTTTTCCTCACTTATTTTATATTATTATGGTAAGAAATGCCGAGAAAACTATTAAAAAAAATATATATTTTGAACTTAACCCCTCACACAATAGCATAAATATGTCAAAATATTACCTTACGATTTTCTCGTTTATTTTGCTTTATATTGTCATGAAATGGCGAGAAAATAACTTTATATGAGAACAATTTAATAGAGCAAGAATTTGGGGTGGGGGGATATCCAGGCCTGAGTATTTCCCCCCCCCAACACAGCGGCTACATATGACAAAAATTAAACGTATGATTTTATTGCTTAATTTGATTTATATAGTTATGAAATGGCAAGAAATTAACTTTATATGAGCAAAATTTGATTAGAGTAAGAATTTGGGGTGGGGGGGGGGGATACCCAGGCCTGAGTATCTTCCCCCCCACCCAGCGGCTACATATGACAAAAATTAAACGTATGATTTTATTGCTTAATTTGCTTTATATAGTCATGAAATGGCGAGAAATTAACTTTATATGAGCAAAATTTGATTAGAGTAAGAATTTGGGGTGGGGGGGAGATACCCAGGCCTGAGTATCTTCCCCCTCCCACCCAGCACCTACATATGACAAAAATTAAACGTATGA
This sequence comes from Siphonodentalium dalli, assembly GCA_032622095.1. Lineage (NCBI taxonomy): Eukaryota > Metazoa > Mollusca > Scaphopoda > Gadilida > Siphonodentaliidae > Siphonodentalium > Siphonodentalium dalli. Next base: position 212,679,039 of record CP136069.1, read on the forward strand.
TTTTATTGCTTAATTTGCTTTATATTGTTATGAAATGGCGAGATAAACTTATATATATATTTTTTTTAATTCTGCTGCTGGGGGAGAGGGGGATACTCAGGCCTCTCCCCCACACCAAATTCCTACTCTATCAAAAAAGTTAATTTCTGACCATATCATGACTATTTAAAGCACTAAAATCATACGTTTAATTTGTGTCATATGTAGGTGCTGGGTGGGGGGGGGGGGGAAGATACTCAGGTCTGGGTATCTCCCCCCCCACCCCAAATTCTTACTCTAATCAAATTTTGCTCATATAAAGTTAATTTCTCACCATTTCATGACTATATAAAGCAAATTAAGCAATAAAATCATACGTATAATTTTTGTCATATGAAGGTGCTGGGTGGGGGGGGGGGGGGGGGGGGGGGAGATACTCAGGCCTGGGTATCATCTCCCCACCCAAAATTTTGCTCATATAAAGTTAATTTCTCGCCATTTCATGACTATATAAAGCAAATTAAACGATAGAATCATAAGGTAATATTTTGACATATTTATGCTATTATTGGGTTAAGTTAAACTTCAAAATAACCACAAAAAAAAAACATTAATAGTTTTCTCGGCATTTCTTACCATAATAATATAAAATTAGTGAGGGAAAAAAAATGTACGAGTGGGGGGGAAGATACCCAGGGTGGGGGGAAGATACCCAAGAGGGGAAGATATCGTGTTACACCGGTTCATTGACCACATTGTGATGGTTACAGTTATGCCCTGTGCCAATTCATTCTCTTATATATGCGAGTCGACCATAGGTTGCCTCGCATATATAAGAGAATGCATTGGCCTAAAAAATCGTTTTTAACAATTTTAACATTTTTTCTTACATTTTTTAACAATTTTTATAATATTTGTTCTACATTCTTTGACAATTTTAACATTTTTAATATGTGTTAAGCCAATGCATTCTCTTATATATGCGAGGCGACCTATGGTCGACTCGCATATATAAGAGAATGCATTGGCACAGGGCCGTTCTGTTGGGTAAAGGGTTAAGTTGTTCAATGTTCAACAAGTAGTTAAAATGTCATTGAGTTATATTATAATGTCATTGAGTTATATTATAATGTCATTGAGTTATATTATAATGTCATTGAGTTATATTATAATGTCAATTTAAACTTTTATGACATTTATTCTTTATGAATATTCTTTGAAAAAAATATTGTTTTATATGCTTAATACAAAAACACAATTACAACACATTCCCATTGGTTACTGACAATTTAAAGAGCAACAGTATCATGATTACAAATTTACAACATTTTAACATATAGCTTATTAAATTCAGCCCTGTGTAGGCCCTGTCATCAGGCATGGAAATCTCAAGGCGGGCTGGCGGGCTGCCCGCCTACAGCCCGCCTAGAATTTTCCAAGGCGGGCTTTTTATAGCCCGCCTCGTCTACGATAGGACATTTATTATTTAGTTATTGTATTGTGTTTAATGAGTAAAATACTGCATCAAAATCGTAATTATATTGTACAGTGTGTGGACTGTGCGCATGCGTGACCTGACGGTAATGTCAAATGGGAATTATAGTGGAATCAGTAAATTCCGGAACGAACTGTTTCGTAAATCTGATCTTTTGATCGATTCTCACACATATTATGACCAAAATAAATTATTTCTCTTCATAAGATTGAGCTTACAATATATTTCACTGGATAAAATGAACACATGTTTGTGGATAGTGAGAACCAAATGTCACTGTCCCAATTAAGTTCAACCTTTCGTTCCGTTTCCGGTTCCTATCAGTGAAAATTGTATTTAGCTTGCAGCCATCTTTTATCGCTTCGATTGACAATATTTTAATATAATTAGCTAAATGTATCCACGTATTCTAGTTTACACTGTTATTCAATTATTAAAGTTCAGAAACTATTATCTATGTCCCCAATTGCAAACACCCAGTAAATCTATAGATAGCGACTTGACCGCTGCAAGCAGCAGTCTCGATCGGCAATGGAATATGGATTACTTTGAGAGAAAAAGCAGTCAATATTCAAGTGCGAATATACTGGATTTAATATCGTTCTTGATTGTGTATTTTATGTTAAATTACACTTTCATGGAAAATGCTTTTAATGTGGACAAACTCACCCAATTCCGTTGCATGGGTTGGACACCGACTGACAAATTGTGTTGAGTACAAACAGTCTTACATTTTGTTTCTGGTTCATATAAATTATCATGACATATAAAACATAGTTAAATATTCACCATACCATAATTACTGTGGGGGATTTTGACATTCACAACTCGGTGGACACTTTGTTTCCACATGAAGAAAATTAATTTAGATGGAGTTATACAACATCAAAAATAGACAAACTAACGGCAGTAGTACATGTAACTCAGATAAAATAAATCATAACTTTAAAAGTTGAGGAGGGCTATAGCCCTCCTAGGCATATCTAGGAGGGCTATTAATAGCCCTCCTGGATTTTCTAGATCGCCAGCCCTGTGTCATAGAAAACACAAGCCTTTTCTTAAGCCCCGCACCATTTACTAACCGTGAAGAATGCTTTAATAGTGGATTTGTTTTATCCAGGGAAAGCCGGCCAAGCTTGAATCACAGTTCCGACTGACTTACACGATGATACTCAATCTCCTTCGTGTGATAGAACTACGAGTCGAGGATGTTATGAAGCGAAGTTTTTCAGAATTCCACCAACAGAAAAACGTCAACAAAATTAAGGAGGAACTGGATGAGTTGAGTGTGAAAATCGTAGCAATACAGGACATTGTTTGTTATTTATGTGCGGAGGACTTGGAGAAATATTTTGAAATTTGTTCCGATTTAAAAATATTGAAGACTTATTTACAGGTGAGCTAACCTCTTTATTGTCAAACGATTTGTCCTAAATTTCATGCTGAAACTCTCCCATTAAAATTGACAAATTAAAGGCATGGATGGCTTTCGTTAACCCTTTACCCAACAGAACGGCCCTGTGCCAATGCATTCTCTTATATATGCAAGTCGACCATAGGTCGCCTCGCATATATAAGAGAATGCATTGGCTTAACACATATTAAAAATGATAAAATTGTCAAAGAATGTAGAAAAATATTATAAAAATTGTTAAAAAATGTAAGAAAAAATTATAAAATTGTTAAAGAATGTAAGAAAAAATGGTAAAAAGTGTTAAATTTTTTTTAGGCCAATGCATTCTCTTATATATGCGAGGCGACCTATGGTCGACTCGCATATATAAGAGAATGCATTGGCACAGGGCATAACTGTAACCATCACAATGTGGTCAATGAACCGGTTCCAATAATATCCATATTTGTATGGTGTTATTGAGACAGACCGAAGATATTTTAGGCTGTTGAAGCTTTATTTGGGCGTTTTTGGCCGGTTTGTTGGGTAAAGGGTTAAAGGTTATAATTTAGAAATAAGTTTCCAAATTATGAAAATTTCCTGAAGAGTATAATAGTATGGATGTGATATTTCCACAAAACACACTTTGTGCGAGCTGAGCATTTTATATACAGCACGTGAAGAGAGTGAGCTTACCATTTTTTACGAATTTCTTGGACAAACATGGCTGCCAGTGGCCATTTTGGATTTTCCTCCCATTCCCCCGAAAAAGGACAGCCAGTCCCCCGAAAAAGGGCAGCCATTCCCCCCCAAAAAGGTAGACTAGTTCAATTCAATACGGATATAAGGTTAATGTTTTGAAAAAATAATATGCTCTAGATGTCTTAACCCTTTCATGAAGATCCTGTGCCAGTGCATTCTCATATATGTGAGTCTTATAGGGAGCCTCACATATTTAAGAGAATGCACTGGCTTACAAGGTCAAGGTAAATACTGAATGCATTGGCACAGAGTTTCTGCAAAATTTCAGGAAGCGCCAGTCAGGGATGGGTTAACTATATTCTTTGCATGGGGGCGATTCCATTCATTACACTCGGATACAACGAGTAATGAAATTACAATGGGCAATGAATGGAATGATCAGGCGTAAATACTTGGAGTATGCTGGCTACACCTACGGCCGAGGTGGTGTATTGTAATGTGACGTCACTTCCCGTGAAAAGATCGGTTGTCAACTGAGAAAGCACATGGAAAATTGTTATGTAATAGACTAAATGAATTTATTTTTTAATAATTTGTCATAAATATGTGGAAAATATATTCCGTCTGTTCACACCCAGTGTGAGTTTTGTCAAATTTCCTGAATACAAAATTATGTTTTGTTTGCAGTTGTAACTATGCTACTTATAGATTATTCTGGTCACCAAAAATCATTCCATTCATTTTTACCCATGGTATTTTACCCATTTTAGCCAAGCGTAATGAAAGGAATCGCCCCATGGTTCATTTACATGTATCTGCTTCCAGGGATGTGGCTAGAGGGTTTCCGTTCGGGGGGTGTCCACCATGGGAAATTCCAACTGCACCCCCCCCCCCCTTGAAACAGAATCAGACCGAACACAAGTTTTGCATAATTCCATTTACAACTGATGACAATTCCAATGACAATATTGGCCAAATGTATGATAATATTGTTTTCTTAAATTAACTAGCAGTTTTTGACTGGCCATGGCGGAGGGACCAGGACACAAGCTTTCCAACTGTTGGAAATTTCCAACCTGACACCCCCCTGAGGTTGGAAAATTTCCAACTGATGACTATTTCAGTCAAAAATGTTTACCAAAAATAAGAACATTTGCAAATATTGGTCCAAAAACAATTAATTCCCCCCAAGAAATTGTTTGAAAATCAAACTACAAGAACATTTTCAACATACTGTTGGTGTGAAATTTCCAACTAATGTATTGGCAGGTATGAAATTTCCAACTGTTGACAATTTTGACCAAAGTTGGGGGGGGGGGGGTGAGACACCCCCCCAAACCCCCCCCCTGTCACCACGTCTATGTCTGCTTCTCAACTCTTAATTAATCATGTATACGTTGTAATTATCAAAGATGGATCAAATGTGCATTTTATGTATCTTAACCTTTTAACCATATGCCATATGGCAATGTTTTAAAATATATGTTATGCTATGGTTTACTTGGTCAAAAGCTCTTCAGGTTTTGATATCTGACTTTAAATAAAATTTATCTTATTGTCCCCTGACATTCCTTCGGAGGACTATAGTAATGATCCTCATCCATCCATCCGTCTGTCCGAAACTTAAAAAAAAAACTTGGCACATAGATCAACCTGTGCACCTGTGATTTTGAGTTCAGGCGCACTCATTTTGGCGGAGTAATTGCCATTTTTCAACATAGAATCGTACACCCTGGGATGCATCTTTTGTCAGAGCTTGTATTCCGTCATTTTCCAGTCAATTTAAAAAAAAACTTGGCGCAGATTTCAACCAGCATGGCTCCGATTTTGAGTTCAGTTGAACTCATTTTGTTGGAGTTATTGCCATTTTATGACATAGAAATGTTTCGTTTTTTGTTTTAGAGTTATTGACCCTTTCTTGACACATTGAATATGCACTTAATATCATATTGGTGTAACCAATTCCTCCTACATTTTGTAGTATAGGGATCTGAAGCCCATAAATTCTTCTAACCTGCCACCTTCATCGGGGGACATTTTGGTAAGCGACCTTTTATTTGGAGTTTTGAACCACAATTTTTTGGTCCAAAGCGAACATTACACCTGAATTTTCATATTGTCTTCATAATGTCTTCTATTTAACAGGAAGTTGTTATTTCACATCCAGCGGCAGTTAAAGCAATGACTGCGGGAAGGATTATAATATTCAGTACAAAGAAATATAATCACAGATTCGGTGTCGTGTTATCGTCAGCTTTATCCAAGAACAATGAACGGATATTCAGTGTCGTTTGTTTGTGTGACAAGTCAGAATCGTTATCTTCTGCGAGCAGTACCAGTCTAAGGAGTAACCCTGACGATTCTGTGCATCCAATCATTGAAAAGCAACTGTTTCTCCCTGAAGGTGGCGCTGGTCATGATATTGTTGAACTTTCCTCGGCAGACATAAGTGTGATAACAACGAAAACTATTAAAATAGAAGCTGATAAAATACTTACTGATGTGAAGAAACGACAACAACAACGCTTTAGGTAATTTTTTATAACCCCATAACGACAACAACAATGCTTCAGGTAATTTTTTATAACCCCAAAACGACAACAACAACACTTCAGGTAATTTTTTATAACCCCGTAACGACAACAACAACGCTTCAGGTAATTTTTTATAACCCCCGTAACGACAACAACAACGCTTCAGGTAATTTTTTATATGGCTATTATTTACTAACAAGGCATATGATCTTGACAATTTATGAAATATTTATGATTGGTAGCAAAATATGTCTATATTTTAATACTCTTTCTGTTTATCGCGGTTTTAACAGATGTAATTATTTAACAGCAATATCCTTCCGTATCTTTAAAGTGCTCTCAAACACTCCGCTATTGTGTTCGAAATGGAATAACAAATAATGTGTCTTGAGAACATATTTTCATTGGCTTAACTAGTTGCTAAAATTCTTGTTTCTTTTTCAGAGATGATCCACCAAGTAAATCAGTATCCACGGCAACACAGGAATTACTGCGATTAACAGAATCGAATCTCACAGGATTACCTGCTCTTGATCCTGTCAAAGATCTCAACATTAAGGATATCGAGCTCGTCGAGCGCTTCCGATCGTACAAGCTGATGCAGGATAGCTTACCGAAATATCAGTGTGTGCACTGTACCAACTTCCAGGAGCATGTGAGTAACCGAAATATCAGTGTGTACACTGAACCAACTTCCAGGAGCATGTGAGTAAATAGTCTGAGTGAATACAGGCTATTAAATAGCATGTGAGTAAATAATCTGAGTGAATACAGGCTATTAAATAGCATGTGAGTAAATAATCTGAGTGAATACAGGCTATTAAATAGCATGTGAGTAAATAATCTGAGTGAATACAGGCTATTAAATAGCATGTGAGTAAATAATCTGAGTAAATACAGGCTATTAAATAGCATGTGAGTAAATAATCTGAGTGAATACAGGCTATTAAATAGCATGTGAGTAAATAATCTGAGTGAATACAGGCTATTAAATAGCATGTGAGTAAATAATCTGAGTGAATACAGGCTATTAAATAGCATGTGAGTAAATAATCTGAGTGAATACAGGCTATTAAATAGCATGTGAGTAAATAATCTGAGTGAATACAGGCTATTAAATAGCATGTGAGTAAATAATCTGAGTGAATACAGGCTATTAAATAGCATGTGAGTAAATAATCTGAGTGAATACAGGCTATTAAATAGCATGTGAGTAAATAATCTGAGTGAATACAGGCTATTAAATAGCATGTGAGTAAATAATCTGAGTGAATACAGGCTATTAAATAGCATGTGAGTAAATAATCTGAGTGAATACAGGCTATTAAATAGCATGTGAGTAAATAATCTGAGTGAATACAGGCTATTAAATAGCATGTGAGTAAATAATCTGAGTGAATACAGACTATTAAATAGCATGTGAGTAAATAATCTGAGTGAATACAGGCTATTAAATAGCATGTGAGTAAATAATCTGAGTGAATACAGGCTATTAAATAGCATGTGAGTAAATAATCTGAGTGAATACAGGCTATTAAATAGCATGTGAGTAAATAATCTGAGTGAATACAGACTATTAAATAGCATGTGAGTAAATAATCTGAGTTAATACAGACTATTAAATAGCAACACGTTACAAGTCTCAAACAATTATCTTGGAATTTCTTTACATTTTACTTCGATTCTGGGGAAAATTCGAAAAAGCAAATATTATTATTTGTATTTTGGAGTGCAAGCTGCTAAGTGGATTTAACCCTTTCAGTGCCAAGTCCGATTTTTGTATCAACCCATATTTCCTTGATCATTTTTCAAATTTATTGATTATAATAATGTGATACATTGATGGAAAGAGCTCTAATTATAATCTAATAGCTTGGACTTGGCACTGAAAGGGTTAAACAAACAATACACATAAATTTTTGAGGATCTGGTGAACAGTTTAAAAAAAAAGTTGTGTATACATCATTATGCCTCTGTGACCTGCTGTGACTGAAGTAAAGGTGTGTATACTGGATTACATGCATCCGATCCTCTGTCCGTCAGTCTATGAAATTTGGTCTGGATGTTCACTACTATGAGGATATTCATTCGTTTTGTTCGGGTTTTACATTCTAGAGTTATTCATCTTTCTTTATCTGGAAATGTTGTTTTTTTCTGTCTGTCCAGGCAGATATCTCAGCCACCAGTTGTCGGATTTCAATGAGATTTGGTCTGGATGTTCACTACTATGAGGATATTCATTCGTTTTGTTCGGGTTTTACATTCTAGAGTTATTCATCTTTGTTTATCTGGAAATGTTGTTTTGTTTTTGTCTATCCAGGCAGGTAGCTCAGCAACCAGTTGTCGTATCTCAATGAAATTTGGTCTGGATGTTCACTACTATGAGGATATTCATTCGTTTTGTTCGGGTTTTTACATTCTAGAGTTATTCATCTTTGTTTATCTGGAAATGTTGTTTTGTTTTTTGTCTGTCCAGCCACCAGTTGTCGGATTTCAATGAGATTTGGTCTGGGTATTCACCGCTATGAGGACATTCAGAGGAGTGTTCAATCATTTTATTCAGGTTTTCCGTTCTCGAGTTATTCATCTTTGTTTATCTGGTTTGTATCTATATATTTTCAGTTCCGAGAATTTGCCGACAACATGAAGCTGAAAAAAGAGTACAAGAGACTGAAGTTTTTGTTATCGGACGACAGTTTGTCATTACTGCCCGAGTACCAGCAACGCATGAAGGTATTTAGTAACTCAATGCAATACATAAAGGTATTTAGTGATTCATAGCAATGCGGTATCGCTTTACAAGATTCACACTCTGGGGATCTCATTTTGCAAATGACAGGCACCCTATTCTCAGGCATGAAGAGAGTCTTCATCCATAAAACTTTAAATCTTAACACGGCGGGGAATCACATGGTTTCGAGTTGATGAGTATCACGCATTCAAAATGGCCGAGGCGCTCGCAAAAGTGACCGGAAACAAGGAAAACGGTAATAATATATATTACATAGTATTTTGGCAGCTACAAGCATTTATCCCTTTACCCAACAAAGCGGCCAAAACCGTCCAAATAAAGCTTCAACAGCCTAAAATATCTTCGGTCTGTCTCAATAGAACCATACAAATATGGATATCATTGGAACCGGCTCCTTGACCACATTGTGATAGTTACAGTTATGCCCTGTGCCAATGCATTCTCTTATATATGCGAGTCGACCATAGGTCGCCTCGCATATATAAGAGAATGCATTGGCCTAAAAAAAATCTTTTTTTAACACTTTTTACCATTTTTACTTTCATTCTTTAACAATTTTATAATTTTTAATGTGTTAAGCCAATGCATTCTCTTATATATTCAAAGTTCTAAATGCATAATAACCCCAGTTACTGGGTCAGTTACTAAACGCTGACGACATTTGATCATTTGATAATTAGATGTCAAGAGTGTCTGTTTCAACTTTACTCGCGTGTGATTTTCAAAGTTTTTCGCTTGTTTTATTTCTGCTTCTACTTATAGTGGTTCTCCTCTGAAATGACAGATAAAATTATACAAAATTTACTCTTGTTTCGAAATAACGTTATAGGTTATAACCGATAAGTTTGCAGACAATTTACTATAACGCGCGGTTATAGAATTTGTCTTCAAAGTTTTCGCTCGTGTAAACCACCGGCAGGCTACAGTGAAATATAATGAAACCTACAGTGAAATAACAAAATCGTATCTCACTCTTGCTTCTAAGAGATACGTATACGATGGTTTACGTTTCGGTAATTTGCTGCTATTTTATAGGCAAGCATATCATAAAAGTTAATTCCTCATTACAGGTACTGAATCAGCTGGGCTATATTGACGAGATGAAGGCGTATAATATAAGTTAATTCCTCATTACAGGTACTGAATCAGTTGGGCTATATTGACGAGATGAAGGCGTATAATATAAGTTAATTCCTCATTACAGGTACTGAATCAGTTGGGCTATATTGACGAGATGAAGTCGTATAATATAAGTTAATTCCTCATTACAGGTACTGAATCAGCTGGGCTATATTGACGAGATGAAGTCGTATAATATAAGTTAATTCCTCGTTACAGGTACTGAATCAGTTGGGCTATATTGACGAGATGAAGTCGTATAATATAAGTTAATTCCTCATTACAGGTACTGAATCAGTTGGGCTATATTGACGAGATGAAGTCGTATAATATAAGTTAATTCCTCATTACAGGTACTGAATCAGTTGGGCTATATTGACGAGATGAAGGCGTATAATATAAGTTAATTCCTCATTACAGGTACTGAATCAGTTGGGCTATATTGACGAGATGAATGCGTATTATATAAGTTAATTCCTCATTACAGGTACTGAATCAGCTGGGCTATATTGACGAGATGAAGTCGTATAATATAAGTTAATTCCTCATTACAGGTACTGAATCAGCTGGGCTATATTGACGAGATGAAGTCGTATAATATAAGTTAATTCCTCATTACAGGTACTGAATCAGCTGGGCTATATTGACGAGATGAAGTCGTATAATATAAGTTAATTCCTCATTACAGGTACTGAATCAGCTGGGCTATATTGACGAGATGAAGGCGTATAATATAAGTTAATTCCTCATTACAGGTACTGAATCAGCTGGGCTATATTGACGAGATGAAGTCGTATAATATAAGTTAATTCCTCGTTACAGGTACTGAATCAATTGGGCTATATTGACGAGATGAAGGCGTATAATATAAGTTAATTCCTCATTACAGGTACTGAATCAGCTGGGCTATATTGACGAGATGAAGTCGTATACTAAAAGTTAATTCCTCATTACAGGTACTGAATCAGCTGGGCTATATTGACGAGATGAAGGCGTATAATATAAGTTAATTCCTCATTACAGGTACTGAATCAGCTGGGCTATATTGACGAGATGAAGGCATATAATATAAGTTAATTCCTCATTACAGGTACTGAATCAATTGGGCTATATTGACGAGATGAAGGCATATTATATAAGTTAATTCCTCATTACAGGTACTGAATCAGCTGGGCTATATTGACGAGATGAAGTCGTATAATATAAGTTAATTCCTCATTACAGGTACTGAATCAGCTGGGCTATATTGACGAGATGAAGTCGTATACTAAAAGTTAATTCCTCATTACAGGTACTGAATCAGCTGGGCTATATTGACGAGATGAAGGCGTATAATATAAGTTAATTCCTCATTACAGGTACTGAATCAGCTGGGCTATATTGACGAGATGAAGTCGTATACTAAAAGTTAATTCCTCATTACAGGTACTGAATCAGCTGGGCTATATTGACGAGATGAAGGCGTATAATATAAGTTAATTCCTCATTACAGGTACTGAATCAGCTGGGCTATATTGACGAGATGAAGTCGTATACTAAAAGTTAATTCCTCATTACAGGTACTGAATCAGCTGGGCTATATTGACGAGATGAAGGCGTATAATATAAGTTAATTCCTCATTACAGGTACTGAATCAGCTGGGCTATATTGACGAGATGAAGGCATATAATATAAGTTAATTCCTCATTACAGGTACTGAATCAGCTGGGCTATATTGACGAGATGAAGGCGTATAATATAAGTTAATTCCTCATTACAGGTACTGAATCAGCTGGGCTATATTGACGAGATGAAGTCGTATAATATAAGTTAATTCCTCATTACAGGTACTGAATCAGCTGGGCTATATTGACGAGATGAAGGCGTATAATATAAGTTAATTCCTCATTACAGGTACTGAATCAATTGGGCTATATTGACGAGATGAAGTCGTATAATATAAGTTAATTCCTCGTTACAGGTACTGAATCAATTGGGCTATATTGACGAGATGAAGGCGTATAATATAAGTTAATTCCTCATTACAGGTACTGAATCAGTTGGGCTATATTGACGAGATGAATGCGTATAATATAAGTTAATTCCTCATTACAGGTACTGAATCAGCTGGGCTATATTGACGAGATGAATGCGTATAATATAAGTTAATTCCTCATTACAGGTACTGAATCAATTGGGCTATATTGACGAGATGAAGGCATATAATATAAGTTAATTCCTCATTACAGGTACTGAATCAGCTGGGCTATATTGACGAGATGAAGGCGTATAATATAAGTTAATTCCTCGTTACAGGTACTGAATCAGCTGGGCTATATTGACGAGATGAAGGCGTATAATATAAGTTAATTCCTCATTACAGGTACTGAATCAGCTGAGCTATATTGACGAGATGAAGGCGTATAATATAAGTTAATTCCTCATTACAGGTACTGAATCAGCTGGGCTATATTGACGAGATGAAGGCGTATAATATAAGTTAATTCCTCATTACAGGTACTGAATCAGCTGAGCTATATTGACGAGATGAAGGCGTATAATATAAGTTAATTCCTCATTACAGGTACTGAATCAGCTGGGCTATATTGACGAGATGAAGGCGTATAATATAAGTTAATTCCTCGTTACAGGTACTGAATCAGCTGGGCTATATTGACGAGATGAAGGCGTATAATATAAGTTAATTCCTCATTACAGGTACTGAATCAGCTGGGCTATATTGACGAGATGAAGGCGTATAATATAAGTTAATTCCTCATTACAGGTACTGAATCAGCTGAGCTATATTGACGAGATGAAGGCGTATAATATAAGTTAATTCCTCATTACAGGTACTGAATCAGCTGAGCTATATTGACGAGATGAAGGCGTATAATATAAGTTAATTCCTCATTACAGGTACTGAATCAGCTGGGCTATATTGACGAGATGAAGTCGTATACTAAAAGTTAATTCCTCATTACAGGTACTGAATCAGCTGGGCTATATTGACGAGATGAAGTCGTATAATATAAGTTAATTCCTCATTACAGGTACTGAATCAGCTGGGCTATATTGACGAGATGAAGGCGTATAATATAAGTTAATTCCTCATTACAGGTACTGAATCAGCTGGGCTATATTGACGAGATGAAGTCGTATAATATAAGTTAATTCCTCGTTACAGGTACTGAATCAGCTGGGCTATATTGACGAGATGAAGGCGTATAATATAAGTTAATTCCTCATTACAGGTACTGAATCAGCTGGGCTATATTGACGAGATGAAGGCGTATAATATAAGTTAATTCCTCGTTACAGGTACTGAATCAGCTGGGCTATATTGACGAGATGAAGGCGTATAATATAAGTTAATTCCTCGTTACAGGTACTGAATCAGCTGGGCTATATTGACGAGATGAAGGCGTATAATATAAGTTAATTCCTCATTACAGGTACTGAATCAGCTGGGCTATATTGACGAGATGAAGTCGTATAATATAAGTTAATTCTTCATTACAGGTACTGAATCAGCTGGGCTATATTGACGAGATGAAGGCGTATAATATAAGTTAATTCCTCATTACAGGTACTGAATCAGCTGGGCTATATTGACGAGATGAAGTCGTATAATATAAGTTAATTCCTCATTACAGGTACTGAATCAGCTGGGCTATATTGACGAGATGAAGGCGGTTCAGCTGAAGGGGCGTGTAGCTTGTTCCATGAGTAACCATGAGTTGATGATCACTGAGTTGATATTCGAGAACGCATTGAGTGACCTTCATCCCTCGGAAATCGCTGCTATTTTGTCTGTGTTTGTTTTCGAGCAGAAAAACTGTAGTGAGCCAAAACTCATCGACACTTTAGTCAAGGTACTATATTAGTAATCCACCCAAGCCTGGAAATAGTGCAGAATGAGGTCCCCAGAGGGTTAATTTAGTTACGCTATCCCACACAGTAGGCTATCGTCACCATCACCCTCTGGGAACCTCATTATGCTTAGGCCTCAACTTCTATGAGAGACCTAGGATCAGATTGAAGTTCCCCAGTTGAAGTTAGTGATGTTCACCCATTGGTCACCTTGATTATGCAATTTATCTTCTGCAAATTATGGGATATAGAAACTGAACAGAAGAGAAAAAGTAACTAAAAACAATGTTAATTTGAGCCTATAGATACTTCCCAGAAGATGAAGCCTAAGCAGAATGAGATTCCCAGAGGGTGAATTTTGGTTTATACTTGCTCTATGTGCCGGATAACGTCACTAATAAAGCCTGATAATTTCATTAACTGCGATTATTTTACAAGTAGTTAAATCGCGGTTTTTGTTTTAGTAGGGCCCTGTGAATATTCGAATTTGATTCGAAATTTCGAATCGTTCCTGCGATTCGATTAAATTTTATTTCGAATCTTGTCGACGTTGTTTTCGAATCGAATATCTCGCGGCATTCTCACCAATGGTTGAGTCAAATGATGTCGTTTACGGTCAGCGTTTTTACCAGTTTCCTGTCGCACACACACGATTCGTCGGCTCGCCGGTGACAGAATAACACTATTGTGCCGTCACATGGGGTCTATAATGCTAAAAACAAGGTGATGACTCTGAGCACCTTTAGATAACGATGGTATTGTTGAATCAATTTATTTTCTGCCCCACAGATCGGCATACTAGTCTGAGCTATTAAATATGCTTCCCACTATCAAGATTTGAATTGATATCGCCATTTGATTATAATCTTATGCTCACAGCATGACTGTTCCTTGAACCTTTTAGTCGGACACAAAAGTTGTGATATCAATTATAACATAGATATAAATAGCTACAACAACCACCACCAGCGGTGCAAATGACTCGTTCTAATGTGTCATTCCCGATTTTGAGTAAACCCAACTTATTTCCGTATTACATCGTCCATATTCGGCTGTTTCCGTGGATAAAATGAATCAGTTCCGGTTGACAATCCCACAACCCACACAAGGGATTAATGCCGGTGTGTACGATGAATCCTCTCATTAGTATTTATTTTTGTTTATGAACTCCTCACATGTCAACACAATGTCTGATTCGATTCAAATTCGATTCGAAATCGAATACCATTTACCTGATTCGATTCGGTATTCGATACGATAGAAAAAATCCGATTCGCTGGGGCCTATGTTTTAGTTAACGTTGTCCAGCACTAATGAATGGATGAAGCTGTAGTTAAATCGCGGTTTTTGTTTTAGTTAACATTGTCCAGCACTAATGAATGGATGAAGCTGTAGTTAAATCGCGGTTTTTGTTTTAGTTAACATTGTCCAGCACTAATGAATGGATGAAGCTGTAGTTAAATCGCGGTTTTTGTTTTAGTTAACATTGTCCAGCACTAATTAATGGATGAAGCTGTAGTTAAATCGCGTTTTTTGTTTTAGTTAACATTGTCCAGCACTAATGAATGGATGAAGTAGTTAAATCGCGGTTTTTGTTTTAGTTAACATTGTCCAGCACTAATGAATGGATGAAGTAGTTAAATCGCGGTTTTTGTTTTAGTTAACATTGTCCAGCACTAATGAATGGATGAAGTAGTTAAATCGCGGTTTTTGTTTTAGTTAACGTTGTCCAGCACTAATGAATGGATGAAGTAGTTAAATCGCGGTTTTTGTTTTAGTTAACATTGTCCAGCACTAATGAATGGATGAAGCTGTAGTTAAATCGCGGTTTTTGTTTTAGTTAACATTGTCCAGCACTAATGAATGGATGAAGCTGTAGTTAAATCGCGGTTTTTGTTTTAGTTGACATTGTCCAGCACTAATGAATGGATGAAGCTGTAGTTAAATCGCGGTTTTTCCGCCAAGGAGAAGCCCTCAACTGAACTATATGGATTACGTCTCCGGCCTTGTGTCAATCAGGAGGGTTAAAATTTTATTGCTGTGCCGACCCCACTCACACCCTTGTCCAGATTAGTCTTGCATGAATACACCCGCATTCTATCTATTGTCTAGCCAGTTTTTAATTCCTCCTCGCCAGGACAGGATCGTTTCTATTTTCTCAAGGTTGTATCTTTCTGTGTTGCGAGTTTATCGACTCAATATTTATTGTTGATATTACAAACTTGCAATTTATTGTACCCGATAGTTAATTAATATTTCTCACATCCGAAACGGGAACTTTTTTCGTTTCACTGTATCCGTAATTTGTTTCCGTGTTTTTTGTTTTCCTCAAGACGGCTTTATCTTTCAACAATTGGAATTAAGATGGCCCTCTTGACAATGACTAAAGAAGCACATAGCTTACTTGTGGCAAAACCACATAGTGCATATTGTGCCACACATACGGCGTGATGACTATCATGACTTACAATTGAGGACGCAATGTAGTACGGTATGCGATATCTCCTAATTTCGTGCTACACGTGTTTCACTTTACATAAGTTTCCGTCGACTCGCTTCGGTTATTTCGTAAGTTCCGTTGCTTTGTATCATAATGTATACTGCCAAATCATACATGGCACTGCTCTGTTAATTCGCAGAAAGTTGCACAGGACAGCCATATCCTCCTTTGTAATAATTTACATGAATAAATACGAAAGATAGTACTTGTTATCAGATGACAATTCACATTTCTTTCGACTGAGCGATCTGTAACATTGTTTTAACGATCAATACCTGCGAATCTACGCCCGCCAGTATGTATGAGCGTGTGGTCTTGTTAGACACATGGCAAATGTAATAAAACATTACAGCGACTTCAAGGTATTTAGAAAATTCTGCCTTGTCTATCACGATTAAATATCATATAACTCATTGTATCATCAGTACAATAGTTACTAACACTCCGTAACAGGGGGATGGTATTCGTTATCACATATATAACCACACTTCAAATTGATGTGTTGTCTGACGATCTAAATATTGTGTTGCATTCTTTACATCCATGTATGTACAGTTTGGGTTACTACGAAATATTGATCACCAACTGCAATGAAGTGAAAACTTTGTAGCCTGACACTCCAGCTACACTTGGCTCACTTTACTTAAACAATGGTGATTCTACCCATGGTAAGAACATTTTGGAGCCATCTTGGATGTTCGACTTGAAGTGAGACCACTGGCCTACCTGTGGCGAGTAACCATCTCCAATGGGAACTTGGCCAATAAGGGAAAGCTTCGTCTTCAATATGGCACACCTTGTTCACAACATGGTCAGGGTGTTGCAACGATTTATTGGCTTGCCAGCATCTCACTGAATTTTAATTCGATTGATGTTTCTCCTTCATAACATCCGCCAGATGATTTAAGATTTACGCCACACATGGGTTGGCACTTAGAATTGACAATCTTTGTGATGTAACGACTGTGATCAGCAGATGTCACCAACTTGACACATCTGACCTCTTATCCTCAGACATTAGTGTTTGTCGATACATTCAATTTCTCGGTCCCATTGACATATTATGGTTTAAGACTTTAAGTGCCTCAATGCCATCTTACCGTAGGATCTAATATGCCTCGGCATTGGCGAGCTTGCAATAATGTATTGCACGCCGTAATAGTTCCATACATTGTACATGACAATCATATGGTATCAGGGCCTCATGTATGCTGTCAGAACTGACTACTAGTATGCTTACATATGGTGAACAGTTTTCATCCCAATACTGACATACTTTGCAGTTTCATCAGTGAATGATAACGGCAAACAGCGAAATAGAAAGAATACATATTGTCACGTGCTCCAGATTCACTGCCAATAGTCTTTCCAGTAGAGACCATCACTTGGCTCACTAACTTCTATTTCCACATATATCAAAACGATATTCTGCCAAATAGCTTTCACTCGTGTATGATGCGCAGTTACATGCAACACATTTATATTGCGCAGAATATCAGAAAGGACTGCATTTGTATTGTTACATGTCTAAAGCGAGCTTACATGCGCAGCGTTTATATTGCGCACATCTACTGCCAATATATTTCCGAAGCGGCCAAGACATGGCTCTTCGTCTATTGTCACATATCCACTGATTATGTGACAAAACGATTCGATACAATCATGACGAAAATGAAGGCATTCGTATCTTCACGTCCGCTGTAAGCGCACTTTCCTAACGGAAACCGCCTAGTTCTTGCCTATGTGCATTCGGAACTCATCGTCCTCATATACGAGAAAAGATAGTATCTTACCTGTCATAGCAGGTAAGATCACGTGGCCAGGGGTATAACGTAATTATATTAACCTTACTTTCAACTCAATAACCTACAGATTGTATTGTATTATGTCTATTAACCTTGCTTTGTTATAACTAACAGCATGTCTTGCAGTCGAACGTGATTCGAATTTGCTGGCCACACAGTGCGGGTTGCTCATTCACGGGTGTATTACTTGTTATAGTTGGGTGAGGGCATATTAGTCAATGATTACCTACTTTGAGCAACCGTACCAGTCTTTACCTCGGGCAGGACCAGTTCAGGCCCCACCCGGTCCTGCTACGGCAGTGTGAACCAATGGTAGGCGGGTGCTGCAAGTGGTTGATTCGGGAAACCAATCTTCTCGGGCGATTGCTCCAGCACCTTTCTCTCAGGTGCCTAATGGTAGTGGCAATACGATTATTAAATTTCGAGAAAATTCACATCGATCTACTATTATTCCACATAGAGTGAAATTTCTATCAGTATTTTGATTTCGGACTGGATTCATGCCACGAAGATCTGTTTATAGGTCATCACAATTATTGGGCACCTGGGAGTAGCCTTTGGCGGCTGTTCTGGGTGGGGAAGACTCGTTGTCACGTGACGCTCTTGCTCTCATAGACATAGCGCACCAGCCAAATGGCCTTCTGACTCTTCCCCATGGTGCAGTGGCCCACATCATTACAAGATGAGGTCCAGTCGATCCCCTGGAATCGTAATACCTTCGGGATACATCCGGGCCTGCTCCTCCGCCGTCATGTGATCATAGTGGTATGTCATCGACATTTATTCCAGTTTGGTCAGGACCAACTGCATTTGGGGGATTCCATGGAAGGGGCTTCCTCTGATCAAATGGCTCATCAGAACTAATTCCCTCTGGCCTTGGGGGCACAGCTTATTATACATTAGCCATTGTTCGTGCCCCAGACTTTGAGGGGGTGACCTTGGACAGGACATAGCTACTTATCCCAAATGCAAGAGCATTTGTCTTGCGTCGAACCATTTCAGAGTAGGCCTCTTCCACAGTCTGGTATCCCAACCTGATGCAGCCAATGCTGTTGGCTGGCGTCGATCTTGACATGCTTCTCTGCATCGCGTGGCGTCGGCAGGTTTGACGACGATGAGCAAGAATCGCGGGTCGACAGTGGGTCACCAGGCACACTGTCGGACGAGGATTCTGATGTTCCGCTGGTAAGTGATTTTGTACAGGATGAGGATACAGGTTGATATCTTATATTGCTTCATTTAATTCAACAATTTGCGATAAGTACAAGTATTTATCTCAGTCAGGAAAGATCCAGCACTGTAGCCTTTGGAGGATGTTCTGGGTGGGGAAGTGAAGACTTGTTGTTGCGTGCCTCCAAGAGCTGCTCCAGCCTTCTGCCTCTTCCCCACGGTGCAGTGGCCCACATCTCCACAGATGGGGTCCAGTCACTCCCCTGGATTCGTACACCTTCGGGATACCTCTAGGCCACTCCTCCACCGGTAGGAAAGAAAGGCTGAATGTTCTGGGTGGGGAAGACTTGTTGTTGCGTGCCTCCAAGTGCTGCACCAACCAGCCTTCTAACTCTTCCCCATGGTGCAGTGGCCCACATCTCCACAAGATGGGGTCCAATCCCCTGGAATCGTAATACCTTAGGGATACCTCCAGGCCACTCCTTCACCGGTAGGAAAGAAAGGCTGAATGTTCTGGGTGGGGAAGACTTGTTGTGTGCCTCCAAGAGCTGCACCAACCAGCCTTCTATCTCTTCCCCACGGTGCAGTGGCCCACATCTCCACACGATGGGGTCCAATCTCCTGGAATCGTAATACCTTCGGGATACCTCCAGGCCACTCCTTCACCGGTCATTTTGCAATTTTGATCATTCTGCTAAATTTGATCATTTCTAAATGTACCCGACACTCGTTATGTGCGCCATCATAGATCACTGATGCTTCTATGCTTGTTCATCAAGTCCTCAGTGGTGTTCTCTAATCCCATATATACTGGTATGCAATGATACCTTGGATCATGATGGCGTTCCCTGCTCTCTACATTATACGAGGCTGGAGTACAGATGTGTGGCATGATATAATGAAACCTCATACCTCGCTATGATATCTGCAGCATATCATTTTTATATCTGGTTTGTGTATCACAGGGAGCAATTTACTTTCGATATTTGATTAGCAAATAATCTCACATTGACATGATTAGATAGCATTTTTATAACATCATACATGTATAAAAAATTCCTCGCTATTACCTTGATCCACATTTCAGTAGCAAATCGCGATGCGATTCCAGTTAATTTGCTCCCTGGTGTATCATAAGCATTCTGATATCTTATGGCATACACAATGGCTGCATGTGACATCAGTTCATAATGTGAACTGTCGAGAGTGAAGAAGATAACAAAGAGAATAGGATGAAGCAAAGTTATACTTGCTCGGTTGTCTCGCTAGCATGAATTATATGGCACTACCTGGGATGTTTATTCCAAAAAACAAGGGGGGGGGCGGTACACATTTGAGCAATGTCGTAATCTGAATTGGGAGCTCTTTCACGTAACATAATCATATCTGATTCATGACTAAATCACATTTACATGAATCCTGTTTCGGAAGAGTACATTCCCATCGAATTTGGATATTAATTAACTTTATTGCTCGTGCCTCCTCCTGGGCTTGCATTCTAATCCATATAGTTCAGTTGAGGGCTTCTCCTTGGCGGAAAAATATAATATTTATAAATAATATTACTTTTTCCTTAAGGGAAGCCCGAAACTGAACTATCATAGATCCCTCCCATGGTGGTGCCATTCCCAACCCCGCGACTCGCAAATCTCATGATTAAGTCGGAAATAAAAAACTGACTAGACAATAGATAGAATGCGGGTGTATTCATGCGAGACTAATCTGGACACGGGTGTGAGTGGGGTCGGCACAGCAATAAAATTTTAACCCTCCTGATTGACACAAGGCCGGAGACGTAATCCATATAGTTCAGTTTCGGGCTTCCCTTAAGGAAAAAGTAATATTATTTATAAATATTATATTTTTGTTTTAGTTAACATTGTCCAGCACTAATGAATGGATGAAGCTGTAGTTAAATCGCGGTTTTTGTTTTAGTTAACATTGTCCAGCACTAATGAATGGATGAAGCTGTAGTTAAATCGCGGTTTTTGTTTTAGTTAACATTGTCCAGCACTAATGAATGGACGAAGCTGTAGTTAAATCGCGGTTTTTGTTTTAGTTAACATTGTCCAGCACTAATGAATGGATGAAGCTGTAGTTAAATCGCGGTTTTTGTTTTAGTTAACATTGTCCAGCACTAATGAATGGATGAAGCTGTAGTTAAATCGCGGTTTTTGTTTTAGTTAACATTGTCCAGCACTAATGAATGGATGAAGCTGTAGTTAAATCGCGGTTTTTGTTTTAGTTAACATTGTCCAGCACTAATGAAGTAGTTAAATCGCGGTTTTTGTTTTAGTTTTTGTCCAGCACTAATGAATGGATGAAGCTGATTATTATATGCTTCCCCATTAAATAGTGGGAAATTTCCATTGCATAGAACGTTAAATCAATTGCCTGGACCGAGGCGATGGATAACACTGACCAAGGCGACGGATAACACAATAGAATTTAGCGGCGAATCATATTAAGTTTCAACATGTATCAATAACAGGTGGACATTTGGAGAAAGCATTTTGCAAACATGCAGTGAACTGTAGAACAAAACTAGTAGTTTTGGGGAATTTTTTAACGTAGCGCATATTATAAAAAGAATACCTGTACAGATTCTCAGATACATCCCAAGACTCCACCCCCATTATTTACCACAAAATGCATCATAATTCACAACCAAGAGATAGAGTTATTCCCCTTCCATTGAGAATAACAACATGTTCACAGTTTATCCAACCGGATCAGTCATATCAATGGCTATCATACCAGGGACTAGGCAACAATGGCAAGCATTGTCATATTCTAGTAGGCATGTTCACAGTTTATCCAACCAGATCAGTTGATAATACCTTGTTTTGGAGCTTCCTCTTTCATATGGTATATAATATGGAATATGTTGTATATAATGTGATCTGGTGATTCGAAAATTAAGTGGAGCTTTCTGAAATTTTGTGAAATTATAACACTCCTGTATGGAGCCCCACACAGACCCAAGCAGACGACATTAATCAGTGCATTGTTCTCTCTGTCTGGGGTTCCATAAAGGGTTAAATAATTTGAGCAATTATCAATCCATCAAATATCAATCCAACCAAAAATAACAAAATTTCATAGAAATGCTAAAACGCGACATTTGCAGAATGGGGTCCCCAGTCCGTCCGAGCAGATATCTCCACCGTTTGTCAGATCTCAATGAAATTTTGTAGGGGTTGTTCACTACTATGAGGATTTTCAATGGAGTATTCAATCTTTTTGATCGAGATTTCTGTTCGAGTTATTTTGTGTTGTTTTCCGTCTGCCTCAATATCTGAGCCATGAGTTATAGTTTTAGGTGGTATGCCCCATGGTGGCAAGCACCGGGCGACAGCCCAACTCTTGTTCTAAGTCGTATAAAAGCTTGTTCATCAATGATAGCCTTAACTCTGTCTCCAGGGTAAAGAGAAGATATTAGAAGTAGCAGAGAGGATAGGGAAGGTCCAGCGAGAGTGTGGTATGGACGTCCCAGTACAGGAGTATAAAGAATCATTCCAGTACGGCCTCATGGAAGTCGTATTCGAATGGAGCCGAGGACTGGTATGTGTCTGACAAAATTTATGTAAAATATATATTATGATAATATGCATAGCATGCAGAACAACCCTGCCATATGGAAATAGATTAAATTTACCATATGTGACCCGCCATATCAAATCCAATCGTAAGTCGGGATTTTTTTACCCTGTGCCAATGCATTCTTTTATATATGTGAGTGTCGCCTCGCATATATAAGAGCATGCATTGGCCTAACATTGTCTGGGGCTCTGTATGGGTGGAATTATAAAATTGTTAAAGAATACAAGAAAAAATTATTAAAATTGTAAAAAATTGTTAGGCCAATGCAATCTCTTATATATGCGAGGCGACCTACGGTCGACACGCATGTATAAGAGAATGCATTGGCACAGGGTTAAAAAAAATCCCGACTTACGACTGGATTTGATATGGCGGGTCACATATAGCCATGCTGCCTTAATTATGAGTGCTTTTCAGATTAATTCACACAAATAAGAATAATTCAGTAGTATTTAGTATATTTAGTAACCCTGTGCCAATGCATTCTCTTATATATGCGAGTCGACCATAGGTCGCCTCGCATATATAAGAGAATGCATTGGCCTTACAATTTTAATAATTTGTTCTTGTATTCTTTAACAATTTTATAATTTCACCCATACAGAGCCCCATACAAACATGAGCAGACGACACTCTTCTACATGCTTCTACATATGTGTGGGGCTCCCTGCAGGGTAATGGATGTTTTTTATTTTATGTCCTAAAAATTGTAAGAAACATTTATTTAAAAAAAATGATAAAAAATTGTTAGGCCAATGCATTCTCTTATATATGCGAGGCGACCTATGGTTGTCTCGCATATATAAGAGAATGCATTGGCACAGGGTAAAAAAATATCCCGACTTACGACTGGATTTGATATGGCGGGTCACAAATTGTTATTTCCGGCAACATCATGGGGAACATGGACCTGGATGTCTCTTTTTCGACATCCAGGTAATAATTTGCCTAAGGTATAGATTTGTTGGACTAAAACCCCAGGAAATTGCCTAATATATTTATTGAGGTTCAACCTGGAGTGAAATTTGGTAGGTTAAGGGTTTGTAAATGTCTGTATGGATATAATTGGTCAGTGATCGTGAGCTCAGCAATCAAATCATCGTGTGCACAATCATTTACCCGAATTGACTTGGGTCAAGATTGGCTATGTTAGAGCCAAGCTACGCTCAGGTTTACCCCCACCCACCCTACTTTCTTGCGGGTTAATTTACTAGGAATTATTCATTTCACCATCTGATGAACATTAACATTGTTTCATTTGTTATTTGTGCATTGCATTATGAAGTGTCCATACATATTCTTATATACTATGATCTAGGCCAGCCTATATAAAATCATTATGAAGTGTCCATACATATTCATATATACTATGATCTAGGCCAGCCTATATAAAATCTCATTTGTAGTTGTTATTCAGTAAATAATTTATGTTTGTTCGAGCAAAGCGTGTTAGAACATAAAACTAAAAATAGACTACTTTTTAACCTTATTTGTGTTGTTTGCAGCCTTTCGCCAAAATAACGGAACTCACTGATGTTCAAGAAGGCATTGTCGTAAGAACGATACAGCGATTAAACGAGGTTCTACGCGATGTCAAGAATGCTGCTCGACTCATCGGAGATCCAGTCCTGTTCCAAAAGATGGAAGAAACGTCTAATATGATAAAAAGGGATATTGTGTTTGCCGCTAGTCTGTACATACAGTAATGCCCTAAATAATGGACCCCTTAACCACAGCAGAATTATGGGTAACTTTTCAGGTTTTAGTCGGAAATATGGCTTGTTGCCATTCATCAGAAAGCTCTAAAGAATAAATCCTGAAAAGTTACCCATAATTCTGCTGTGGTTAATGGGTTGATTACTTAGGGCATTACTGTACAGTGATTTGGCCATGTGTCTGTGTGTGTGGCTGTGTGTGTGGCTGTAGTATGTATATATAGTGATTTGGTCAGGTGTATGTGTGTGTGGCTGCAAGAATGCTGTATATTTAACCTTTTAATGGCGGGAGCTGCGCTGGTGCAGTGCTTTCTCTGTCATGGGAAGCCTCGCATATATTAGATAATGCACTGGCTTATTATGTCAAAGTAAATGATGTAAGGCCAATTTATTCTATTATATGTGCGAGGCTCTCTATGGGAGACTTGCATATTTAGGAGAATGCATTGGTACAGTTTTTTCGTAAAATTTCAGGAGCTCCAGTAATGGAAGCAAGCCTTGAAATAGTGTGTCTGTCATTTTCAGAATGAGGTCCCCAGAGGGTGAATTTAGTGATGCTACCCCGCATAGCGGGCTAGCATCACCAAATTCACCCTCTGGGAACCTCATTATGCTGAGGTGTAACCTCATTCTGCAAATGACAGACACACTATTTCAAGTCTTGAATGGAAGGGTTTAAGAAATAACTCTTGTTTCGACTAAAGGTACTCAATACGAATAACGCTCGCAAATTACTATTTCCTTGGCTTCGGGGGTTAAAAATAGTTGTTCGAGCAATTATTAGATTCTGATAACTGAAGCGGCATTTCAAAAAATGTGGTTGTTGTTGGAATGAGATGATATGGAGACCATCGAATCGGATTGAGTACCTTTAAGGTTGGAAGAATGCTGTATATACAGTGATTTGGTCATGTGTCTGTGTTTGTGTGGCTGAAAGAATGCTGTATATTTAACCCTTTCATGAAGGGAGCTGCGCTGGTGCAGTACATTCTATTATATATGCAAGTCTGCCTTGGGGAGCCTCACATATATAAGATAATGTACTGGCTTACAATGTCAAAGTAAATATTGATAGGCTAATGTGTTCTCTTATATATGCAAGGCTCTCTATGGGAGACTCGCATATTTAGGAGAATGCATTGGTACATGGTTTCTATGGGAGACTCGCATATTTAGGAGAATGCATTGGTACATGGTTTCTATGGGAGACTCGCATATTTAGGAGAATGCATTGGTACATGGTTTCTATGGTAGACTCGCATATTTAGGAGAATGCATTGGTACATGGTTTCTATGGGAGACTCGCATATTTAGGAGAATGCATTGGTACATGGTTTCTATGGTAGACTCGCATATTTAGGAGAATGCATTGGTACATGGTTTCTATGGGAGACTCGCATATTTAGGAGAATGCATTGGTACATGGTTTTCACAATATTTTAGGAGCTCCAGTAATGGAAGGGTTAAGAAATAACTCGATTAAGGTTAAAGGTTATGCAGTTATAACCAAAATGTTAGAAGACAAATTATAAATTCTAAATGAGTCCGTGAGTTCTAAATCCTGTGCGTGTTTGGAGTCTGTGAATCCTGTATCCAGTGTGTGTTTGGAGTCTGTGAATCATGTATCCAGTGTGTGTTTGGAGTCTGTGACCCTAATGTCAGAAGATAGATGAAACATCAAACTTCATCAAGAGAGATCTAGTGTTATCTGCTAGTGTGTGTATACAGTTTGGTCATACGCCTGTTTGTATGTGACTATACAGTGAATTCAGTCACGCACCTGTTTGTGTGTATGCAGCGAGTTTGGACATGCGCCTGTTTGTATGTGTATACAGTGAGTTCAGTCGTGCCCCTGTTTGTGCTTGGGAGATTGCTATATCTAGATCTGTGACGTGACCCTATAATCTCAGAATATAGTCATGTGTCTGAATTCTGTCGAACACCTGTTTGTATGTGTATACAGTGACTTCGGTCACGCCCCTGTTTGTGTGTATGCAGTGAGTTCGGACATGCGCCTGTTTGTATGTGTATACAGTGAGTTCGGTCACGCCCCTGTTTGTGTGTATGCAGTGAGTTCGGATATGCGCCTGTTTGTATGTGTATACAGTGAGTTAAGTCATTCCCCTGTTTGTGCTTGGGAGATTGCTATTTCTAGATCTGTGACGTGACCCTATAATCTCAGAATATAGTCGTGTGTCTGAGTTCGGTCGCACACCTGTTTGTATGTGTATACAGTGAGTTCGGACATGTACCTGTTTGTATGTGACTATACAGTAAGTTCAGTCACGCACCTGTTTGTGTGTATGCAGTGAGTTCGGACATGTGCCTGTTTGTACGTGTATACAGTGAGTTAGGACATGTGCCTGTTTGTGTGTATACAGTGAGTTCGGACACGCCCCTGTTTGTTCTTGGGAGATTGCTATATCTAAATCTGTGACGTGACCCTATAATCTCAGAATATAGTCATGTGTCTGAGTTTGGTCGCACACCTTTTTGTATGTGTATACAGTGACTTCGGTCACGCCCCTGTTTGTTCTTGGGAGATTGCTATATCTAAACTGTGATGTGACCCTATAATCTCAGAATATAGTCATGTGTCTGAGTTTGGTCGCACACCTGTTTGTATGTGTATACAGTGAGTTCGGACATGTACCTGTTTGTGTGTGCACTGAGTTCGGTTGCACACTTGTTTGTATGTGTATATACAATTCGGTCATATGCTTGTTTGTGTGTGTGCACTGTGAGTTCTGTCATGCGCCTGTTTGTGTGTGTGCACTGTGAGTTCGGTTGCACGCCTGTTTGTATGTGTGTATACAGTGAGTTCAGTCATGCCCCTGTTTGTTCTTGGGAGATTGCTATATCTAGATCTGTGACGTGACACTAGTATGTCAGTATATAATGTGTATGTGTGTGTGGTTGAACAAATGCTATATCTTAATCTATATGACCTGAATCTCAGAAAATGGTAGAAAACTCTTATCATGATAAAAAGAAAAAATGCTGCTAAATGTATAAATGCATTGAGTTGGTCATGAATGAATGTGTGAGTGTGGAAAAAGTGCTGTATCTGTCACCCTAAGGTCATTTCCAATTTCCTCATCAGTCGGTGAGCTTTAGAAGCTACGCATATATGACTCAATTGATATCAAATATCAACAACAGGACTATAGAACAACACATTGGAATGATCTATTATTTATTTGTAGGGCTGTTCAGGTTATACAAGCAGACGGCAGATGGAAAAACAGATAATATAAGAGCAAAATGTTTCATATTCAATGATGGGAAATGTTCACATAATAAGTTCATCAAATGACCTATGGTTGTTTGTTGAACTTATTATCTGAATATTCCTAAGGTAACTACTCATCAATGAGTATATTAAGTATAGAAAGGGTTAATAATGTAACTACTCATCAATGAGTATTTAGTACAGAAAGGGTTCATCAATATGAAACAATTGTGGTTATTGCCCTCATAATGGTTTGAACCCAGCATTCACCTTCTGATAATAATGGTTTGAACCCAGTATTCACCTTTAATACTCTGATAATTTTAGTGCTACTTTCATCGAATCAATTATTTTATGTCTTGATTTAAATTATGTTAATATACCTAATATTAATGAAATTTTATTTTTGACTAGGAAATAAATTATCTATATTACTTTGTGTATTGTTTCTCGTAGGCCAAATAAATAAAAATACTGTGTTCTTAGGCTCCTCCCTCATCACTCAGGCTGCTCCCTCATCACTCGGGCTCCTCCCTCATCACTCAGGCTGCTCCCTCATCACTCAGGCTCCTCCCTCATCACTCAGGCACCTCCCTTATCACTCACTCAGGCCCCTCCCTCATCACTCAGGCACCTCCCTCATCACTCAGGCACCTCCCTCAAATACTGTGTTCTCCGTCACCTCCCTCATCACTAAAAAGAGTGCCTCATCAGAAAAATAAAAATACGGTGTTCTCAGTCACCCCCCTCATCACTAAAAAGGGGGTTTCATCAGATAATTAAAAATATTTTTTTTTATTTTTTATTTTTTTTAAATTTTTTATTGGTGAAGTAGATATAACAAGAAAAACATGAGACAGACATACATACACACAAGCATTACATTAACGATACATTGATACATATTATATTCTTGCACTCACTTTTGCACGCTCCCAAGTGAATTTCACTCGGGCTATACTTTCTCACTGGCGAAATTAATAAAATCATGCTTGAATCATATAGTTGTTTTTGTAAAGCGATAAATAGTTTGTTTTTCCGTTGGCTATTGGGCGACACAACGTTTGTGCATTTAATGAAGAGTGTCAGTTATACAGTTATATAAAGAGTAAAGTTAGGCGCAGATAAATTCTTGCCGGCTTTTTGATGATCAAGTTAGGAAAAGATTATTGTAAATTTGAGAGATAGCTCGGGTCCCAGGCTCTATGTATATAATTATATTAATCGGGGTGTATACATGTATATACATATAAATTTGGTTTTGTTATGGAATATCAGCAAGTCAATCGGTGTTGTCATTAATAATATTTTCTAAGGGTAGCCATCGATTTTTAAACTCTTGATATCGCATGTTGCTTCTGGATGTGTATTTATCGCATTCATATTTTAATTTTAATTCAGCGAGAAATGCCTTTATTGAAAGTTGGATCGGGTCAAATTTAGTCCTATATATATATTGCTTTAGCACAAGTAGGAAGTAATTTATGATAGAATTCACTTGGCAATGATTAACGCCAAAAAGCATACTTGGTTTGGTTATGTGTATAGACACTTCATTAATTTTCAACCAAGACTGAATTTCGGTTATAAACCTATTTGTATATGGGCAGTCCCAGAAAATGTGAGAAATGTTCTCTTGAGTATTTTCGCATCGCTTACATAGATCGTCAGCTCTTATGCCTGCTATCTTCAGAAATTTGTTCGTCGATAGGATTCTCGTATTAATTCTATATTGGAGCCATTGGAGTTTTGTGTCAGGCGTGGTTGTGAATGGATTGCGAAATATATTGTCCCATGATTGGGAGTCGTCTTTTATTTCCGAATTCCATTTTTTACATGAGTTTGGCACCCGTTTCCCCATTGACAGTGTTCGATGAAAGAGTTGACCGCCTTTCTGGTCCCTTAATAGCGGGATCAAAGTTTTGGGTAAGAACGGAGAGGGTAATCGTAGGAGGGGCTGATTTCGAGAGTTTGAAAGGCTAAATATTGTGTTCTCAGTCACCCCCCTCATCACTAAAAAGAGGGTTTCATCAGATAAATAAAAATACTGTGTTCTCAGTCACCCCCCCCCCCCCCCCCCCCCCCTCATCACTAAAAAGAGAGCCTCATCAGAAAAAGAAAAATACTATGTTCTTGGGTACATCCCTCGTCGCTGGAATTTTCTTTTTAAAAGCCTTGTCATACATTATTTTGCAATATTTTCTGTTATTTATCACAATACATCTGACAGTTTTTAATAATCATAACAGCTATTTACTATCAGAGGCAGCATCAGCATTATTTGTTTACAAATAACCTGATACTCAGAGGTAGGTCAGACAGCTGTTCACTACGTCATTAATGTTTACATCGATTTTCATTGGTTGATAATTTAGCTGTCAAATTTGCGGTAAAATAACACGCCCTTTCTTGTCACAATTGTTCTGACTCTGATTGAAGCAAGACGTCTGATTATTTTGATTTGAAGTTGATTTGAAAGTCCTCATATAAGAGGCAGTTCTTTTCAGTCCGGCAATAAATAATTAAAGGTACTCAATCCGATAAAACTCCTCTCAATTACTATTTCAATGACTTCGGGGGTCAAAAATATTTGATTCGAGTCGAGGAAGCCACCCATCAAAGCTCAGATTTTTTAGATATCGATTTTAGAAATCTATTATTTTTCATTATCGGGAATACTTTCTGGCCCAGATCACAGTCAAAATTGCGTTATTATTACCACTTGATTTTAGAGTTATCCATCCTTGTCTGTTTGAATAGTGTTTTGGTGTACACATCTCGAGCATATTACGAAGTTGAAGGCAATTATTAGTACTCATCTCGAGAAAATAACAAATTTCAAAAATCAATATCTAATAACTCTGAGCTTTGTTTTATGGGTTCCTCGACTCGAATCAAATATTTTTTACCCCCAAAGCCAAAGAAATAGTAATATAGGACCCTCTGATCGGATTGTTGTTGTTGGAATCTGTTGAGATGGGGACCCTCTGATCGGATTGAGTACCTTTAATCGTTCATTAATTGTCATTATTCTGACCCTCTGAGAATGAAGTTAGCTGACACAGCATACGGCTACATCATTTACATGTGTGTCTTCATTGTATCATGTTTTATTGCTGAAAAAATACATTTAACAAGACGCAACACACTGAAATTATCAGAATATTAAATATTGAGCATAGCAATGACTACAAGTGATCAAGTTGTGTTGCCTAAGAAGTTATGTTTCACTTGACAACAATGATTATGTGATGTCACAGTCCTATAAATGGTTTACTCTTTATTAGCTCACATGAGACGAAGTCTCCGGTGGAGCTATAGTCATCACTCCTCGTCCGTCCGTCCATCAAGAATCATCTTCTCCTCCAGAACCGTAAGACGGAATGGGTTCATATTTGGTGTGGATGTTCCCTAGGTGAATCACATTCAGATTTGTTCAAATGAGGTTCAAATAGTTGCGAAGCTAGGGCCATAACACTTTCCCACCATAGTAATTCTTAGAACGACTTCTCAAATTGCATTGTGCCGAATGGGTTCATATTTGGTACAAAGGGTCCTTGGGGGTCTGTGATTCAGATTTTTTCAAATGAGGTCACTGGGTCGAATGTGGGCGGAGCCAGTGACATAACTAAAAAAAAATCGTTTTTTGTTAAATTCAGATTTTTGGAATTTTCACCTAGCTCAATTTAACACAATTTTTTTAAACATGTTATAAAATTAGAAAAAAGTGACACCATTATAACATCTGCAGAGTTATGAAACTTTAATCTTTAATGAAATTACGGAAACATTCCATTACCCATCCCCCCTCCCACATGGCCCAGACCTGCACCCAACCAACATCCCTTCCAACCGATATCATCTCCAACATCCAACTTTAATACCAGTTCTGATTAAAACCATACTCAGAACTGCTTTAAAACATGTTCTATCCAGAAGCAGATATATCTCTGCAGAGAGACATAGGTCATTAATCTAAATTAGAATAATATATGTCATCTGGCAGCTTTGTGTAAACAACACTGCTAGCAAATTAAAACAAACTGCCTGAATTTAGTGTGTCTGACATTTGCAGAATGAGGTCCCCAGAGGGTAATTTAGTGTTGCTACCCCGTACAGCAGGCTAGCATCACCAAATACATCCTCCAGGGACCTAATTCTGCTTAGGCATCATCTTCTGGTAAGTATCTTAAGTATCAAATTGAAATTTTGTTTTAGTTACTTTCTGACTTTTTCCCTTCTGTTCAGTTTCTATGTCGCTCTAATTTGCAGAAGATAAAATGCATAATTGAGGTGCTCAATGGGTGTGCATTACAAACTTCAACTGTAGAACTTCTAGGTTTCCCATGGCTGTTGAGGCCTAATCAGACTGAGGATAAATCTGGTGATGCTAGCCCGCCTTGCAGAATAGTGTCATTAAATTCACCTTTTGGGGACCTTATTCTGAAAATGTCAGACACACTATATTCAGATTTGGCTGGCATATTATTTTCTTAACCACCTCTTATCCAGGTGGATTCAATACCCTGATTTTTCAAAGAAAATTGGGGGGTATATTGGATTGAATTTGTCTTCTGTCTGTCAGGCGGTCCTTCCACCCGTCTGTCTGTTGGGATGTCTATCCATCCGTCTATCAACAATTGTTTTCTTCTCCATATTAAAGACCAAATATGTTTATATATTTCAGTGTGCATGTTCCCTAGGTGACTCACAATCAGATTTGTTCAAATAAGTTCATCAAATCAAATAGGTGCGAAGCTAGGGCCATAACTCTTTCCCGCCATAGTAAATCTTAAAATAATTTTTTCTCAAGAACCATTGAGCCTATATTAGCTTATATTTGGTATGGATGGGCCTTGGGTGAGAGGGTTCAGATTTGTTCAAATGGGGTCATTTATAGGAAATGAGGTCCCCAGAGGGTGAATTTCGTTGATGCTATTCCACCTTGGGGAATAGTGTCATTAAATTCACCTTTTGGGGACCTCATTCTGCAAAGGTCAGACACACTAAATACAGACTTGGCTGTTCCAATATTATTTCTTAACCACCACTTATCCAGGTGAAATCATACCCTATTGGATATTGGGGGTATATTGATATTACTAGATTAATGGATCTCATTGATGGGGATTCACATTTGTTCTAATAGGGGCAGAGATAAGAGCTTCAACTCTCCTCTATCCTGTTTGTTACTGGTATAATAATATGATTTCTAGGCAGCCTGGGTGGGGGCAATGTTTGATGCAATGGGGAAGGAGTGTAGAGTGGTGGGGTTTTGACCCCCTACTTTGATCAAAATTTAAACAGTTGAAAATTTCATGCCTGATACAACATTGGTTGTAGATTAGATGTTCACATCAAAAATAGGTTAGAATTGTTCTCATAGTTTGAATATTTCTTTCTTTAAATTAAGCAAGGAGTTCAATCTAACAAAAATCTAAATTATTTTTTGTTTCGAATTTAAAAAAATAAAAAGGGTCATAACTCCTTTAAAATAAATCGGATCAAACCCATATTCGAACTCGATCTGTATTTTGGGCTGAGAAACTCACATACCAAACTTTGTTCCGATCAGATAGAAAATGTTTCAGTGATCGCATTATGCGTAAAGCGTCTACGGACAGACGGACGAATGACGAGTGGTCAATCTGGACGTTGACACTATGTTTACCATACTATGGTATGGGTAAACATAAAAACCTGACATTCAAAATAAAAAAACTTGAATGGTACCTTCACTTCTTTCTGCGATTCTTTCTTTTCATATTGCTGAATGTGACATCTGTGATCAGTTTTCTGTGATCTGGTTCGACAATTTTCTTGCACTGGCCGTATTTACACATCTTGCCCGTGCAAATATTTCTCTTTTGCTTTGATGATTTCCATCCCATATTTTTCACACAAATGTGTCAAGTCACAAACAGTTTTGTTATGTGTACCCGGGCCTTACCATAGTATAGTACACATACTGTCAATGTCCGCATTGACCACTCACCATTTGTTCGTTTGTCTGTCCATCCATAGACACTTTTACACATAATGCGATAACTCAAACATTTTCTATCCGATCAGAACCCAATTTTTATATATGAGTTTCTCAGCCCAAAATACAGCTCCAGGTCAAATATGGGTTTGATCCTTTTTTTTTACGGAATTATTGCCCTTTTTCCAAAACAATTAAAAAATTAAAAATTAAATTAATTTTTTAATTTTTTTTTATATTAAACTCCTTGCTCATTTGAACAAAAATAAATCTCAATTTAAAATTGTTTTATTATTAATTTAAAAAAATAAATTAAAAAAATAAATTTCTTCAATGAAGTTACTGATACTCCTTTAATCATCTTCTCAGGAACCACCATAATGATTATTCTGACGTGGTATGAAGGGGCCTAGGTATTCAGATATTAACTCTTAGTTCGGCACCCACCCTGTAAACACATAAATATCAACTTAAATATATGTACCTTAAGGCACCATTTGGAGACCCCCATCATTGTTTACACAATATCACGTTACTGCCAAGATAATTAGTCTGACAGCCTCCACTACCTACTGGTATATAGAGTAATACAATGATTCTAATACATTCTATTTATATTTCAATTTATTTATATTAGACACATGTATGCTATAATTTAGACCTACTGTATTGTATTTTTTATTTGTTCATATGGCATACTTGAATTAATTTTAAGGGCTACAGACCGCTTAGAAGATTAACATTAAATGTTTAAAAAAAATTAATTTTTTAGGGTTCAAGCTACTTGTAAAAAAAACATTGTAGTGTGCGAAACTATTTTATTGAGGGTTACTTTTTGTTAACCCTTTACCCAACAGAACGGCCATGTGCCAATGCATTCTCTTATATATGCGAGTCGACCATAGGTCGCCTCGCATATATAAGAGAATGCATTGGCTTCACACATATTAAAAATGATCAAATTGTCAAAGAATGTAGAAAAATATTATAAAAATTGTTAAAAAATGTAAGAAAATATTATAAAATTGTTAAAGAATGTAAGAAAAAATGGTAAAAAGTGTTAAAAAAAAGATTTTTTTTTAGGCCAATGCATTCTTTATATATGCGAGGCGACCTATGGCCGACTCGCATATATAAGAGAATGCATTGGCACAGGGCATAACTGTAACCATCACAATGTGGTCAATGAACCGGTTCCAATGATATCCATATGTGTATGGTGTTATTGAGACAGACCGAAGATATTTTAGGCTGTTGAAGCTTTATTTGGGAGTTTTTGGCCATTTTGTTGGGTAAAGGGTTTGATGATACTTTTTGAACTTTTTGAAGTTTTCAATGCGACTGTCACTTTAACATTATCCCACAGTGTGCGCCATGTGTTACTTTAACATTCATCCATAGTGAGTGTCACTTTAATAATCATCCCCAGTGAGAGCCTAGTGTCCCTTTAACATTCAAGACTGAAGCTACCCCACCGAGATCATCACGTGATATACATGTAGATAATATACCATTCATATGGAGAAGTCTGGATATAACCAGCGGGTCATGTCCGGACATGTCCAACCGGTACAAATAGACCGACGCGTGGGCGGAGAATATAGGTAAAACTCCAACGGGAGTACTGCATATAGGTCGGATAGAGTTATCGTTCCTGAAATGCCCCCAACTGGGGTCGGTATCATCAAGGGTTAATAGGGGTCAGCATCCTCATCATATTACGGGTGTATAAATATTATACAGGGAACATTTTAAAATTTGTATTGGGGTATTTCAATGTTAATGTGACACTACTAGTGCAAAATTGACACTGGGATTTATAAATTGGCACTGGGATTTATAAATTCATATAATTTGAGAATTAAACACATGTGTTATTATGTATATTTGTTTATATATGTACTTCTTTAGTATACATAGAGTTCAGTATACTCTATAATTGAACATCAAAACTCTAGATTATGATTCCGATCATAGCTACTCATTATCACCAAGGGATGGGTTAAACATCTGCCGATCGTGATCGGCCTCTCGTTTTCTTCCGGTGAAACTTTCAAATGACTGTCGAAGCAGCTTTGACTTCTGCTAGTCATTTTACATTTTACACAATATATTTGTTCAATAGGACATATCTGGCTCTCGAAACACATAAAGCTGCATGGGAATGGGCGATCACTCCACAATGTTCACAATAGTAGCTACATCCTAGATCTCCTGTGATGGTTGTGATCACATTGTTGTGATTATCATTAAAATACAAATGAACAACTTTACTTTCTTTTCCGACTGGTGGTGGCTGAAAAAGCAGGCCTTCGTCAGAAAATTGACCATGTATTTTGATGACATTGAGAGATTCGTTGGTTTTGGGGATATGATTATGTGTTATTGGGTGGTATATGATTATGTGTTATTGGGTGGTATATGATTATGTGTTATTGTGTGGTATATGATTATGTGTTATTGGGTGGTATATGATTATGTGTTATTGGGTGGTATATGATTATGTGTTATTGGGTGGGATATGATTATGTGTTATTGGGTGGTATATGATTATGTGTTATTGGGTGGTATATGATTATGTGTTATTGGGTGGTATATGATTATGTGTTATTGGGTGGTATATGATTATGTGTTATTGGGTGGTATATGGTTATGTGTTATTGGGTGGGATATGGTTATGTGTTATTGGGTGGTATGTGATTATGTGTTATTGGGTGGTATATGATTATGTGTTATTGGGTGGTATATGATTATGTGTTATTGGGTGGTATATGATTATGTGTTATTGGGTTGTATATGATTATGTGTTATTGGGTGGTATATGATTATGTGTTATTGGGTGGGATATGATTATGTGTTATTGGGTGGTATATGATTATGTGTTATTGGGTGGTATATGATTATGTGTTATTGGGTGGTATATGATTATGTGTTATTGGGTGGGATATGATTATGTGTTATTGGGTGGTATATGATTATGTGTTATTGGGTGGTATATGATTATGTGTTATTGGGTGGTATATGATTATGTGTTATTGGGTGGTATATGATTATGTGTTATTAGGTGGTATATGATTATGTGTTATTGGGTGGGATATGATTATGTGTTATTGGGTGGTATATGATTATGTGTTATTGGGTGGTATATGATTATGTGTTATTGGGTGGTATATGATTATGTGTTATTGGGTGGTATATGATTATGTGTTATTGGGTGGTATATGATTATGTGTTATTGGGTGGTATATGATTATGTGTTATTGGGTGGTATATGATTATGTGGTATATGATTATGTGTTATTGTGTGGTATATGATTATGTGTTATTGGGTGGTATATGATTATGTGTTATTGGGTGGGATATGATTATGTGTTATTGGGTGGTATATGATTATGTGTTATTGGGTGGGATATGATTATGTGTTATTGGGTGGTATATGATTATGTGTTATTGGGTGGTATATGATTATGTGTTATTGGGTGGTATATGATTATGTGTTATTGGGTGGTATATGATTATGTGTTATTGGGTGGTATATGATTATGTGTTATTGGGTGGTGGGTAAATGTTTGTGGGCCTGTATTGGTGTTGATTTTATTTTTGTTGTGAGATAGGATTATGTCTTATTGGGTCAATATTTTTCGGGACACGTGGTTGAAGATTGTGAAGGTAAGAGAAAGTTCATGGCACATTGACCGTCATGTCACCATACTTGACGACACCTAATGATGGTTACAATTACACTAGATTTGCCACGAATTTCTACTATGGATAACGCCCGTAGAGATCATATTCCACCAGTATAAAACCTTGGGACTTTTTGAAGTTTTGACAGGGAACCTTATAAAATCGAACAAATAAGGCGGGGAATATATTTCTTAGTTATTATCTATGTATTTCACTCTTGGTGAAGATCCCAATTCGAAATTTCACGATTTAAGTGAATTTGTGAGCGATTTTGCGTCGCGTCGCATACAATTATGGCAGTTTTCCTGGGTAATTAATTTGATGTTTATTGCGATATCGGCTCACAAAAGTCAGAGAAAAGCATGCAATTTTGAGTTGGGACATTCACCTACAGTGAAGTACATTATTAAGGAAAAGATAACAACCAAGATATATATTCCCCGCGTTATGTTTTCGAATTTATAATGTTCCCTGTCAAAACGTTCCCAGGTTTTGTACTGGTGGAATATAATCTCTACGGGCGTTATATAGCCATAGTAGAGATTCATGGCATGATCTATAATTACACATGAATGTTTGGAGCTGTATGAGGTCAAAAGTAAACAATGACTTGCACTGTTTCTCGGTTGTAAGTTTATAACCTGGCCTTGGCACCCGCCTGGTTTCCAGGACACATACAGTCTGGCTTCTAGATAAACCCGATTTAATGTCTGGCCGCTAACAAAATATAAACATTTAATTGGAGATCGTTTTAATATTGTGTGTATCGAGTCCTATGACTCGATCTCTTCGGACCAATAAATCAGAACAATTCTCGACGTATAATATACAATATTTGGCATTAGATCATATTACACAGCACGTCAGACCTATACACACGTGCACTCAGCCAGATTATGAACAATTTGACGACAATTTGAAGAGTATACTGTGGAAATACCGTATAATGTTGAACTGAAACAATCATTCATTATAACTCATAGTTTTTTTTACCATAGTTACGAAATTATGTTTTATTTTCGACGAGGATAGTAACACTGGACTGATAGTATTCTATTGTTACCGTTAAAGTAAGTCATTTTATATCCATATTTATATATGAGTTGAGTGTGCATTGCTTAACCCTTTACCCAACAAAACGGCCAAAAACGCCCAAATAAAGCTTCAACAGCCTAAAATGTCTTCGGTCTGTCTCAATAACACCATACAAATATGGATATCATTGGAACCGGTTCATTGACCACATTGTGATGGTTACAGTTATGCCCTGTGCCAATGCATTCTCTTATATATGCGAGTCGACCATAGGTCGCCTCGCATATATAAGAGCATGCATTGGCCTAAAAAAATCTTTTTTAACACTTTTTACCATTTTTTCTTACATTCTTTGACAATTTTATCATTTTTAATATGTGTTAAGCCAATGCATTCTCTTATATATGCGAGGCGACCTATGGTCGACTCGCATATATAAGAGAATGCATTGGCACAGGGCCGTTCTGTTGGGTAAAGGGCCTCAAATCAGATCAAGATTGAAAATTGGTCCACATTTTCGCCCATGTCGGGGTTAGAACCTCCCGCCAACCTCGTCTAGTCCAGACTAATACCGGTTTATATGAATTATTATAAATCAATTGCTACTATCCCTACCCCTTATACCGGTGTATATTAATTATTATAAATCAGTTGCTACTATATCCCTACCCCTTATACCGGTATATATTAATTATTATAAATCAGTTGCTACTATCCCTACCCCTTATACCGGTATATATTAATTATTATAAATCAGTTTCTACTATATCCCTACCCGTTATATATTAATTATTATAAATCAGTTGTTACTATCCCTACCCCTTACACCGGTATATATTAATTATTATAAATCAGTTGCTACTATATCCCTACCCGTTATATATTAATTATTATAAATCAGTTGCTACTATCCCTACCCCTTATACCGGTATATATTAATTATTATAAATCAGTTGCTACTATATCCCTACCCCTTATACCGGTATATATTAATTATTATAAATCAGTTGCTACTATATCCCTACCCGTTATATATTAATTATTATAAATCAGTTGCTACTATCCCTACCCCTTATACCGGTATATATTAATTATTATAAATCAGTTGCTACTATATCCCTACCCCTTATACCGGTATATATTAATTATTATAAATCAGTTGCTACTATCCCTACCCCTTACACCGGTATATATTAATTATTATAAATCAGTTGCTACCATATCCCTACCCCTTACACCGGTATATATTAATTATTATAAATCAGTTGCTACTATATCCCTACTCCTTATACCGGTATATATTAATTATTATACAGTTGCTACTATCCCTACCCCTTATACCGGTATATATTAATTATTATAAATCAGTTGCTACTATATCCCTACCCCTTATACCGGTATATATGAATTATTATAAATCAGTTGCTACTATCCCTACCCCTTATACCGGTATATATTAATTATTATAAATCAGTTGCTACTATATCCCTACCCCTTATACCGGTATATATTAATTATTATAAATCAGTTGCTACTATCCCTACCCCTTATACCGGTATATATTAATTATTATAAATCAGTTGCTACTATATCCCTACCCCTTATACCGGTATATATTAATTATTATAAATCAGTTGCTACTATATCCCTACCCCTTATACCGGTATATATTAATTATTATAAATCAGTTGCTACTATATCCCTACCCCTTACACCGGTATATATTAATTATTATAAATCAGTTGCTACTATATCCCTACCCCTTATACCGGTATATATTAATTATTATAAATCAGTTGCTACTATCCCTA
The DNA here is from genome assembly GCA_032622095.1 of Siphonodentalium dalli. Classification (NCBI taxonomy): domain Eukaryota; kingdom Metazoa; phylum Mollusca; class Scaphopoda; order Gadilida; family Siphonodentaliidae; genus Siphonodentalium; species Siphonodentalium dalli. Next base: position 212,719,407 of record CP136069.1, read on the forward strand.
CCCCTTATACCGGTATATATTAATTATTATAAATCAGTTGCTACTATATCCCTACCCCTTATACCGGTATATATTAATTATTATAAATCAGTTGCTACTATCCCTACCCCTTACACCGGTATATATTAATTATTATAAATTAGTTATACCATATCCATTATAAGATGTGAGTCAGTGACGTGCCCTGTTGTTGAGAAATAAAACTACCAGAATACCTAAGTAATGCTTACATACAGCATATATTTTATCTATTATATATTTTGGAAGATCTGTCTGTCTGTGTGTCTGTGTGTGTGTTCGCGATGAACTCAAAAACGGGCGATCCGATTTCGATGAAACTTGGTATGTGGGGGTATTTTCGACCAGGAAGTGGCATAGGCCTATTAATTTGCCCGTGCGACGTGACCTTGAAATCGGGTAATTTCAAGGTCAAACTCCCGAATATCACGGGATTTCGATGAAACTTGGTATGTGGGGGTACTTTCTTATGGCGAGTCTCATAAGCATATTCATTTGCCCGTGCGACGTGACCTTGACCTTGAAATCGGGTAACTTCAAGGTCAAATCGCCAATTTTAATGGGATTTCGACGAAATTTGATACGTGGGGTTACTTTTGTCCACTGATTGTTTTGGACGAGTCCAATCGTGACCCCGACCAGACCTTGACCTTCAAAATGATCAATTCAAGGTCAAATCGGGTAAAACCGGATGGATTTCGACGGGCACGTTTGTCGGGTACTTTTATCCGGCAGTGTTTTGGACTGGTCAAATCGTGACCCCACTTGACCTTCAAAATGGACAATTCAAGGTCAAAGCCCGGACGAAATCGGGTCACCTTCTAGTATAATATATATCTCTATAATAAAGAGAGCGTGCGACAAATGACGTCATGTGGGTATTTCCGCAGATAAGGGGAACTCCCTGCAATGGTCTTATCCACGAACCAACCTCGGCTACGGGGAATACTTAAAAAGGACCCCCACCTAATGTAGACCATGTATACATGTAGCCGCCTCCCTGAGTAATTGCAATATCGATGCGAGATTCTAAGACATATACTATACATCTTCATGACGCTGGTCCACGATATATCGCCCTGGGATACCTGCCCCATGACACATATAATTATGTTGTCGTTCGTGTTTGAACTTTAACCGATTTTAAAAGGATGATTGACTCCTATCTATACGATACAAATATGACGTTTATTGTTGAAAGTTGAAACCACATTTTGGGATATTGTATTACATATATTGCAATACCATATGGGACTATAAGTCGAACCACTTGTTCCTTATTAAATTGATATTGATATATTAAATTGATTATAGTGTAAGTTCAACATGGACCTATATTTAATTTCCATATAACCAGTTGTATATTGCTATATTTTACGACATGGTGCTGTGTTAATGGCTATTTCCATAATTATAACCAGTTGTATATTGCTATATTTTATGACAGGGTGCTGTGTTAATGGCTATTTCCATCATCATTATATAGTCATTTACACGCATAAAAATGATGCCTGCGTCGCGAGTGATATTTACATGTAGTTTCCATATAACTATAGTGATATATAGCCATATATTTTATGACAGTTTAAACCCCATATAGAGCCCCACATAGACTGCAACAGACGACATTATATATAGTGCATGCGTCCATCTGTGTGAGGCTCCATATGGGTTAAACTTTATATATCGCCTCGGTTATTATCCCTTTCATGACCGGAGCTGCGCTGGTGCAGCATTAAACAAATTGTTCCAGTGAATTCTCGTATATAGGCGAGTCTCACATAGGGAACCTCGCATGCATATATATATATATATATATATATATATATGCGAGGCGCCATATGAATGGGCGACTCGCATATATATCAGAGAATGCGTTGGCACAGGGTTTCATTTCAGGAAACTTCAGTCATGAAAGGGATATACACGAATACTACCATGTCACGTGACATAACGTGAATGTAATTATCACACTGTAATTACATGTTTTCCGTTTTACACATAATAATTATCGTTATTAAGACGCCTGCAATTAAGAAACCAGGTAGCCCGTGCCAAAACAGTATATGTATTATAATTGCACTCCGCAGCTTGGCGACTTCTATGATCGGCGGCAAGTTATTTGGAATTTAACCGAAGCCTACAACTGTAGTACAACATTACGCGAGCAACCATTACCATAATTATGACTTTTAGATGATTGAACCATTACCATAATGATGACTTATAATTTAACCATTATGAATGTAAACCTTTTAAAGTAGTCTCCGTGTGGTTAATAGTTATTTTGTTAACCAGAGACACACAAGAAAACCATAGTCAGAAATGGCCGCAACGCCCTCAAAATCATTATTAGGCATACATTAAGATGGATTATCTCTTAAATAACAAATTTGAAATAGTTGCGTGGGTATAAAATAATATAAAGTTATTATTTCGGCCAATTTGGCCGGTTACTTCATGTCTGTTTTTTCATCTGACGTGTGTGTCGAATAAATGATGTGGAGGATTTATGTAAATGTTAGCCCAAACTACATTTCCAAGTAACGATGGTTTTCTTGTTTATTTTGAGGAATAATACCGCGTCAGATGAATTCAGCCCAAATATGTTAACAGTTGTCGTGTAAAACATTCGGCAGTAGGTTAGCGTTATTTAGTATTTGTGGATGTCCTTTAACATGGGGAAAATAGACTACTGCGCTTGAACGAGCATGTGAATTTGTCGTTTTTAATGTATAGCAACTTGATAATCAATAACAGAGGCATTTTCTGTCAAATGTGGTCGCTCTATTTACGATACCAATTGGGGAACTTTGTAAATTAAATTACGCGTAAACCAGCGTAAACGTATACCTGCTGCAAATAGAAAAGGTGCCGGAATCGGCGTACTCGCCCCAGGGCTAACTCGCCCCAATCGACGCGTGCCAACTCGGAATAAAAGGCCAACTCGGAATAAAATATGTATACGGGGTGTTATATGGCGTTTGGTCCGTTGTTTCTCAATGAATATTATTGAAATTTGGTGTATATGTCCGGGCTGGGACATGGAATACAACAACGTTTGAATTGTTTTTAAATTTACAAATTTGTTGATTTTATTCATTTTTTTTTCGTTCTGAAACACACTATAAAGTGTATATAATATAATAACGAACACGAGACATACATAATTTATAAACTGTTAACAAAAGATATCAAATTCAAAGATGATTCAGTGGAGTTTATAAAGTGAACATAAAAACATTGAGGTAAGAATCTTTTTAAGGAATGCAACTTTATTTAATGATAATAAACACATAAATTAAAATAACAAACATGAGACATTCATGATTTATAAACTGTTAACAAAAGATATCAAACTCAATACATGACAAAGATGACTCAGTGAAGTTTATAAAGTGAACATAAAAATATTAAGGTAAGAATCTTTTTAAACATTACTAAACCGTTTAGCACAGTCCACTTCACTCATCCGATCATCACCAAACTTCATATTTATCTTGATATTGACCTATCAGATGAGAGCTATCAAATATTTTTTTAATTTTATAGGAAAAAATGGTCGCCAGCGGCCATATTGCATTTACGTCATATGTTATCGCGTCATGTCGATATCTAGTATTACTTAGAAATTTCACCTTTCCAGATTCATAATTGCTCCATTGACTGTAACAGATGGAATTATTCCCCTCTTCGGATAGAGTGTCACTGAAACATTATTTTGTCAGACTGTCTGTATAGTCACTGATTATATATGGCAATAATCTGTAATAAGATGTAGCACTATTTTATTTTATATTTACATGCAGTGCTGTTTTTATACAACAATTCTAATCCCCCCTAGATCATCATGTGATCGACCATACATCGCGCGAGGACCTGGTTGAATTAAGGGGGGTTTTATGGATAACTTCTGTCCTCAAGCTAGATTATACTTATGACATTTAATGGCATGTTTCTAACGTGGAGGGTTAGATATGCTTGAGACACCACCACTCTTCAATTCACACCAAGTTCTCAGCTGTCATATTCGGATATTAGAACCCATAGCCATGATATATGGTTTATTTTGTGTATACTAGTAATATTGTTATTTTCAGTACCTTTATATACCAGTACTGTGTATAACAATGCATATAAATTAATCCATGTATACATGTATATTGATTCAACGGATTCAGTGGTTTTGTCCATCAGTCTATCAAATTTGCGGGGAAAACATGGCCACAAGCAGTACACCCTGCTAAATTTCGAATTTGAATCAATTGGCGCACCCTGCAGCCAGCTTTTATTGGATAACTTTTTCTCATGTGGATAGTTTGGGTCACCGCTAGATGTGAGCCATGTTTTGTTCTCAAGCTGTCCTTGTGAAGACATCACTGCCAGCGGTGATCTTGAATTTTACTATTTTTATGGCTAAATAATTTGGTTGATCCTACAGACGACACCCCTTGTCCGATCGTCACCAGATTCCACAATGATCTTCTGGATAACCAGGGTGAGAGTAATCTAATTTTCCCGAATTTCGTTAAAAAACATTACCACAGGCAGCAATTTGGTATCTTACTGTTTGATCCTCTTTTGCATGACTGAATTGTTTAGCAACTGTACAGACATATCCCTCATCTGATAGTCACCACACTTTATATTGATCTTCGGGCTGACAACTAGATGGGAGCTACCTGATACATGCACCCTTCAAAATTTGTTTCGTCGTATCTATTTTAATGACCCGTATGGTAATATTGATACAGATATATTTGTCAAATATTTCTTTGTACAATATACAGGTATTTAGTTTGTAACTAAATCTAGAAATATATAATAGTAGCTGGTGGACCCTACTTCGTCCGGGATGTTCCCCTCTGATTTTCGGAGAATTGCGCGATTTAACCTTGAATTGACCATTTTAAAGGTGAACGTCATGTCGGGTCACGATTTGACCCGTCCAAAACACTCCCCGGAAAGTCACGACAAAAGTACCCGTCGAAATACGCCCGGCTTTACCCGATTTGACCTTGAATTGACAATTTTGAATGTCAAGATCAGGTCAGGGTCATGATTTGACCCACCCGAAACACCCCTGGGACAAATTAACAGTAGGTATTATATTTCGTTGAAATACTTCCGTTTTACCAGATTTGACCTTGAATTGATCTTTTTGAATGTCAAAGTCAGGTCGGGATCAAGATTTGATCCGTCCAAAATACTCCCTGGAAATAATTTCCCCTAGGTATCAAATTTCGTCAAATCTGTCCGGCAGTTTTCCCGGCCATAGCTAACAGACAAACAGACAGACAAATGTCCAAAATATATATTAAACTAGCTGATGTACTCGACTTCGTTCGGGCTATTTAGGGATTTTGTTTTGTGATCGCCTCCATCTGGACAGTACCCAGTATATACAGCGTCTGGCCAAACTATTGTTCAATTGGTCCAGAAACATGCCTATATCAGCACGTTCGAGAACATGGTCCCACGTGAAATTGGACCCGTCCATATTGCTCCCGGGATCGAAGTAGTCCTACACACAAATTTTTAGTCGGATCGGTCAAGGTCCAGAAACATGCCTATGAGCGAGGTCAAGTTGACACGTTAAATACCAAATCCGAGTCGGATCAGTCGAGCAGTGTTAGAGTCTATAACACATACACACATGCATTCATGCATACACACATACATACAGACAGGTGTTCCAAAATGTATAATCGATAGCTACAACAATTCTATGGTAGATAGTTCACGGCCGACCTGATGCATGCATCTTAGTTTTCTTGTACAATGTTGTGTACAGTATGTGTTTTTCTTGTACGAGTCCAGGTTGTGGTGAAAAGTCATATTGGACGAGACACGCCAGTGTCGAGTCCAATATGACTTTTCACCACAACCTGGACGAGTACAAGAAAAACTCATACTGTACACAACATTTATTATCCATCTGTATGTTTATCCAAATTTTGGAAATAAAACTTTTGTGGTTATTTTTGGTATTTGTCGTCACTTAATTCTCTATAAAAGCCTGTACCGTATATTGATCATCAGAAAGCATGATTTGGAAAAGTAAACACGGAAGTGAGAAAAAAATTCAATGCGGAAGTGAAACGTCTGCTAAAATCCATCAATGTTGCGCGCGCATCACAATTTCACCGATTCATTTCGCAATAGAGTTAATTCGTGACGTCACGGAGTCCAATATGAGAAGTCATATTGTACAGTCGGGAGTCCAATATGACTTTAGGGAGTCCAATATGACTTTTTCCAGGACTATCACGTGGCGGCTTTTGCCCAATCGGAAATGGTGTTAGTTAAGGGATGGATAATAATAAATATGAACTGAAAGCACTGTCCGGAAAGGCTTCTATCAATTAATATTGATTTTATTTCGAATATTTTATTGGGCCCGTTTATTTGTCTATTTTTAGAACAGACCATACCATATAGTGGTAGAGAGCATTCGGCTGTTCCTAATTTCCTATGGCTACGCACCCAACCTCAAATGTCCCATATTGATTGGTTGTATTGTTTTATTCCATAGTTTATATAAATCTCCTATATATTTTGAAGACCTCTGTCTGTCTGTATGTCTGTATGTATGTATGTATGTATGTATGTATATATACGATTCTCGACCGATCGGGACGAAACTTGGTACGTGTGTGTAGTTTGACCAGGCGGTCGTCGTTGTCGTATTGGTGAGCCCGTGCGGCGCCCGCTTCGCGCATGCCCAGACGAGATATCGGAAACGGGTGGAGCTATCGACTTGAAATTTGCTATGTGAATGTATCTTGCCCCGGATACGAATTTTATCGGGTCGCCGAGCCCGTGCGACGCCAGCTTCGCGCATGCGCAGACCAGATCTCGGAAACGGGTGGAGCTATCGACTTGAAATTTGGTGTGTGAATGTATCTTTCCCCGGATACGAATTTTATCGGGTCGCCGAGCCCGTGCGACGCAAGCTTCGCGCATGCGCAGACCAGATCTCGGAAACGGGTGGAGCTATCAACTTGAAATTTGGTTTTTGAATAGCCCGGACAACGTCGGGCTCATCGGCTAGTCTATTATATATTTTGGAAGATCTGTCTGTGTGTGGTGTGTGTGTGTGTGTGTTCGCGATGAACTCGAAAACGGCCCACCCGATTTCGATGAAACTTGGTATGTGGGGGTACCTTCGGTCGGGGAGTGGCATAAGCCTATTAATTTGCCCGTGCGACGTGACATTGACCTTGAAATCGGGTCATTTCAAGGTCAAATGCCCGAATATCACGGGATTTCTGTGAAACTTGGTATGTGGGGGGTACTTTCGGACGGGGAGTGGCATAGGCCTATTAATTTGCCCGCGCGACGTGACTTTGACCTTGAAATCGGGTCATTTCAAGGTCAAACTCCCGAATATCACGGGATTTCGATTAAACTTGATATGTGGGGGTACTTTCGTATGGGGAGTCTTATAAGCATATTCATTTGCCCGTGCGACGTGACCTTGACCTTGAAATCGGGTCAATTCAAGGTCAAATCGCCAATTTTGATGGGATTTCGACGAAATTTTATACATAGGGTTACTTTTGTCCACTGACCTTGACCTTCATAATTATCAATTCAAGGTCAAATCGGGTAAAACCGGATGGATTTCGACGGGTACTTTTGTTGGGTACTTTTGTCCGGGCAGTGTTTTGGACGTGTCAAATCGTTACCCCACCTGACCGTGACCTTCAAAATGGTGAATTCAAGGTCCAAGCCCGGACGAAGTCGGGTCACCTTCTAGTCTATTATATATTTTTGGAGATCAGGGTGTGTGTGTGTGTGTGTTCGCGATGAACTCGAAAACGGCCGATCCGATTTCGATGAAACTTGGTATGTGGGGGTGCTTTCGGCCGGGGAGTGGCATAGGCCTATTAATTTGCCCGTGCGACGTGACCTTGAAATCTGGTCATTTCAAGGTCAAACGCCCAAATATCACGGGATTTCGATGAAAATTAGTGTCTAGGGATACTTTCGTATGGGGAGTGTCATAAGCCTAATCATTTGCCCATGCGACGTGACATTGATCTTGAAATCGGGTCATTTCAAGGTCAAACGCCCAAATATCACGGGATTTCGATGAAAATTGGTGTCTAGGAGGGATACTTTAGTATGGGGAGTGTCATACGCCTATTCATTTGCCCGTGCGACGTGACATTGATTTTGAAATCGGGTCATTTCAAGGTCAAACGCCCAAATATCACGGGATTTCGATGAAAATTAGTGTCTAGGGATACTTTCGTATGGGGAGTGTCATACGCCTATTCATTTGCGACGTGACCTTGACCTTGAAATCGGGTCAATTCAAGGTCAAATCGCGAATTTTTATGGGATTTCGACGAAACTTGATACATAGGATTTCTTTTGTCCACTGAGTGTTTTGGACGGGTCAAATCGTGACCCCGACCTGACCTTAACCTTCAAAATGAAAAATTCAAGGTCAAATCGCGCAATTCGCCGAAAAGCAGAGGGGAAATAGCCCGGACGAAGTCGGGTCCACCTGCTAGTATATATATATATATATATATATATATATATGCATTGCCTCCATTAAGGAGAGTAGTTGATTATACAACAATATTTACAGTTCGACAATCATAATAATGGGTTGTTTGCTGGATGGGCAAACTTCAGAAAGTTCTTGTCAATAATGCAAAATTTCCACTTGTTGAATATAATGAGCATATACGTGTATCGACATAAATATACAATACGATCGCCATGCATACGTGTATCGACATAAATATACAATACGATCGCCATTCATACGTGTATCGACATAACTATACAATACGATCGCCATGCATCGTGCATGTACATGTAGCAGGGCATCCGCGAGAGATTTCTAACATTATACGTGATATCTTTTGTCCATATTATTTGTTGTGCGGTAATCGTGCACTGGTTGAAGTTTTGTTGCCAGCAGCAGACATGTTACACATTGGGTGGTTGCCAGCAGCAGTCATGTTACACATTGGGTGGTTGCCAGCAGCAGTCATGTTACACATTGGGTGGTTGCCATCAGCAGTCATGTTACACATTGGGTGGTTGTGTCATGTTACACAGTGGGTGGTTGCCAGCAGCAGTCATGTTACACATTGGGTGGTTGCCAGCAGCAGTGATGTTACACATTGGGTGGTTGTCAGCAGCAGTGATGTTACACATTGGGTGGTTGCCAGCAGCAGTGATGTTACATATTGGGTGGTTGCCAGCAGCAGTCATGTTACACATTGGGTGGTTGCCAGCAGCAGTCATGTTACACATTGGGTGGTTGTCAGCAGCAGTGATGTTACACATTGGGTGGTTGTCAGCAGCAGTCATGTTACACATTGGGTGGTTGTCAGCAGCAGTCATGTTACACATTGGGTGGTTGCCAGCAGCAGTCATGTTACACATTGGGTGGTTGCCAGCAGCAGTCATGTTACACATTGGGTGGTTGCCAGCAGCAGTCATGTTACACATTGGGTGGTTGTCAGCAGCAGTCATGTTACACATTGGGTGGTTGCCAGCAGCAGTCATGTTACACATTGTGTGGTTGCCAGCAGCAGTCATGTTACACATTGTGTGGTTGTCAGCAGCAGTCATGTTACACATTGGGTGGTTGCCAGCAGCAGTCATGTTACACATTGGGTGGTTGTCAGCAGCAGTCATGTTACACATTGGGTGGTTGCCAGCAGCAGTCATGTTACACATTGGGTGGTTCTGTCATGTTACACATTGGGTGGTTGTCAGCAGCAGTCATGTTACACATTGGGTGGTTGCCATCAGCAGTCATGTTACACATTGGGTGGTTGTGTCATGTTACATATTGGGTGGTTGTCAGCAGCAGTCATGTTACACATTGTGTGGTTGTCAGCAGCAGTCATGTTACACATTGTGTGGTTGTCAGCAGCAGTCATGTTACACATTGGGTGGTTGTCAGCAGCAGTCATGTTACACATTGGGTGGTTGCCAGCAGCAGTCATGTTACACATTGTGTGGTTGCCAGCAGCAGTCATGTTACACATTGGGTGGTTGCCAGCAGCAGTCATGTTACACATTGTGTGGTTGTCAGCAGCAGTCATGTTACACATTGGGTGGTTGCCAGCAGCAGTCATGTTACACATTGGGTGGTTGCCAGCAGCAGTCATGTTACACATTGTGTGGTTGCCAGCAGCAGTCATGTTACACATTGTGTGGTTGTCAGCAGCAGTCATGTTACACATTGGGTGGTTGCCAGCAGCAGTCATGTTACACATTGGGTGGTTGCCAGCAGCAGTCATGTTACACATTGTGTGGTTGTCAGCAGCAGTCATGTTACACATTGGGTGGTTGTGTCATTTTACACATTGGGTGGTTGTCAGCAGCAGTCATGTTACACATTGTGTGGTTGTGTCATTTTACACATTGGGTGGTTGTCAGCAGCAGTCATTTTACATATTGGGTGGTTGTCAGCAGCAGTCATGTTACACATTGGGTGGTTGTCAGCAGCAGTCATGTTACACATTGGGTGGTTGCCAGCAGCAGTCATGTTACACATTGGGTGGTTGTCAGCAGCAGTCATGTTACACATTGGGTGGTTGCCAGCAGCAGTCATGTTACACATTGTGTGGTTGTCAGCAGCAGTCATGTTACACATTGGGTGGTTGTCAGCAGCAGTGATGTTACACATTGGGTGGTTGTCAGCAGCAGTCATGTTACACATTGGGTGGTTGTCAGCAGCAGTCATGTTACACATTGGGTGGTTGTCAGCAGCAGTCATGTTACACATTGGGTGGTTGTCAGCAGCAGTCATGTTACACATTGGGTGGTTGTCAGCAGCAGTGATGTTACACATTGGGTGGTTGTCAGCAGCAGTCATGTTACACATTGGGTGGTTGTCAGCAGCAGTGATGTTACACATTGGGTGGTTGTCAGCAGCAGTCATGTTACACATTGTGTGGTTGTCAGCAGCAGTGATGTTACACATTGGGTGGTTGCCAGCAGCAGTCATGTTACACATTGTGTGGTTGTCAGCAGCAGTCATGTTACACATTGGGTGGTTGTCAGCAGCAGTCATGTTACACATTGGGTGGTTGCCAGCAGCAGTCATGTTACACATTGTGTGGTTGTCAGCAGCAGTCATGTTACACATTGGGTGGTTGTCAGCAGCAGTCATGTTACACATTGGGTGGTTGTCAGCAGCAGTCATGTTACACATTGGGTGGATGCGTCATGTTACACATTGGGTGGTTGCCAGCAGCAGTCATGTTACACATTGGGTGGTTGCCAGCAGCAGTGATGTTACACATTGGGTGGTTGTCAGCAGCAGTCATGTTACACATTGTGTGGTTGCCAGCAGCAGTCATGTTACACATTGGGTGGTTGCCAGCAGCAGTGATGTTACACATTGGGTGGTTGCCAGCAGCAGTGATGTTACACATTGGGTGGTTGTCAGCAGCAGTCATGTTACACATTGGGTGGTTGCCAGCAGCAGTCATGTTACACATTGTGTGGTTGTCAGCAGCAGTCATGTTACACATTGGGTGGTTGTCAGCAGCAGTCATGTTACACATTGGGTGGTTGTCAGCAGCAGTCATGTTACACATTGGGTGGTTGTCAGCAGCAGTCATGTTACACATTGGGTGGTTGTCAGCAGCAGTCATTTTACACATTGTGTGGTTGTCAGCAGCAGTCATGTTACACATTGGGTGGTTGTCAGCAGCAGTCATGTTACACATTGGGTGGTTGTCAGCAGCAGTCATGTTACACATTGTGTGGTTGTCAGCAGCAGTCATGTTACACATTGTGTGGTTGTCAGCAGCAGTCATGTTACACATTGTGTGGTTGTCAGCAGCAGTCATGTTACACATTGGGTGGTTGTCAGCAGCAGTCATGTTACACATTGGGTGGTTGTCAGCAGCAGTCATGTTACACATTGTGTGGTTGTCAGCAGCAGTCATTTTACACATTGGGTGGTTGTCAGCAGCAGTCATGTTACACATTGTGTGGTTGTCAGCAGCAGTCATGTTACACATTGGGTGGTTGTCAGCAGCAGTCATGTTACACATTGGGTGGTTGCCAGCAGCAGTCATGTTACACATTGTGTGGTTGTCAGCAGCAGTCATGTTACACATTGGGTGGTTGTCAGCAGCAGTCATGTTACACATTGGGTGGTTGTCAGCAGCAGTCATGTTACACATTGGGTGGTTGTCAGCAGCAGTGATGTTACACATTGGGTGGTTGTCAGCAGCAGTCATGTTACACATTGGGTGGTTGTCAGCAGCAGTCATGTTACACATTGGGTGGTTGTCAGCAGCAGTCATGTTACACATTGGGTGGTTGCCAGCAGCAGTCATGTTACACATTGGGTGGTTGTCAGCAGCAGTCATGTTACACATTGGGTGGTTGCCAGCAGCAGTCATGTTACACATTGTGTGGTTGTCAGCAGCAGTCATGTTACACATTGGGTGGTTGTCAGCAGCAGTCATGTTACACATTGGGTGGTTGTCAGCAGCAGTCATGTTACACATTGGGTGGTTGTCAGCAGCAGTGATGTTACACATTGGGTGGTTGTCAGCAGCAGTCATGTTACACATTGGGTGGTTGTCAGCAGCAGTGATGTTACACATTGGGTGGTTGTCAGCAGCAGTCATGTTACACATTGTGTGGTTGTCAGCAGCAGTGATGTTACACATTGGGTGGTTGCCAGCAGCAGTCATGTTACACATTGTGTGGTTGTCAGCAGCAGTCATGTTACACATTGGGTGGTTGTCAGCAGCAGTCATGTTACACATTGGGTGGTTGCCAGCAGCAGTCATGTTACACATTGGGTGGTTGTCAGCAGCAGTCATGTTACACATTGTGTGGTTGTCAGCAGCAGTCATGTTACACATTGGGTGGTTGTCAGCAGCAGTCATGTTACACATTGGGTGGTTGTCAGCAGCAGTCATGTTACACATTGGGTGGTTGCGTCATGTTACACATTGGGTGGTTGCCAGCAGCAGTCATGTTACACATTGGGTGGTTGCCAGCAGCAGTGATGTTACACATTGGGTGGTTGTCAGCAGCAGTCATGTTACACATTGTGTGGTTGCCAGCAGCAGTCATGTTACACATTGGGTGGTTGCCAGCAGCAGTGATGTTACACATTGGGTGGTTGCCAGCAGCAGTGATGTTACACATTGGGTGGTTGTCAGCAGCAGTCATGTTACACATTGGGTGGTTGCCAGCAGCAGTCATGTTACACATTGTGTGGTTGTCAGCAGCAGTCATGTTACACATTGGGTGGTTGTCAGCAGCAGTCATGTTACACATTGGGTGGTTGTCAGCAGCAGTCATTTTACACATTGTGTGGTTGTCAGCAGCAGTCATGTTACACATTGGGTGGTTGTCAGCAGCAGTCATGTTACACATTGGGTGGTTGTCAGCAGCAGTCATGTTACACATTGTGTGGTTGTCAGCAGCAGTCATTTTACACATTGGGTGGTTGTCAGCAGCAGTCATGTTACACATTGTGTGGTTGTCAGCAGCAGTCATGTTACACATTGGGTGGTTGTCAGCAGCAGTCATGTTACACATTGGGTGGTTGTCAGCAGCAGTCATGTTACACATTGGGTGGTTGTCAGCAGCAGTCATTTTACATATTGGGTGGTTGTCAGCAGCAGTCATGTTACACATTGGGTGGTTGTCAGCAGCAGTCATGTTACACATTGTGTGGTTGTCAGCAGCAGTCATTTTACACATTGGGTGGTTGTCAGCAGCAGTCATGTTACACATTGTGTGGTTGTCAGCAGCAGTCATGTTACACATTGGGTGGTTGTCAGCAGCAGTCATGTTACACATTGGGTGGTTGTCAGCAGCAGTCATGTTACACATTGTGTGGTTGTCAGCAGCAGTCATTTTACACATTGGGTGGTTGTCAGCAGCAGTCATGTTACACATTGTGTGGTTGTCAGCAGCAGTCATGTTACACATTGGGTGGTTGTCAGCAGCAGTCATGTTACACATTGGGTGGTTGTCAGCAGCAGTCATGTTACACATTGGGTGGTTGTCAGCAGCAGTCATGTTACACATTGGGTGGTTGTCAGCAGCAGTCATGTTACACATTGGGTGGTTGTCAGCAGCAGTGATGTTACACATTGGGTGGTTGTCAGCAGCAGTCATGTTACACATTGTGTGGTTGTCAGCAGCAGTGATGTTACACATTGGGTGGTTGTCAGCAGCAGTCATGTTACACATTGTGTGGTTGTCAGCAGCAGTGATGTTACACATTGGGTGGTTGCCAGCAGCAGTCATGTTACACATTGTGTGGTTGTCAGCAGCAGTCATGTTACACATTGGGTGGTTGTCAGCAGCAGTCATGTTACACATTGGGTGGTTGCCAACAGCAGTCATGTTACACATTGGGTGGTTGCCAGCAGCAGTCATGTTACATATTGGGTGGTTGCCAGCAGCAGTCATGTTACACATTGGGTGGTTGTCAGCAGCAGTCATGTTACACATTGGGTGGTTGTCAGCAGCAGTCATGTTACACATTGGGTGGTTGTCAGCAGCAGTGATGTTACACATTGGGTGGTTGTCAGCAGCAGTCATGTTACACATTGTGTGGTTGTCAGCAGCAGTGATGTTACACATTGGGTGGTTGCCAGCAGCAGTCATGTTACACATTGTGTGGTTGTCAGCAGCAGTCATGTTACACATTGGGTGGTTGCCAGCAGCAGTGATGTTACACATTGTGTGGTTGTCAGCAGCAGTGATGTTACACATTGTGTGGTTGTCAGCAGCAGTCATGTTACACATTGGGTGGTTGCCAGCAGCAGTGATGTTACACATTGTGTGGTTGTCAGCAGCAGTGATGTTACACATTGTGTGGTTGCCAGCAGCAGTCATGTTACACATTGGGTGGTTGCCAGCAGCAGTCATGTTACACATTGGGTGGTTGCCAGCAGCAGTGATGTTACACATTGTGTGGTTGCCAGCAGCAGTCATGTTACACATTGGGTGGTTGCCAGCAGCAGTCATGTTACACATTGGGTGGTTGCCAGCAGCAGTCATGTTACACATTGGGTGGTTGCCAGCAGCAGTCATGTTACACATTGGGTGGTTGCCAGCAGCAGTGATGTTACACATTGGGTGGTTGCCAGCAGCAGTGATGTTACACATTGTGTGGTTGCCAGCAGCAGTCATGTTACACATTGGGTGGTTGCCAGCAGCAGTCATGTTACACATTGTGTGGTTGTCAGCAGCAGTGATGTTACACATTGTGTGGTTGCCAGCAGCAGTCATGTTACACATTGGGTGGTTGCCAGCAGCAGTCATGTTACACATTGGGTGGTTGCCAGCAGCAGTGATGTTACACATTGTGTGGTTGCCAGCAGCAGTCATGTTACACATTGGGTGGTTGCCAGCAGCAGTCATGTTACACATTGGGTGGTTGCCAGCAGCAGTGATGTTACACATTGTGTGGTTGCCAGCAGCAGTCATGTTACACATTGGGTGGTTGCCAGCAGCAGTCATGTTACACATTGGGTGGTTGCCAGCAGCAGTCATGTTACACATTGGGTGGTTGCCAGCAGCAGTGATGTTACACATTGGGTGGTTGCCAGCAGCAGTGATGTTACACATTGTGTGGTTGCCAGCAGCAGTGATGTTACACATTGTGTGGTTGCCAGCAGCAGTCATGTTACACATTGGGTGGTTGCCAGCAGCAGTGATGTTACACATTGTGTGGTTGCCAGCAGCAGTCATGTTACACATTGGGTGGTTGCCAGCAGCAGTCATGTTACACATTGGGTGGTTGCCAGCAGCAGTGATGTTACACATTGTGTGGTTGCCAGCAGCAGTCATGTTACACATTGGGTGGTTGCCAGCAGCAGTCATGTTACACATTGGGTGGTTGCCAGCAGCAGTCATGTTACACATTGGGTGGTTGCCAGCAGCAGTGATGTTACACATTGGGTGGTTGCCAGCAGCAGTCATGTTACATATTGGGTGGTTGCCAGCAGCAGTGATGTTACACATTGGGTGGTTGCCAGCAGCAGTCATGTTACACATTGGGTGGTTGCCAGCAGCAGTGATGTTACACATTGTGTGGTTGCCAGCAGCAGTCATGTTACACATTGGGTGGTTGCTAGCAGCAGTGATGTTACACATTGGGTGGTTGCCAGCAGCAGTGATGTTACACATTGTGTGGTTGCCAGCAGCAGTCATGTTACATATTGGGTGGTTGCCAGCAGCAGTCATGTTACACATTGGGTGGTTGCCAGCAGCAGTGATGTTACACATTGTGTGGTTGCCAGCAGCAGTGATGTTACACATTGGGTGGTTGCCAGCAGCAGTCATGTTACACATTGGGTGGTTGTGTCATTTTACACATTGGGTGGTTGCCAGCAGCAGTCATGTTACACATTGGGTGGTTGCCAGCAGCAGTCATGTTACACATTGGGTGGTTGCCAGCAGCAGTCATGTTACACATTGTGTGGTTGCCAGCAGCAGTCATGTTACACATTGGGTGGTTGTGTCATTTTACACATTGGGTGGTTGCCAGCAGCAGTCATGTTACACATTGGGTGGTTGTGTCATTTTACACATTGGGTGGTTGCCAGCAGCAGTCATGTTACACATTGGGTGGTTGCCAGCAGCAGTCATGTTACACATTGTGTGGTTGCCAGCAGCAGTCATGTTACACATTGTGTGGTTGTCAGCAGCAGTCATGTTACACATTGGGTGGTTGTCAGCAGCAGTCATGTTACACATTGGGTGGTTGCCAGCAGCAGTCATGTTACACATTGTGTGGTTGCCAGCAGCAGTCATGTTACACATTGTGTGGTTGCCAGCAGCAGTCATGTTACACATTGTGTAGTAGGTGATATTATTAATTAAAAGCACAAAAAGTTGTATCATTATTATAAGGGATCAACACAAAGTTTATCACCAATTCTGGTGATAAACTTTCCCAGCAATGCAAGACAACCCCTGAACTGTGGCTGATGAAATGTGGGTTCATATATGCATGACCAGTTTGCTGCTTTATCAAGCCTTGAAATAGGGTGTCTGTCATTTGCAGAATGAGGTCCCCAGAGGGTGAATGTAGTGACGCTATCCCACTCAGCTGGCTAGCATTACTAAATTCACCCTCTGTGGACCTCATTCTGATGAGGAGTCATCTTCTATGGAGACTTCTTCACATAGATTATATTTCTTTTTTGAGTTAATTTCTCTAAATCACAAAATTGGCAGACGACACATTGCATAATCGAGGTTCCCAATTGGTGCACATCACAATATTCACCATTTGGGAACTTAAAATCTGAGTCTATGCCTTCCATAGCAGATAAGGCCACTCAGAATGAGGTCCCCAGTGGGTGAATTTCGTGATGCTAGGCCGCTATGCGGGACAGCATCACTAAATTCACCCTATGTGGACCTCATTCTGCAAATGACAGGAACATTAAACTTAGACGTAACCCTCCATAGGTTTGTTGTCAACTTAAAGACATATTATGTACTTGTTCGGGTGCGTGAAACTGATCAGTTAGTATCCAGACGATATGCCAACTGTGGGAATGTAGCATTCTACTAACATTGTCGAAAATCTGAAGCAAATCGACCGTACCACTCCATAGCAAACATAGTTTGAACTACGCTCAATTGTAAATATTTACTAATTGATTTGTGACGCATCTGTCGGCAATAAACTAACGAAAACGATTTCGCTATCGAGAGTCACTGCATTTAATTAAAATATAAGAATGACGGTGTGTATTGTCAATTTGGATATAATATTTGTAGGAATTACTACTTTGAACAAGATTATTCTCCATTTATATTTGATCACCCTATAAACCGGAGTGTTTCACGTCACTTTAAAATACAGAGGTAAGTTATCCGGAGAATACCCGGAGAGCGTCAGATGATGTTTATTAACGCCACCGGTGTATACTGTTCTACAATTTTTAGAAAGCTGTGGTCCCATGGTTATTTTATAAATAGATATATGGTTTTTCCGGTTATTTTGGGACGCGTTAAAGTTGTACTGCGACCCCGAGCCGGTAAAAGCTGTAGCTGGAATGTCCAAGTTCGTGAAAGTTCTACTGACTATGCCGATGATTTGGGAAGCTTTATTGTTTTAGGATACTGTAGGAAGGCTAATCTGGCTGCGTCAAATTGAGCTATAGCGATGGGATATCTCGCAGGACAACACATTTCGGGTTTTCGTGAGGTGTGTATTAGCTGGATGTCTTATAGTTGCAGTGTGTAACTATTATGAACGCGTTAATTGCGTTCGATGTTTAGGTATGAACAATGGCGGGGCCATGCATACTTGAAGATTTTATGGCGGGAACACAATTTTTGATCCGCATTTAGAAGCTTTCTGGTTTGGTGAATGAAAAACCTGCAGTAATAAGCCGTAGTTTTTTGTAATAATTTGAAGGATTAGTTGTTTTAACGGAAATCTGAGGCGGTACCTTAAAGGGGTACTGTACACAGAGATAGGCAATTTTTTTTTTACTCCCATTGAAATAACTTTCAAGTTAGATTGTGTTCGTGTTATATGAGTTTATAAACCTAATTTAGCGAAGAAAATATTGATCTTGGAAAGAAAAATATTGCGATTTCAAACTACGCGCCATGTTTTTGACCTTCACCGGAGAAGACGCAGGTCTCAGGAAGAACCGGAAGTTCATTGCTCACAGCTTCGATTGATGCATTCAATCTCTTCCATCGAACAATCTCACCCCCTATAAAAGTACTTGACGTTTTTTGACTCTTGTTTCTTTCTCCTTTTTTTCCGAATCGGTTATAACGGACCTTCCTTTTGCAGGTAACATGTTTTGTTTGCAACTCAATAATGTTCGCGAACGGTCGTCAATAAAAGATACGCAGCAGATGCGATTTCAAGAACGGTAACTCGTAATGGCACAATTCGCCATTTTATGACTCCAGCCATAAATGAATTTATATTAAATAATTCAATTTTACTTTTACGATAGCCTGTTAACCGGAACGTTTTGAGTAGACATCGTTGACTCAAATTAGTTATTTTATAATATAATATTCATATCAGATCGCTATTGTCACCGGGAATTTATTGAAATTGGTGTACAGTACCCCTTTAATGTAGCCAATATATTTTATATTATAATTTATATTTATGGCTAATAATAATATGATCCTGGGGGCGTTACCATTTCTGATTATGGTTTTCTTGTCTCATGTGACTAATACGGGAACTAATAAATTGTCCCGAATTGGGTAACATGTGTTTTACCCAACTAAAATGTTACTAAACGTTCGCGTGACACGAATGCACCACTGTGTTGGCTAAACAAATTTACCTAACGCGATTTATTATTGTTTATTGACCTCCAAGTATGAAGAGCATATATACATATCAGTTACAGAAAATATGTGGTAACGAGACCATTGTAAGTGGACTATACACCAGCATCTATTTACAAGGAAGGACATTGTATACATACATTGGAAAGGTGTGTACATTGTACGAATAGCAAGGTAAAAACGAGTATATGATAAAACATTGTAGATGCGGGTGGCAAGGAGGCCAGATCATAGTTGAAAATTGTCCACATGAGAGGCATATTGCATCAAATGTCATGTGAATGTCATCTTTTAACTTCCGGGGCGAATTAGTTGACAACCAACATACAGAAATGCAGCGGATGCGATGATGAGCTGCTCCCATGACTCAGTCAGGATATGACAACCAAGCTGGGTACTGCCAAGTAACAGGGCATTTAAATGGTCGTTTGGGAGAGCATCCAGGTAACTAAATAGTTGGATGTCGAAGCTATCGATAAGCATACACCAGTAATTATATCGGAGTCTGTACATGGTGGCAGATCTGCACGAGTCAGTGATATGTCCAATTTCATTGTTATATGTGTGGCCACACAGCATGCATCGGGCATTGTTTTCGAACAACAATCTATTTAGAAGTCTAGCAAGATTTTTCAGTTCCAAACTCCTGTTAGGATGGGCAGCAAGAAGACGCCACACACTCCAGACTGCGAGAGGCTGGTTATGAATGAGGAGAAGATTAGAAGAGCGACCATTGGCACCCACTGCTGAAGTCCATGCATCACAATAGTGAGCTCTTATGGTCGACTTAACGAGTTGCTTCCAAATGATCTTCTTTGGGAAGGATCCAGAAGATAAGAATTCTTGAAGATAAGAAGACAGATTGTACACTTCTAGAACATCGATGATGTCTTTTACATAACCGGTGGTATTCACATTGAATAAATTGTGCATATAGAGGTTTTTCATGAAAATTCGTAAAGGAAAGTCTCGAGTCGCAGGCAAGTGGATAAGTTCGCCGAGGAAGAGAAGTTTTCTCAAATGTAGTTGGCGACTCATCGGTAAAACACCCAGGAGACTGAGTGAGAGGTTTGTGCTCGCCCTTGTTGGAAGATTCTGTATGTGCTTTATACATGTACGTAGACCCTTTTCAATTGTGCAGAGAGCGTTGTCATCTGTTGAATATAGGAGTTCAGCGCCATAAAGAGCCTTTGGAAGCACAACTGTGTGTAGGAGATTATTCATTGTGAGAGGGGTGCACATACTTAAGGATTTCCTACCAGCGATAGAGAAGTATGTTTTTCTCAACACTTCAGATATATTTGTAGCACGGTTAACAGTGTTGCCGAATTTTCCTTGAGAAATTCCCAGATGGCGACAGTCGGTGCTTTCATCGATCGTGTCATTCCCAAGAATCCACGATCTTTGTTGGTTTGTGTGTTGTTGTTTCGTTTCGTTGTATACGACAACGGAACTCTTAGATTTTGAAAAACAGAAGCGCCATTTCTTGCTGTAGTTGAAGCAGATTTTCATCAAGTTGTCCAAACCAGCTTTTGTGAGGGAAACTATAGTAATATCATCTGCAGTTGTTGGTGAGGTAGTGTTGATATTGCCAATAGATGCACCTTGATCTGAAACTTCCAGAGTAGACAAGAGATCGTCAATGAATGTCAAGTAGAAAAAAGGCGATGTTACGGCCCCTTGTCTTGTTCCTTGACGAATTTCAAATGACTCTGACAAATCACCATTATGGAGCACACGGCTAGCGCAATTTGAGTACATGTTGCGGATTATCCGAAGTATTTTCCCATTGAATCCGAGGTTGTTCAGTTTGTACAGGAGGCCCTCGTGCCAAACGCAGTCAAATGCCTTTGCAGAGTCAAGGTAGCAAACATAAGCTTTGGAGTGGTTGTCGCGTGCATAGTGTATAGCTTCTTGCACAATGAATGACGTCATAGTGCAGCTGACTCCCTTCTGGAATCCGAATTGCAGAGCATGTGGAAATTTATTAAGGGATGGACTTTTCAGAAATCTGTGTAAGATGACCGACTCGAATAGTTTATACAATGAGGAGAGAAGTGTGATTGCACGAAAACTGTCTGGCTTAGTCCGCGGCTTCGGGTCGCCTTTGTGCAGAGGAATAATGATACCAGATTTCATAACCGTGGGTATCCATTCCCGTGAAATAATACCATTGAAGAGTTTACAAATCACTGACATCATGAGTTTAGAAGAAAATATCAGGTGCTCGTTAGCAATACCATCCGGACCCGATGATTTGTTTTTCTTCATGTTTTTTATTTGAGCATTGACATCTTCTGACATAATTTCATTGCAAAATACTGTCGAGTCATAATTTATGCAGGAGGGATCGAATTCCGACGAGAGGTTGTTGGTAATGAATTTGTTGAACTCGGGATCAGCGTGTACTGTGGGAGTGTATAAGTTCTCAAAATAGCATTTCCAGCCTGATAAGATCGCACTAGGCTCTTTACACATACCATTTCCGAAATCCATACCACTCGTAACTGCATGGGAGTTAGTTTTAGACTTCGTCATTTTCCAGAAACGAGTGGGATTTTCGTTTGCTGCAGTTTCAACATCTAACAGGAATTTTTGCTCGTGATTGCGCACGGCTATCCTTAGAGCCCGCCGAAATCGACGTTTTGAGTCCTTGTAGTTCAGATAATCACTTGATTCCGTAGAATGTTTTTTCCCAGACAATAACCACTTTGAACGGTTTGCTTTCACATTTTGTTGTAGCGAAGATAGGTCAGAATTCCAGTAGGGCTTCGTGTGTGTCTGAAACTTTCGTTCACCAATAGCTGACAGGGCAGCCTCATGGAGTGAGGATACAACATCCGCGTACAATTTATCAACGTCAGAATTGTCAACGATATGTCGCTTTAACATCTCGGAGCACGCCGTATTCAGGATTATACGGTATCCCTGAGTGTCACCACCTTTCCATTTATACACAGTGCGGATGTGTTTGCGGGTGGCTGTGGTTTGGTGGTCATACATGTCCACGGTAATGGCACATGTCACAGGCAGATGGTTTGACACATTCGATGGTACATCATCCAAAATGCGACATGACGATACCAAATGTACCATACATTCTGGTATGAAGATATGATCAATAGTGGTTGGACTGGCCACTGCAGCGAAAGGAAAGAATGTGAATCGTGGTCCCTTGCACGAAGGCGAACAAACAGTAGACCACATGCATGTGTCTTTGGAGAATGTATTCATAACCATAGAACGGAACGAGTGACGCGTGGGAAGATTTTCACCTCTGGCATCTCCTAGGTGTACGTTGAAATCACCCATTAAAATAACAGAACTTTCTTGTGATAGCATGGAATAAATGTCCAACAGAGATGCTAAACACTTCTGAAATTCGTCATCTCCATGGTTTGTGTTTGGCATATATACTTGAATGAATGCCAGTGACATGCTGCATGGGGGAAACGTTGAAGTTGATGCCTGCGCACCATTCGTGTGGTAGATCGATCACTGTACATCTGTTGAGCAAGTCTTTTCGTATCATAATGGCAACTCCGTCTCTTGTGAACGTGGCGTTAGTTTTAGTTTTGATTGTTCGCCCCGGCTTTACCACGGCGGAATAAGAATGATGTAGTGTTTCAAGTGAAATAACATTTTGTTCACTAAGCCAGTGCTCAGATATTCCGACGAAGCTGTATTTTAATGTTTTCAGAATATCACAAATGTATAGCTGGGATGACATGAAGCCTGTGGCATTCCACGTCAATATATTAAGCTTATTTGGCTGTATCTCCATGATAGTCACGCTGAGGTGGATCAGAACGCCATGGTCTGGCAATGATGCCTTTGGGCCAGAAATCTTCTTGGTACAGCAATTTTATATCATCTGCGTATAAATTAACTCGGGCTGATTGTGTGCCATTCCTTGTACTGGCCATGAGTCGAACGAATGTGGGCAATATGCCTCTATTTTCGAAGAATGTCCAAAGATCGCGTTCTTTGGCAGTTGTAGCAATCCTTCCTATAAAGATTTTACGGGTTTTTTTTACTTTAAACATATTTTATTTGTAATAATACAAAGTGGATTGGGGCACAAGTTACATAACTTAATGAGCCCCTCTCCAGTATACATTGTTACAAAATTACATAATTGACAAAGTGGCACAATAAGTAACTTATTTACAGCTGTGTGGAATGTGAGAGAATGGTGACTGGTGAATGATGATCTTGCGGATCGTTAGGAAAGGATGATGTAAGGTGGTGGGGGTGCCAACGTCGATTGTGTTTATTTAAAACATTGTTATGGCCGAGAAAGTACCAGGTCGAAAAAAGCAATAAACAACAATAAACATATTTATGTCCTACTTATTAATTAAGTTAATATCATTTGTCAGAAACGTTTAGTTTCCGTAATAAAATGTTGTACTATTTTGAACAATTTCACATTTTGTTTTATATCTATGTTTTGGATGCCAGAAAGTAAATCATTCATATGTGTTAATTTGAGTCCTTCTCTGTGTAGCGAATGATACATTTCTATTCGTTCTGATTGGTACAGGGAACACATGAAAAGGTAACGATATGCATCTTCGCATTGGTTGCCGCATGCGCAACGTGGGCTGTCAGATATGTAGTTTTGGAATTTATCAGACTTTAGATCACTGCAATAGTTCCGTAATTTTGCGTGAAGTACGTTACATTGCCTGCGTCCCGTGTAGAAATACCTCGGTGGTCTAGTGACGGGGTCAATTATTCTAAGATACGTTTTGAAATCTGAAATTGTGGGGGCATCCGTTATTACGGACGGCATGTCATTCCACGCTTTTATGGTTGAAGGGGAAAATGACTTTTTGTAATTCTCAGTGTTACTGAAATATGTGTAGAATTTTTCGGGATATCTGAATTCATACTCTGATATGTCAGCTATTCTGGGTGGTAATATGTTTGTGAGATAAATAGGGGCATTCCGATTGATAATGTTGTACATAGTTTGTAATTTGTGTAATTCACGCCTCCTTCTCAGTGGGGGCCAGCCTACTTCTTTCATTGTGTTTATATCAGAGACTGATCGTGTGAGTCCACTGACTATTTTGGCTGCATCAATGTGTAACCGTTCAAGTTTATCCATTTGATATTTAGGTGCATTTGCCCATACTACATCGGCATAATCGTATAATGGTAAAATATACGTTTTATATATGTTTTCTAGGGTCTTCCTATCGAGCTGGTATTTAAATCTTCTTAGTTGTGATAAACGCGAGGCTATTCTTTTAATAGTTTCATTGATATGATTGTTCCATGACATATTTGATTGGAGTTCAAGACCGAGGTGTTTATGTGTCTCAACAAAGGATATAGTATCATTATTAAAGGTTAAATTAGGAGTATCGCCGGATGTCCCAGTCAAAGAGTACGACATGCCCATCGTTTTTGAGGGATTAAAATTGACTAGCCAATTGTTTGACCATCTTGATATGTTTTCAAGATCCTTGTTCATGGTTTGCGCCAATTCATTTAGGTCGTGGTGCTCGTTAGTAATGCAAGTGTCGTCAGCGTACATTCTCGTAACAGAACAGATGTTGTCTGCTAAATCATTGATGTAAACCAAAAATAGAAAAGGGCCTAAGATTGAGCCTTGTGGCACGCCCGCTGGGATGATCTCATAGCTAGAAAAGCTGTTGTTAACTAATACGCGCTGCTGTCGGTTATTTAAATAGTCTCCTAGCCATTTCAAAGATTTACCACGAACTCCATAACTTGAAAGTTTATGTATTAGTCCCCTGTGCCAAACTCTCTCGAATGCCTTTGATATATCACAAAAAATAGAACATGTATACAGTCCATTGTCGAGAGATTGACACAGGTGATTGTATAGATCTATGAGTTGATGAGAAGTGCTTTGCCCTGGCATGAAGCCCGATTGACGTAAGAATAGTAGTTCGTTTTTTTTAAAGAAATCCCTGATCTGTTTTAGTACAACTTTCTCAAATATTTTTCCCAAGCAGGGTAGAAGGGAAATAGGACGATAGTTCTTGCTATCAGCGGGGTCGTCTTTTTTAAAGATGGGGACAACATTAGCCTTTTTCCATACAGATGGAAATGTCATGCTATCAAGAGATTTTCTGAAGATTAAAACTAATGGACGAGCAATTGATTCTGCGGTAGCTAGGAGCATTTTTGCACTAATTCCATCGTAGCCATGGGCTTTGTTTAATTTAAGTGATTTAATTGCCAAAATTATTTCATCTTCGGTGAACTCAAAGTCCTCCATCGTGTTTTTACAACGAGAATTGAACACAGGTAAACTGTGGTTTGAGTCATTTATTGATGAGTTAGAAATGAAGCTCTGGTTTAATATGTTAGCCTTGTCAAGATCATCAGTCGCGTACACGGTTCCATTTACGTTTATGGTATTTATATGGGCATTCGAGCAGTATAGGGGTGGAACATTCGTTGTTTTCTTTTTATATAGTAGGTAATTCATTAGTTGCCAGAATTCGCGGGGAGATGATGATTCTTTCATGCGGTCTTCCAATTTTTCATCAAATTTCGATTTCGCGAACTTTTTCATGTTATTTACTTTATTTCGACATTGCTTATATTTTTGCCATGTGTTGGGATTATTATTTTTTATGGCTTTTGTACGTAGCCTTTCGCGTTTGCGAATTTCTCTTCGGATTTCTGAGTTAAACCAGATTTTATCCTTGGGCCGAACCGTAACAGTGGATTGGGGAATTGTATCGTTCATTACTGACATAAATTTATTTTGGAAAAGTATGGTAGCTGAATCGGTGTCGAGGCACTCAAGGAGATCATCCCAGTTCGTGTTACCGAGTATTTCGTTGGCTCTTTCAAAATTTGCTCTGGAGTAGTTCCATACTACTCTCTGGAACGAAGTTACTTGTGAATAATCATAAGCTAGTGAAACATATACACCTAAGTGGTCAGAGACTCCCGGGTTTATTACTTCAGCTTCTAGTACACGAAGGGAATTGCCGATAATAATTGGGTCTAATAATGTACTCGATGATTTTGCCACTCTTGTAGGGGAAGTTATAACGTTTTTGATGCTATATCGGTCTATTATTTCCTTCAACTTCGATGAATTGTCTAGAAGGTTGGAATTGTAGTCACCCGTGATAATAATCTTTTCGGTTATATCAAGTGCGTCTGATATCGATGATTCTAAGTACACCCAATAGTTTGGATCACAGTACTGGTCTGATCTATATGACATTCCCAGTAGGATATGACTTTTCTTAGAGAATATTTCAAACCATAATATTGATGAGTCAAATTCTAGTTCATATCTACGCCTATATATGATGTGTGTCGCGAACATTACACATATTCCTCCACCGCGAGAGTCGCGATCCTTTCGAACAGGATCTTGGTAACCAGGAATTTTTATTTTTTCTGAAGAGAAAGATGGGTCCAGGTGAGTTTCGCTGAAACACAGAACATCGAAATCATTGATCATATGAACAATTTTTTCTAGTTTATTTCGAATACTTCTGATATTATACTGGAAAATTGAAATTGTGTGATTGATTTGATTATTTACGGGTTCTCCGACCTCTTTTAGGTAACACGCCTTTAAAGCCGCATGTATCGTCGTGACGATATTCTTCATCGTGGTAATCGCGTGGTGGGACATCATGGAATATGTGCGTCGAATCGGTTTCTGATGCTGAAGTTTGTTGGTGGTATGAATTGAATACTTGCTTTTTCGAGTTGTTGTCATATTTATTACGAACTGACGAGTTGTGGGCCATTCTCATGTCGTCGCGCGTGCGGTCTGTGTTGGACGTTCGTTGTCTCTCCTCATTCTGCTCGGTTGTTGAAATGACAGGAATGCTATTTAAACTTTCATTATAGTTTGAATTAGAATGCGAGGAATGTTGTCCCGATGCGACATTGTCAGATTGCGCTTTCGAAGAGGCAATCGAATTGCCAACACCTGCGGTATTCGCCAGCATATTACTGAATGTTGGAGATCTTGACTGAGTGTCAGCTTGATTCGTGGTAGTAAAGTCAGTAGATTTTTTGGTCTTGACAAGAATTTCCCTCATTAGGGAGCTGGTATCCTTTGACCAATTTATAGGAGATAAGTGGTCGAGTGGATCGACCGACGGTTCGGGCAGGATTTTAGGGCTAACATCACTGTTATTCACTACACTGTCAATAATTATATCATTGGAATTTGTAGCAAGAGCACCCGGTGTCCTAGGTTGGTTTTGTGTTCCAGAGTTTGTACTGCTGTTTGCCTGAGGATCTCCTATTGACAAATTATGATGTGACATCTCGGTAGCTTTCCACAGCAAATCGATTGGTTGAGTGGGATCAGTTTGCATGCAAGACTGTACCACTGCTCCCAGTTTATTGTACTTCACAACAGTATCTTGGGCCAAAAGCTCAAACATTGTAGACAACTGTCTCTCTACACCGTCAACATGCTGCTTAATAGTTCCAACCGTCGATGAGCATTTGCTTGTGAGAGAAGATAGTCTTCGATCTAACGACTCGTGTTTGACGAAAGACTTCGACATGTCGGACACTTTGGAGTTCACAGATTTGATAAAATTATGATAGTCGTCCTGTGATGAGCCGACATTGCTTTCTAACATCTTAACGCGATGCTTTAGATTGTCGATACCCATGCACTTATCATCTCGCAGACGATCCAGTCCGAGACTGACTGAAGCTACATTGCCAATGGTGCTACCAATAGACGTTGAGTTAGAATTGCACTTCAGTTTGACATCACAAACAATTGTCTCCAAGAGAGTTAGTTTCTCCATAATGTCTGACTGGTTTTTTGTCAGTGTGTTTATAGAGCTATTCACTGATGACAAGTCGTCTGACTATTTTTGTTCACGTTCCAATTGGTTCTTTTTTGTAAGAGTCAAATCGGTCAGAGTTTCAGTGAGTTTATCTTGTATACAGATCGTATTACATTTGCACGGCTCCGAAGACTCTCTTTTGTTGGGCTCATTACCAGGTTGTATTGTGCTACTGTTCACAGATAGTGTTTTCGTAACGACATCGCGTATAACACTGAAATTGTCACCCCGAATAAACTGCACTATGTTGTAAATATCGTTAGCGTATTTTTCGCGGTTTGGCTTTCCAGAGTCTCGTTGGAATCGTTGCTTCAGTTTGCACTGTTGAAGTTCCTCGCTGTTATGTCTAGCTTCCGTAAATACGGAATGTCTCAACGCGTTGAGACCGGTTTCGTCTGGAATAACATGCAACAGTTCATTGATAAATTTGTCTTTTGGGAGGTTCAAAAGACTTCGAAGAGGTGGCGATTCTGTTGCTTCAGATTTGTCGATCGTATGCACAATGGGGCTTGAAATGCATGATTGTGCATTTAACATTGGAGGCAGGCAAGCGTTGAGTGAGGAAGAGTTTTGCTTTGCAACAAGTTCCTCATTTCGCATCTCTCCAATTTGTTGGAGTTCGTATACATCATGCTCCGCCATATTTAGCTGCAAATGTTCGAAATCATCGAGACCATTTAATATTTGGTCAGATTGGATAAGAACACCCTCCATTACAGTCACGCGAAGTAAGTGTTGCGATAGACGATGTTGAAACAGACCGAGCTGACGAAGTTCATACACATGTAATCGTGCACCAATAAAGGTTACCACAAACCACGACCAGTTTTTTCCAGATAGGTGCTAAAAAGAGCGACCAAATTTAACTCGTCGTGAGTAGATATAATTTGGTTGTCGAGAGTAAGTCTGTTCGAGTTCACAGCGTCCGTCTTCGCACTCAGTTTTCCACGCCTATATTAATTGAATGGGCTGTTTTCCAGGACCAAACATACTATACTCCGATGGCATATGTACTGTCATTAATTGGATACGGGAGGATCATGGTTGTTGTTCACACCTTAGTTCATTGCGCCAGAGACCGTCACTGTGTCACAGGTTGAAGCACTAATCAGTGTTGTCGGATACTAAATATGCGGCTTGGTGGTTGTTGATCACACATTTTCTGGTTCAGATTGGCGAAGAACATTCAGTATGTTGTGAAGCACAAAAGTTCGATGAGTGACCAATATGGCGACATAAACGATTGAATAAGTCTCTTGAGATAAGTCAATTTTATTGTCTCTCAAAATGTTTATCACACCTTTGCGGTTGGAGGTTCATCCACGATTCAGTCTTGATTGTTTGATCGGGGGCACGCACAACCGTTCACCAATTTTGGAAGTTGTTTATCACACCTCTGCAAGACCTTGATTGTGCGATAGCAGTATTGTCGCTGGCGATTTGTAATGCAGGAAGATCAAAGCACGTAGGCCAAAATGGCGACGTAAACAGTTACATGGCAGATTCACAAGGCGTGAAGAGGAGTCATTTTCAGTCTCCAAAACTCACAGTTGATCACAGGAAATATCACCGAGTCCATATATTCCTGATCGCGAGTAACTTATCCATCACTGAGATGAATATGTAGACATAAAGAAAACTACATTTCGCGATAATTGACACTTTTATGGAGAGCTAGAAATTCTGAAATCATGACCGCCGGTCAGGAACAATAACGATTCATATCAGATCGCTATTGTCACCGGGAATTTATTGAAATTGGTGTACAGTACCCCTTTAATGTAGCCAATATATTTTATATTATAATTTATATTTATGGCTAATAATAATATGATCCTGGGGGCGTTACCAGGGTTCGCGCTGCCACTTGCCAAATTTGCCAATGGCAAAAATAATTCACATTTGGCAAAAAATATTTTCATTTGGCAAAAGTTTTTGGCAAGTCACTTTTTAATTCCTCAAGCAATTTGCAAAATATTGGTCAATCCTTAGCATAATTTCAGGAAACACTTACAATATAATTATATTAGTGGTGTTTTATAAAGTTTAGGAAAAGCTAACATCACTGAGCAACCCTTCTACCATTGTATTGTTCGATGATTGGCTTATTGTTGTATGATAAACCACAATAGAGATGTGAGTATAATTAATTATTAACTAACCTGATTTTCTATCGATATCAAAAGTCGTTCAACCAGCGAGTGTCGAAACATAATAATTAACGTTGCGGAAAATGATACTATCAGGGAGAGCATTTGGCAAATGCTAATATAATTTGGCAAAAAATATTTTCATTTGGCAAATTATTTGGCAAAAGTAAATTTCGGTCCAGCGCGGACACTGGGCGTTACCATTTCTGATTATGGTTTTCTTGTCTCATGTGACTAATACGGGAACTAATAAATTGTCCCGAATTGGGTAACATGTGTTTTACCCAACTAAAATGTTACTAAACGTTCGCGTGACACGAATGCACCACTGTGTTGGCTAA
This sequence comes from Siphonodentalium dalli, assembly GCA_032622095.1. Classification (NCBI taxonomy): domain Eukaryota; kingdom Metazoa; phylum Mollusca; class Scaphopoda; order Gadilida; family Siphonodentaliidae; genus Siphonodentalium; species Siphonodentalium dalli. Next base: position 212,750,067 of record CP136069.1, read on the forward strand.
ACAAATTTACCTAACGCGATTTAGGGTGTATTGCATATCGAGGTTGGCTTTGTATAGCTTCCTGGTAAGGCATAAACACGCATCACAAAACATTATTGCCATATATTACAATACATCTAAATGTCTGTATTATCACGTTCGTGGCTGTATTGTCATGAGTCGTGACGCGTGTATATCACTAATGGTATGATTGCAATTATTTTTTCATGATTTATTCACAGGTAAGCGGAATATTGGCTTTACCTGGAAATTTAAAATAATTTTGTAACACGCCCCTGTGATACTCAGATCCGAATAGCATTACATAATTATTCACTATATATTCCCGATCTGTTAGGCCATACACTACATATTCCCTATATATTCCCGATCTGTTAGGCCATACACTACATATTCACTATATATTCCCGATCTGTTAGGCCATACACTACATATTCCCTATATATTCCCGATCTGTTAGGCCATACACTACATATTCACTATATATTCCCGATCTGTTGGGCCATACACTACATATTCCTTATATATTCCCGATTTTGTTTGCTTTTGGAAAATTGAGGCATATGTAAGGATTTGATTATTGGGGCCCCGGTAAGGATTTGACTATTGGGGCCCCGGTAAGGATTTAATTTTTATTATTTATTTTGTGTGCACCATTCAGTGACAAAGGAAATGCCTTCTTAAAATGTATGTGTATATATAAGTATATACATTTAAAACGTTTTTTCTCTAATACCATGGTTTACTTACTTATATGCTTACTATATGCCGTTGAATTGTTAGTACATGTATATCATGGAAACGAACGACTTATTGTTGTTTACATGTCTAAAATAACGAACATCACTGTCACATTTTGGTTAGTTAATTTAAACAGGGGCAGAACTATATATTTGACTATGGGTGTGTTGTGTGGGGGGGGGGGGGTCATAAGTACATTACAAAAATAAACAAATGCTACGCCAAGCGTGGCATATGCCACCCCCCGACGCTCGGTTTAGGGAGTGGGAAATACTAAATATGTGTATGGATGGAATTTTTTGTATTTTCTAAATCGAAGAAGTGTGCATACTTTCTCCCTAACCTGGGATACCAAAAACACCAAACACAACCAAATTCGACGATCCATGCCCAAGTTACAAGCTGATATCTTCATAAAGACACAAACTTCCCAAGTCAAACAAGGGCTGTAATACTGATAACAATTAATGGACGAACCCCGTGTATAGTTATTAGTATGTGGGTATCCTTTTGCCAACCTGTGTTATCACCACCAAAGCACAGGCCCCTGTGGAGAATTACTTAAATACCAATATAGGCTATACCAGTGTAAAGGTTCCAATGGTCGATTTTGGCTAAAACCATACCAACTATCAAAACCCTAATATATTCTAGAAATCGATAATTGCAGCCAAAATGTTCTCAGGTGTGTCTTATTGGCAATACAATTCCCTTTCATTTGACATAAAACTCGGCGAAATTGAACGAATCGAAGTCGAGATATCATATAGGAAACTAGCCAAATCTGACGAAGAAATCGGGTCGGCAATCTCCATGTCCGCTCAGTAAAAATCAATATTTTCTAGCAATAATTTGTCGCGAACGTGTACTTAAACGCGATGAGATAACCTATAAATGTTCATTTAATTTCATTCGATGTGTTTGTGCCCAATTTCTCAAACTTTATTCATCAAACGAATTCCAAAAACAAGATATACCTGGGGATATTTTGGCTGCAATTATCGATTTCTAAAATTGATTAGGGTTCTGATATATAGTGAGTGTGGTTTTAGCCAATATCGACCATTGGAACCTTTACACTGGTAGAGTATATACATGTATTGGTATTTTAGTAATTTTCCCCAGGGGCCCCCCAACTTTGGTCAAAATTTTCAACAGTTGGAAATTTCATACCTGCCAAAACATTAGTTGGAAATTTCACACCAACAATAGGTTAAAAATGTTCTTGTATTTTGATTTTCAAACAATTTATTGGGGGAATTAATTGTTTTTGGACCATAATTGCATATTTTCCTATTTTTTTCTTCAAAATTTTGGACTGAAATGGTCATCAGTTGGAGAATTTACCAACCTGAGGGCGGAGTATGAGGTTTGAAATTTCCAACACTAGGAAAGCTTCAGTTTAGGCCAGTCTAGATGCTAGGATTTTCTTGTATAGTTTTCAAACAATTTCTCACACCGGGCCGAACAACTATGGTCGGCCCGGTGTGTTGGTCTCTTGCCCATATAGCCGTGCATTTGTCTGGAGTTAGACCGCTAGATGTTAGGATTTATGCAATTTTCAGGTTAAAATATATGAATGTTTTCTTGTACCGGGAATATAAGAACCATGGTTTGTGAATATAAAGGATATAAAACCTGATCACTGAGGTGTAACGGGGGGGGGGGGGGGGTGCACATGGGAATTATGCAAAACTTGTGTTTGATTTGATTCTGATTCAAGGGGGCGGTGCAGTTGGAATTTCCAGGGGCGCCGGAAGCACTCGAGGGCAGGGGGGGCAGACCTCCAAAAAAAGGGCATTATATTTTTCAGACCACTAAAAAGGGCATTATATTTTTTTATTCATAAATATATATGTTGTTAAATACATACTTCGAATTATGTTTATTCGTCAGATACTATGATACCATATGTTCGAGTCGGGCGCTATGTTCGAGGAGTCAGATCGCATAATGGTATCTTGGCACATGCAGAATTCAAAGAAATCCCAGGTGGCTTCTTGACATTTGAATTGAAGAAATGTGATGAATCACCTATAGGCTTCTTGCCACGGAATTCATATTATATAACACGATATCTCCGAAAAGGGAAATCTATCTGAGCTCCTGTGGAGTTATCCGAGATAATTTCAATGATGTATCAAGTCAGAATTTGAACGGTAGCAAGGCAATTAATACCCCCTCATGTTACACCCCCCACTTGAAGTATAGGTAAACTGTATGTTATTCCTAATCGGGATTTGTGTGCATTTTACACGACGTTATATCTCTCAAAAAGGCAACTCCTGCTCCCTCCCAAGCTTAGTAAAAAGGGCAACCCCTGCCCCCGCTCGCCCCCGTAGGCTGAAGGCAGGGGGGGCAGCTGCCCCCGCTGCCCCCCCTCTTCCGGCGCCCCTGGGAATTTCCCAATGTGGATACCCCCCCCCCCCCCCCCCCCCCCCCCACGGAGACTCTCTAGCCACGTCCCTGGCCGAAGATATACAAACACGTGTCACTCTTTCCGTTCTATTGTTATCATGAATGTATTCACCAAACACACACACACACACATTCGGTGGGTCTACTGTTTGTTCGCCTTCTTGCAAGGGACCACGATTCATATTTTTTCCTTTTTTCTGCAGTGGCTAGTCGAACCACCATTGACAATATCTTCATATCAGAGTGCACCTTTAATGGTCCGCTGCATCATCGTCATTCTAACTTTGCAGCGCACTAATTAAATCAACCACGTGGTAGATCAGACCATCGGGTGAGCCTGCCGACATGAATGACACCCCATTGTATGTTTACAACTACTATAAACTATCGAACGAGCACGTGTGACCCGCATTCACGTGGCGCGTACTATCGCAAATGCTCGCCCAATCAGAATATATGTCACAAAACAGTTTGTAAACAAGTTATTATATTATTTCATTTACCTTTGATCTTCAGCCTGTGTTAACTGGTTAAGCTTTCGCTTGCAGTGGCAGATCACTTTATTTTTGTTTGCGCAATTTTAGAAGTTGAAATACTATTTAGTTGGTTTTACTCTCTAGCTGTTGTTGAGATAGGATTTAAAATGGCCTCGGGGGTTAGCTCTCACACATAGATCTGTCAGATTATTGCAGGTCGTAGTACTCCTGGCAGTGAAGTTGTTTTGGCCAGGGTAACAGGGTATTATATTTTGCTTGCGTGACCTCTGGTTCTGCTATATTTGGGGGTTTTTTTCATGGTTTTTTTGTCAGCCATACTTTATTACGCCCTCCTATGTGTGTTTTATGTCATCGAGCTATGGGCGAAATATGATTAGAAAAGTACTTGAATATTTTCGTACTGGAATCGTGTAATGAAAGGTACTTGGGTACTTTCGTACTCTAACCATACAACGAAGATCGACAATTGTGATCTGATTATTATTCTGCATGCTATTTTTCATGCATTATTCCGTAGCATGCAGTATAACGATGGCACTTTGGTACACAACCCAAAACAATCGGTATTATTATGAACATAAGCTAGCTTAATTAACGAACCCAAAACAATCGGTATTATTATCTTACTTTAGGAACAAGGGACGTACTTGCAAAATGCGTACCGGTTAGGCTCCTTGCAGGATGAATGTATTCGCACGCGAATGTATATTTGCGGATGTCTGAATTTGAATTTGTTTAATCTCAATAAAATCCGTACATATTCATACAGTATTCATAGTTAGATAAAATATCAAAACTGAATGGAATGCTGAACAGAATGACAATCTGCGGAATGTGATGGAATGCTGAACAGAATGGCAATCATTTTGCTGTAATCGATGCCTATGGTCAAATTCAAAGCATCACATATAAACCACAATAATGCTGTGGTAATAGTTGGCACTGTAAACCAAATTACCGAGCATACACTATACATAATTGAGCCATCATAAACTGTTGTCATTGTTTGTTGATTTGTATCTCCTTGCATATATAAAGACTCTTTACTCAATGATATACTTTGTCACTTATTCTACATGTACATGCTGTGTGTTGGCTGCATACAAAAAAAAAATAGAAATACCTGCATGTCCCATTACTAAAGATTGCCCCCTTTGAAACAAAGGAAGGAGTGAACACCTACCTAATGTGAGGGGAGGGATATAATGTATCAAAAGTACATACTATATGGATGAAAATATGAAGGGTCCTGTGGGTTCCAGTATTAAGGTCATGGCTAGTTAATATTCTGTTTATCGCTATTGATGGTTGTAAGAACAAATAGAGGTATATATTAATTATTGTCTTGTGTGGAGGTATATATTAGTTATTAATTATTATCGTGTGTAGAGGCGGTGCATTGCGTCCCATGCTATAATATGCATGTTTTATCATTCTGCGCCCGTACACCGTTTCCTTGGATAATTATGTATGTTGTTTCAGATGGTACTTATACATGCATATTGAGGTACAATGCGTTGCTCGGGTAAATCATGAGTAAATTATTAGTTCCTATTCCATGAGACACACCAGGGAATCGAGATATCCCAATTATCCATCCATATCTTCTAAGCTGATTGTAAACGCTCTTTATTGATACTCGGGACCATTTTAAGTCATCTTAGCACCACGGCATCTATCCCATGGCAGCCACTGGGTCAAGTTACCCATGTGTACCAATTTCCCCACATATAATGTAATCTCTTAATAAAAACTCTTTATTGATTACATAATAACGCATAGCACCTTTCCTCGCACACACCGATGAAAGAAAAGTCTTTTGTGTTTGATATCAGAACTGTGACCAATGCTGGATTTTGTGTACAGTACCCCTTTAAAAGTTATTATAATACGGGCTAATCGTTCGATTTGATAAATAATGCAGAACTAATTCGCCAAATTATTATGTAAAATATGTTAACCAAATAGGAATCATTTAAAATTGTGTTACTTTTTAACCGGAATACACTGGTCAACCAAACAGGTATGTGAATAAAAGCGAACTCCTCTGACACCAATCATCTAAATAGTGAATCCATACACATTTCCGAATACGCATATATATAGTAGTATATTATTAGTCGACAGGTGAAAACAGCGACTGGGGTACAAGTATATATAATTTGGAAACAGCCATGCTCATTTAATTTGATTAAAGTTGAACTTGAACATGCCATGCTCAAAACCAGCCCACATATAACCAATTTAGCCCAATGCACAGTACCCGGTAACTATTAAATCTTACCTTGAGTTTATCATGCACTTTTCACGGGTGCGTTGATTTCTGAGAAAGGTTTTAGTTTGTAAACAAACTTCAATATGTCAGTCACTATTTATTATTCTGGGCTGTGAACAACGCCGCGTGATTTGTCAAACGGCAACAAGCCTTTAATCCACAGCGTGCATCGATGTATTTAATTTGTATTGAACATGAATAAGCATTTCGCCCAAGGATTAACTTGACCGTGCATTATTTTCAGGACATTTGTGTTACCCGCAGATGACTGGTATCATTTCAAGGTGAGTCAAATTAGCTGGGATTTATTAAAGCCACATTGCATGTCGGTTTGATATATATATATATATATATATATATATGTCACGGAGAGACACACGGAAGTAATAACAAATACAACTTTGAACACGATGTTGGCTCCCAAACAGAAAACAGTCATTTGCCCATCATGGAACAGAAAAGAGCGATCCGTGTTAGTCTATTCCTAATATGGTAGAAACAAAGAGCGTTTGTTTCACTTCTGTACGAAAAATTAAACATAGCTGGAAAATAGCTGTGAAGTATTTTTCAGTAGCCGGTATATCATGTATTTATCAGTGCATATAACCTATGTAGCCGGTATATAACCTATGTAGCCGGTATATAACCTATGTAGCCGGTATATAACCTATGTAGCCGGTATATAACCTATATATGTAGCCGGTATATAACCTATGTAGCCGGTATATAACCTATGTAGCCGGTATATAACCTATGTAGCCGGTATATAACCTATGTAGCCGGTATATAACCTATATATGTAGCCGGTATATAACCTATGTAGCCGGTATATAACCTATGTAGCCGGTATATAACCTATGTAGCCGGTATATAACCTATGTAGCCGGTATATAACCTATGTAGCCGGTATATAACCTATGTAGCCGGTATATAACCTATATATGTAGCCGGTATATAACCTATGTAGCCGGTATATAACCTATGTAGCCGGTATATAACCTATGTAGCCGGTATATAACCTATGTAGCCGGTATATAACCTATGTAGCCGGTATATAACCTATATATGTAGCCGGTATATAACCTATGTAGCCGGTATATAACCTATGTAGCCGGTATATAACCTATGTAGCCGGTATATAACCTATGTAGCCGGTATATAACCTATGTAGCCGGTATATAACATATGTAGCCGGTATATAACCTATGTAGCCGGTATATAACCTATGTAGCCGGTATATAACCTATGTAGCCGGTATATAAATATTTCATGTATTTGTCAACCTATCTTACACCTCCTTCCAACATACTAAGACATAAATTGGAAGCTCGAATGAGTACATATCCATTTAAAATTTTGCCCAATATCCCGTATAGACGCTCTTTATTATCCACCACTTTTGAGCGAATGAAGCACTGACGCTCTTTATTATAGAGGCAATCATTGGGATTTTTTGCTGGGCTGCCTGCATCAGGCTGCTTGTCAAAAATTTAAAACTTATTAATGATGCATAATCTGAATTAACGCTCTTAAATTATTAT